>JAOTQZ010000297.1:1660481-1680721 GCA_026546895.1 Pogonocichla stellata
CTGAGAGCCCCTTAATTTCAAAATTATAATAATAATTTGGAGGGAGGGGGTTTACATTCTCCATTTCAAAGAGAAGCCTTTATTGGCAGACCCCTGTCCTTCAAACCAGGACAATCCATCACCTTCAAAGCCCAGGACTGTCTGTGGTTATCCAGGCAGGACTGCCCCCAGGAGACCTCCCAGTTAGCACATGGGAGGTTATCAAGCCCCTCAAAGCCACCCCCAAGGCGGATGGTTACCTGCACGTCATCCGTGTTGACAATGGCGCCCGTGATGTTGGAGAGCAGGCTGATGAACTCCTCCTCAAACTGCCTGACCTTGTCAGGGATCTCGTTGATGATGATTTTGACCCGCTGGTCATCCCTCAGGATGTAAATCCCCACGATGGCCGTGTCATTGTGGCCCACCAGGTCGGAGGCCATGATGTCCACCACGAAGTAGCCGGGGTTATAGGCTGTGAAGAGGTCAAAGGTTCGCAGGATGCCATCGAGGGTTCCTGTGGGATGGACAAGCCCAGGATTAGTGACCCCGGCCATGGGGACACCTTTTTGCCCCCAAAGCCCCACACTCCTGCAGCAGGCTGGGCACCCACCGATGCTGAAGATGTTGGCCACCTCCTCGGAGTCGTTGGAGTGCTGCTTGATGTAGCGGATGCCCAGGATGTTGTACAGGACCAGGCTGTTGTTGCCCACATCGGCGTCCACCGCCAGCACTCTGATCAGCTCCGACCCCACCTTGGCATCCGTGGCGACCCCTTTGAGGGAGAGATGGGAAAGGGACCTGGGGCCAGGCTGGCTCTCGCTGCCCCGCCCTCCTGTTGTATTTTCCTGGCAGTATCTCTGGTTCCTGGTGCCCCCCAGCCCCTGGCACCTCTTACCCGCCGTGTACTCCGACTTGGTGAACTGTGGCGCCTGGTCATTGATGTCGTCCAGGAAGATCCGCACTTCCTGAAGGGTCAGGTCCTCGCTGAGGTCCCAGAACTGGGCTCTTCCTGCCCTCTGGCCCCGGGGAGGAGCCCAGTTCCTCTGGCTGGATGCTTTGACGATGATGGAGTGGTACGGCTCCTTCTCCCGGTCCAGGTCTCGCAAGACCTTCAGCTTCCCTTCTCGGCTCAGCTGGAAGTTGCTCTCCTGGTTCCCAGCTGGGTGCAGAAAGGCATCCCCAGTTAGTCCTCCTTGGGCTTGGCACTTCCAAAAATGCCAAGCAGGGCAGAGAAGCAGCAAGGAGAGGACGGGAATCCTGTGTGTGGGGGACACAGAGCTGCCAGCTCCACACCCACCTGCTATGAAGTAGTAGACGATGGCGTTGGAGCCCTCGTCGGCGTCCACCGCACCAGTGACGTTCCCCACCACGGTGCCCGGCCGTGAGTGCTCGGGGACAGAGAGTGCCTGGTACTGGGGGCTATCCCTCTGCCAGAGACCCCAGGAAAGAAGTGCTGTGAGCACTGGGGCTGCTTCAAATCAAAGCAGACAAATCCCACAATGCTGCCCGCCACGGTGACGTACAGGTGTGCGCGCTCCATCACACATGCTTGCTGACATCCCCATCCCCTGCATCCCCTGCATCCCCTGCATCCCCTGCATCCCCTGCATCCCACCCCCTTCGCCCTGGTGCCTCACAGGTGGCCTGAGGAAGACGGGTTCGTTGTCATCGATGTCATCCAGCTCTACCTGCAGGGGCTGCATGGTCTCATAGGGCGGCTGGCCCTGGTCGCAGGCCACGATGATCAGCTGGGGAGAGAGGCGAAAGGGCTGTCCTGGGCAAAACCACACAGCCTGGGAGGCATCACTGAGAGGACAGCTGGAGGGTGGAGGATTTTGAGGGGATTTAACAAGGAATTGGGTGGTGCCCCAAGAGGATGCAACCCTCCTATGACACTGGATAACCCCCCCAGCTCCTGCTGAGGTGTGACATCTCCACAGCTGTGCCATCCCCACCACATCCCTCGCACCCCAGCAGCCCCTGGGGTGCCTGGCTCACATTGTACACTGCCTGCTTCTCCCGGTCCAGCCTCATGGCCGTCTGGATCAGCCCGCTGACGGCGTCGATGCTGAAATACTCCCAGTCCTTGTTCCCCGCCCCGGTTTTCAGCAGGTTGTACAGCACCACTCCGTTGAGACCCTCGTCTTTGTCCGTGGCATACACCTCGTAGACGTTGGACCGCAGGGGGATCTCCTGCTTGCACACACACAGCCCCTCAGCCTTGGCACTGCACGCCCACCCCCTGCTCCCCCTGCCCCTCCACACCCCCTTGGTCCAGAATCCCTCGGGTTTGGAGGTCAGCAGGCTCCCACTACCCAAAACCCAACATGGAGCTGCGATTCCCTCTGGCCTGGTGGGTGGGGACTGGCTGAGACAGTGTCTGGGTGGCTGGGGACTCGCTGAGACATGCACTGGGGACTGGCTGAGTCAAGCCTGGCTTCCCAGAAAGGAGAAACATCTTCAATGTCAGCATTTCCAGCCCGTGTTTATAAACACGCTCCGCACGCACTGACCGTTTACTAATCCTGAGTGCTGCTGACGTTTCTGTTCCCCAAATCCGTCCCATCACCCTGCTCTCACGTACGGAGGGAGGCTGTTCCTGAAGGCCCACCCCCACGACCCAAACCCTCTCGCCACGTGCTAAACCCAGCTCTCATTGCGTGCCCAGTGGGGATGGAGCTCGGATTTTGCTGTTACGGGCAGGAGTGGTGCTGAACACACCCTGAACACGCCTCAGCCCTCCTCCCTGGCGGGGGAATTACCTCCTTGATGTGCAGGATGGTGCCGTTGGGCGGGCGGACGAAGACGGGGCGGTTGTCGTTGATGTCGATGACCTCGACGTGCAGCAGGGTGGTCCCCCAGAGAGGGGGGTGCCCCTTGTCCGTGGCCACCACGGTCAGGTTGAACCTCTCGTAGGACTGCAGGCGCCGTCGGGACGTGACGAGCCCGGAGTCTTTGTTGATCTTGAAAGCCTCTGGGGGGCAGAAAAAACCCCCACATCTCTGGCTCAGCAGGACACTTTGCACCAGATAAATGATGACTAGAAATGAGTATAGAAGCTGAAGTGCACCCCTCACAGTGGGTGTGGGTCGTCTCAGGGCTTTCAGAGCATCCCAGGCCATTGCCACATCCTTGTCTCTGGGAACCTTTTCCCTGGAAAGCCCTGTCTGTGTCTCACTCCTGCCCAGGCTGGAAAAGTGGAGCTTTTGCCTGATTTCTGCAATTTCTCAGTGTGCAGATACACTGGATTTCAGGCACTATCACTATCCACCCATGCTCTTCACCCTTCACCCAAAGCAGGCTGTGAGTTTGCACCACACTGGTGTACATAGAAAGTCCTGCTGGGGTGGGGAAGACAGGACCATACACCAAGGCTGCAGGATGAAGGCAGACAAAGCCCTAACATCCCACACCATGAGGAACTGGAAACTGCAGAGCAATAGGGAAAGCTCCACGCTTTCAGTATTGCTCCCAGGAGTCCAAACCAGACACAGGCTTGGTGCCTATGACTCCTTCCTCCCCATAACCCTCCTCCCTGGGGAAGAGCCCCCAGCCCCTACCTGCTCCAGGACCCTCGATGCTGTAGGTCACCACGCCGTTGTCCCCTTCGTCCAGGTCGGTGGCACTCATGGTGATCACTGACGTCCCAGCTGGCTCATTCTCGTAGACACTGGTGCTGAACTGGCTCTTGCTGAACTGGGGCCTGACATCATTGATGTCCAGGACTGTGATCAGCACCTTTGATAAAGCACAGCCAGTTGGTGAGGCTGGGGAAGGCTGGGCAGCCCCTGGGGCTGCACCCCTGCCGTGACCTGCAGCTCTGCTGCTGGAGAGAGGTGCCCTTCCTGCTATTTGTTTGACTCCACCAGCTGAATTCCTGCCTCCAACAATGAGGCCTGCCGTGGCTGGGGCACCCATTCCTGCCAGAGCACTTGCAGACAATAGTGTCACCCTGCCCTGCCCCTCCTGCCGACGTGCTGTCCCCGCGGCACAAAGTGCCCTGCACCATCCACCCCACAGCTCCTGGCGTCATCTCCTCTTCCTTCTGCCTAATTCCCGCCTGCTCCAGCCACTGGGGAGGAAAGGTGGAGCTTTAACACCTTCTCACTGGTGACAGCACCCAAGGGGTGATAGGAGGAGGAGAGCCCTACCTGCACAGAGTTCTCCCGACGGTTGCTGGAGACGTCCCCAGGGTTGTCCCTGGCCACGGCTGTCAGCGTGTAGTGATCCTTCTTTTCCCGGTCCAGGGCTGACAGGATGTAGATGTCACCCTGCAGCACACAGACACCTTCAGGTGGACCTCGTCTGGCAGAGCTGGTACTCAAGAAGGGGCAGAAGGTGAGGTGTGGGAGCAAGGCACAAGCTGGGACCATTTCAGCCTCCCCTCCCTTTCCCTGCTCTGCTCCAGCCTCGGTTGGCTCCTTACCGTGTTGGGATTTATCCCAAACTTGCCCTCTCCGTCGCCCAGGCTGTACTGGATGAGAGCAAACTGCCCGGAATCCGCGTCGGTGGCTGTGACGCTCAGGATGACCGTACCCAAGGGCACGTCCTCAAAGACAGATTTCTGCAGCAGAGGGAGGGGGCAGGACGGGCTCAGCCTGTGCTGTTCCAGCAGCAGTCAGTAACCCAGGGCACAGGGGGCACCCAGGACTGGGCACAGCCAGATTCCCAACAAGGCGCTGGCACAAAGCGCGTGGCAGTCTTGACCACCTCCTCCAAATGGTTCAACAGGGAAGAGAAGGTGTCCCTGGAGAACCCCCAGGCAGTGCCCAGCCCCACACACAGAGTCTGACAGGCCAGCCCACCTGGTAGGAGGGCTGGCTGAAGACGGGGTTGTTGTCATTGATGTCCACGATCTGCAGGTACACAGGGATCTCCGCGGATCTGCGGGGAGAGCCGTTGTCGGAGGCGCGGACGGTGAAGTTCAGCCACTGCACCTCCTCATAGTCCACTGTCCTGTTGGCCACAACCTTCCCTAGAGGATGGCAGACCCTGAAATGAGAAACCTGACCCAGGCCACCGACCTGGCCCAGATTCCCACCCCCCCAGACCACTGACCTGCTGAATGGTCTTCCAGACAGGCGTAACCTTCTGGAGAGAGGTCCAGCAGCTCGTAGGTGATCTGCCCGTTGGCGCCTTTGTCTGGGTCCACTGCTGAGATGGAGATGAGCGTGGTGCCCTGCGTGGCTCCCTCCAGGATCCTCTCAGTGAAATAGGTGACCCCAAAGGGGCGGAAGCGGGGTGTGTTGTCATTGACATCCAAGACGTTGACTGTCAGCTTGGCTGTGGCCATGGTGGAGACCACAGGGGGAGAGAGGAAAAGGAGAACAAGTGAGAAAGAGAAGGGAAGGAAGGCTGGGGGGAGGGAGGGTTGTAAAGCCACAACTGTGAAAGTCTAGCAGAGCCAGCTGGTGCTGGTTCATCCAGAAAAATGGCGATATGCCCCAAAGCCACTATGCCCTGAGCATGCCATGGGTGTCCCTAGGCTGCAGTGGGACACCTGCTCCTGATCTTTGTGTGCCTTCTCACACATGAGCCTGGAAAGATACGATAAGAATGGTAAGGAAGCAATGAGTGCTTCCCATGGTAGGTCATGGGCACACACAGTCCTTTCCATAGCCACAGGGATATCTGGGACTTTCTCTAAAGGAGTCCTCAGGGGAGAACCTGACCCTGATGGGAGCAGGTCCAGGACTGGAAATGTTGCTGATCAGGATGGAGAGGAGGGTGGGAGAGCTGCTGATTACCCAGGAGCTGCACTGGTGCCTGGGAAGGGCTGTGCCAGTCCCTGTCCCCACATGCCAGGGGACACCCTTACCGTTGGGCACGCTGACCGAGCGGTCGATGACTTCGCTGGCGTTGTCATGGACAGAGATGGTGACCTCGTAGGTGGCCACTAGCTCGCGGTTGAGGGGAGTTTTGATCTTCACAGCTCCTGGGAACCCCAAAAAGATGGATGTCACGGGCTGTGCCTGTGCCCCAGGGAGGGAGGTGTGTGCCAGCCGACTGCTGCATCTTGTGCTGCGCTTGTTCTCCAAAGGGTCAGTGAAGAAAACACTCAAGAGCTACAGGAAGAGACAACTGCTCTCCCCCATGTCCTTCCTACCTGCCTGTTCCACGTGGCCTCAGGTGGTTCTGGTTGTGCATCCAAGAGGAGTTTGGGAGCAGCAGCAGCTGCTCCCCTGCACAACTCCATCCACCTGAGCTCAGCATCTTTAACAAACTTGTCCTGCATCTTTTCCAGCAAGGGCATTTTGCTTTCCTGGATCAGCATCGTGCTTCCAAAAGAGGCCTGGGGAGCTCCTGGCCCTCCTTCCCCAAAGGAGCCCACCACCTACCCTGGATTGACCCCTTGCTCCCCCAGTGAGGGTGCTTGGGTCCAGTCTGCCAAGGCTGAGCAGCCCCCGGCCCGCAACGGAGGCCACCTCTGCCAGTGGAGATGGGTGAGATGGAGGGAGGCCAGGGGTGGCACGGGGACAGAAATGAGCACAGACACAGAGACAAACCCGGCAGGCTGAGAGCCAGGAAAGAAGGCAAAGTTAAGTCAGTCAGACAGGGAAGAGAAGACAGGGCAGGGTGAGACAGGGCAGCTGGAGGAGGACAGCGGGGAGGCAGGAGAGGAGCATCACCTCCCTGTACCTACCTCGAGGCAGAGAAGAAGAAGAAGCAGAAGCAGAAACGAGGAGAGGGTTCCACACTGCCCACTCCGCCCTTCCCGCTCTCCTACCTGTCCTAAAATCCACCTCGAACGCCCCTTGCTGCTCGGGCACCAGCGCGTCCATGTCATCGCGGGCCACGATGCCCAGCAGGTAGTACTCCAGGCGGGGGTGCAGGTCCCTGTCCACGGCGGCCACCTCGGCCACCACGGTGCCGGGCGGGGCCGACTCGGGCACGCTGACCGTCTGGATGGGGTTGATGAACTCGGGCCGGCAGTCGTTGACGTCGTCGATGAGGATGGTGACGGTGGCGGTGCCCGAGAGCGCCGGGGTGCCCTGGTCCACGGCCACCACCGCCAGCCGGTAGACGTCGCGCTCCTCGCGGTCGATGGTGATGTTGGCCACGCGGATCACGCCCGTGGCCGCGTCGATCAGGAACCTGTCCTGGCCACCACCCTCGATGCGGTAGTCCAGCTGTTGGTTGAGGCCGCTGTCGGCGTCTGTGGCTGTCACCTGGAGGACGGAGAAGCCTGGAAAGGTGGGACACAGGCCCTCTCAAGCGAGGGTTGGAGGGCAGAGAAACAAGCCCAAGGCAAATGCCGTCAACCAGCAGGGACAGCCTCGATTCCCAGATTTGCCCTTTGACCCCGTAATATATGATATAATGTAATCCGTGCAAGTTTGTAAATTAATATAGAATCAGTAATGGTTGTATAAATAAGACAATAAAAAACTCGGAAACCGAAAAGAAAACCGCGGACGAAGGGACACAGGTTGCTTCATCACAGCATTGTGATAACCAAAAAAAGCAGGAGAGCCCAGGATTAACAAGTAAATAGACGTAGCAGCAACGGAGATGACTCTCTCAGAAACTGTCTAAAGAGCACCCAAACAATGAGTGCCTGACAAGCACCCATGATTAAGATAACCAGAGCCACCGGGAAAAATACACCTTAATGCCAGCTTCCAGTAAACCAAGACCTGCAAGATACATCTCAATACCAGCTTCCCATAAACCGAGACCCGCCTTCATCAGAATTCCTCGTCTCCCAGAATATGGTTTTGTCCAGCCCAACGCAGAGAAAGAAAACAACACGAGTATGCGGAACAGCCAAAGGAGACAAAGAGCTCCGCTCCGGGCTAGGAAAAACTGCATAAAAACTGGGGTGACCAAGGCAGTTGTGTGAACATTGGGGGATCCGATGCGACAGAGATCAGACCAGAGTGTGTCCACCCAGCTCCGACCCCGGGCTTGGCGTTGTCCCTTTTTGATTGTGGCTATCAAGGACCGTATTTCGGTCGCCAAATAAATATCGCTTATTTTTATCATATTTAATTCAGCTTGATCTCGTTTTTATGTGCAACAATCCCATCCTGGTCAACTGTGTCATTGGGACCTGGATCTTCCCAGACCCAAGGGGGACACCCAGGTCACCCCATTTCCCACCCCCACATCCAGTCCTGACCTGGAGGGCTGTTCTCCAGCAGCCGCGCCGTGATGGATGCCGGCTGGAAGACAGGACGGTTGTCATTGTCATCCAGGATGGTCACGGCCAGGCTGGCAGTGCTGTTCAGCCCCCCCACATCACGGGCCACCAGCGTGAATTCCAGCTGAGGGTCCAGCAAAGCCTCTCGGTCGATCACACCACCGGGCTTCACTGAAACCACGCCTGGAGGAGGGGAAAAGCCTGGTGGCAGGCCACATGGGCACCTGGTGGCCCTGGGCTAGGGACAGACCAGCTGAGCCACCCCACCTGTCTTGCTGTTGATAACAAAGAGGTCTGGGGATGCCTTCAGGAGCTCGTAGGTCACCACGGCGTTGCTGCCCTGGTCAGCATCCAGAGCTAGGATGGGTGCATTGAGCATTGTGACCGGAGTCCCTGGATGAGATGACAAAAGCATTAGGGAGCGGGACAGTCCCCCACAGGGGCCCCCTGTCCCCCTCCCACCCCGGTGACACATGAGGGACAGCAATGAATGGATGGAGGAGGTGACAGAGCCGGGCCTCGTGGGGTGTGAGGCACTGGGGGGTGGCTGCTGCAGCCTTGCAGACCGACTGGCGAGGCCCAGGAGAGGTGGTGGGACATCCAGCTAAAAGCAAACAGATAGACACTTCCATCAGAGGGGTGGCACCAGCACCCTGCCACCGAGGGTGTCACCTGGAGGCACCCAAACCCTTTGCTTGGGATGTTATGGGACAGGATACCTGAGGTCTTGGAGCAGGGAGCAATTTACATGGCAGGAAGGAAAAACAAAATAGTAAGAACAGTGTTTCTAGCTCTCTGCCTGGGAAATGTCTATCTGGACAGGCTGGACTCCTTTAAAAATCTCTAACCCCTGGAGCAAGGCAGTTCCAGGTGACGGAGAGATCATCCAGCCCATCCTCTTCAGGGTATTGGGCAGATGGGTGCCCTCAAGGCTGCCCCCAGGGCACCTGCTGCAGCTGAGCAAATCTCAAATGCTGCTGATTTTTGACCTGTGCCAGGAAGGGTTTCCACAAACAGCATGGACCAAAGCTTTGGTCTCCTCAAGGCTGGTCAAGGCACAAGCTCCCCAAACTCAGCATCTCTTTCCCACTGAGGGCAGCCCTGCGCTGCTCAACGTCCTGTCTCCTCCACCATGGCCAGGAGACACCTCCCCTCATCCAGCCCTGAAGGGGGTCTCCAGGAGCCACATAAGGGAGTGAAGAGAGACCTACCAGGGGGCGAGTTCTCCATCACCTCGGCCTGGTAGGAGCTCTGGGTGAAGAGGGGGCGGTTGTCGTTCTCATCCGCTATGGAAATGACCAGCAGGTCAAAATCCTAAAGGAAAATTGGGACAAGAGGGCGATGACCATAATGTCCTTGCCTTGAGCTCGCCTTCCCCCTCTCCCACCTCTAGCCAAAGCTGCATTCCCTGGACTAGCCTCGAAGGTGTGCAGCTGGGTCAGCCAGCCAAAGGATGCTCTACCGCTGTTGTGGTGGTTCAACTCTCTAGCCCAACACTGTCCCACCTTCCATGACACCTCCTGCTGTTGCATGGAGTCCACAAACGACTTCAGACCTGCCCTAGACCCTGCTGATCCTGCTCTCTGCTGGGGATGGGGCTTAGCCCCTTCCTTGCTATCCCCAGACACGTTTTGGGGATGGGGCTGCTATCAGAAACCGTGGGTGAAGGCCCTGCTTGTTTTTGGCAGTGGCAGGAACCCCTTTTCCCAGCTGCCCTGCCCGTAATTACCCGCCTGGCATTGCGTATGTTCTCGGGGTTGTCCTTCACCGTCACCGTCAGCCTGTACTCGGCCACCCGCTCCCTGTCCAGCGGGCGGTTCACGTACACGATGCCACTCTGCCGGGAAAAACGAGGAGAAAACACCACGTGGGATGTGAGGAATGCCTCCCCTAGGGGCACTTCCTGCCAGGACAAGCACGGCTGGGCTCCCACCCTCCCTTATGCCAGCATCCCACTGTTGGAGTCAGTGAGTTAGGGGATTTTCTGGATTTTTTCAGAGAGAAATCGAGGTGCAGGGATTGAATTAAAGCCTGTGGATGGACTGAAGTACATTAAGCCTCTCAAACATAAAGTAGATGTTTAAGTAGAAGTAAGATAGTAAGTGTTAAGGTGAGTTCTACTGCTTTTAGTAAGTGAAAGGTTTCAAATGCCAGAGTAGCAGAGCGAGTTCTAGTGAAGGTTGAAACATACTGGTATCTTCAGCAAGAGGCTCCAGGCCCACAGTTGCAGACACGACTTAGTCATAATAGAGCTATAGTAAAAATACTGCTTACATTTTTCGCATAGAACGAGATAAGCTGTATGCATAGTCTTACACATAACCTGGCGTGCTAAGAAACTAAAACTCTAATAAGTCAAAGAGTGGCGGTCCGAGTTTGCATCTTAGCTTGCTGAAAAAATCCTATATAAAAGTTTGTGACCCCCTAGCTCACTGCCTCCAGCATCCCACCCCGGTGCCGTACGGTGCTGTTGATGTAGAAGGCGTTCTCCGCGTTCCCAGCCGTGATATCGAAGGTCAGGAGGGCGTTGGGGCCCTGGTCGGCGTCGCGGGCGAGGACGCGGGTGACGGGGCTGGAGACGGCGGCGTTCTCGCTCAGGGTGAGGTTCATGGGCAGGTTCAGCAGCACGGGGTCGTTGTCGTTGACGTCCAGCACGCGGACGCCCACCACCATCTGCCGGGGACAGAAGCAGGGCGGGCATGTGGCGCGTGTATTCCCGCGCCTCCCATCCTTTTCCTGCGCTCCCCAGGCAGGAGGAGGGCTTGCCCCACTCAGCCCAGTATGGAAAGGCCTAGGGACAAGGAGAAGGAGGTGGAGGGGGGAGGAGGATGAAGCCAGAGAGCCAAAGGGATGGAACTGGGCGTGGGGACCCCCGTGCCAGGCTGGGGGGACTCACGGTGGAGCTGAGGGGAGGCACGCCCCGGTCGCGGGCGGCGATGGTGAGGTTATAGAAGGGGATGTTCTCGCGGTCCAGCTCGGCGTCCTTCCGCACCCGCAGCTCTCCTTCCACCGGGGAGATGACAAATTCCCCTGCCGGACACAGCGGGGCCCTGGCTCTCACCATGCACCAAGGGAGGGGCTTGTTTGGGAGCTGGGCCACCCTGGCAGCTCTGGGGACAAACCCCATTACTGCAGATACAGGAGGGTTGTGGCAGCTGGGCACTGTGCTGGATGCACTCCCAGGCAGCAGCAGGAGCAGGGTTTGAATGGCCAAATGAGAGGTGACTGTCCCTGTTTTCTGGGCCTTTCTGCTTCTGGGATGGCCAGAGCAGGATGGGCTACCCCAGGAGCTGAAGGGCCTCATCCTGCTTGTTCTGGGTCAGCTGAGAGATGGGACTGGGCTCTGCCTTACAGATTCCCTGGATCGAAGCCACCACCCCCCTCACCGAGGAACATCCAGATGTCCCCATGGTTAGGAATGGCACCAGCTCCTCTGCCATCTGCACCACTGGAGAGCAGCTCGGTCCCCCAACACTCTGCAAACCCCATGGAGACTCGGGGACAAGGCTCAGTTTCTCTTTCTGCGCTCCGCATTTTGCCTTTTTGATTCCTTTTGCCTTTATTATTCAGCAGATACCGGGGCCACCCCCTTTCCCTCCACAAACCCCAGCCACCCTGCTCTCCCGGCACGAACAGGTTAAGCTTCCTGTTGCTGAAAACAGGATTTCCTGGTGTCGACAGGCTGAGCTGGGAGGGAGGATGGCTTTTCTGAAACGCTTCCTCCCCACGCTCCCGCCAGCCGGGCTCTTCCACGGGGGAGATGGGGCGAGGGGCATCGCCTCCATCGCCACCAGCACCTGGGGAGAGGTGTCCCCGCTCACCCAGGGGGTCCCCGGCCACGATGCTGTATTCCACTTGTCCACTGGGCCCCGAGTCGCCGTCGTGGGCCAGGAAAGTCCAGACACGAGGGCCGGGCTGGCCCTCGGTGACGTCGAAGGGACCCTCGTAGGGCCGGGGGAAGGTGGGGCAGTTGTCGTTGATGTCGTTGAGGTTCACCAGCACCTGCGGGCAGGGTGAGAAGCACGAGGGGATGTGAGAGGAGAGGGATGGAAGGAAGGGGAAGGGAAGACCACCCTGCAGGCTATGGGAAGCTGTGGATGGGCGATGTCGCAAAATGCCCCGCGTATTTCTGGCTTTTCTGGGCTCGCCACACATCCAGCTCACAGCTCAGAGATTCAAAATTGGTTATTCCTGTCCTACAGCCACACTACAGGACTCCACGCTGCTAAACCTCTGGGGCACACACCACAGTGGGGGAACTCAACCCAATATCCTTCACATCCACGCCCAAGCAGGACAGAGAAAACCACAGACATGAGTTTGGAGCCAGCTGCACGCTGGCTCGCTCCTTTTCCTCCAACATACTTAATACTTACTTAAATACCTAGGAATTAAATACTTAATTCCTAATGCTGAGCAAACTTTAAAAAATTGACAGGTTGCATCCTTGTGCCAACAAAACCACCTGTGGTACAGGTGGTTGTGAGAAGGACACTGGAAATGAGGCGTTTTCTGACCTCCTGGGCTGAAGCACATTGAAATCCACCAGATGGGCATTTGTTGCTGGTTAAATCTAATCTTTACAGAGACTATATCCAAGTTTCTGCTCCGTTTCCTAGCAGTGGAGAAAACAAACACTGGCATGCCTTATCAGGGTGATGGACTTCCCATCACTGGGGATCTCAAATAATCCTCCTAAAATCTGTGTTTTCAAACGTTGCTGGCACAATCTCCTTGAGCAGTGGAGGGAGGGTGTTTCCTTCTTTCCTATCTTTCCTGGCTTCCGTGCCTGTTGCTGAGGGGGTTTCCAAGTTCATGCCTCAGCTTGAGCCAAGTGCAGGGGAAGCTCTGCCTTTGCCTGCAGCACATGGCAGCTGCTGCCTGCACTTAAACCCCAAGTCTGTCCTGGACCACAAAGTCATCCCCAGCAGTATCAGATGCCCAAATTTGAAGGTTTTCCCTTTTGTCCAAGCATGGAGTCCACTCCCAGCCTTGTGGGGGCAGATTTTATCCATAGAAATTTCCCACACTGGTATCTCCCCTTCGGTTTTTCCTTTTTTTTTTTTTTTTTCCCCTTCACACACAAGAACTTATTGCCTTTTGTGGGATTACAAAATCTGTTGCTCGATATCAGGGTGAGGTACAATGGTCCATGGCAATCAAGATAGAGGATTTAACCCATCCCTGCCACCTGCAGACCACTAAATCCATCTGGGTGTGCTGTAGAATTTGTCAGATTTTGGTTTTGGTCACAAAAATAATCAGTGTACTCAATTCCCGCAAAATATTTGCTTTGGAGCTGCTTGCCTGCCCTCCCCAGTCTTTGAGCCATGCTCTAAGTTCAGGTCACTATGACCCAGGGAAAACAGAAAGAGCTACAGAGAAAAGCAACGTAAAAATGACTAGAGGCTTTAAATAACCTCCTTACAAGGGAAAAGGGAATTTTAAATCACATAAATAACAAGAAAAGATAAAGATGAAATTATTGCTGTAGCAACGCCTTGCTACCTGCTGTCCCTTCAAGCAGGAAGGACCAAGAGGACATCACATAATGCAACTTAAAAGGAGTTTGTCTATGGCTTTGCAGGGCCAATTGACTGGGCTAATCAACCCAGAAGCATCTCTTTGTGCGTGACCCTGTTTTTGAAACATCCTCCAGCGAGCAACTGGGCAAACCGGCCACAGCTGGGAGAAGCAACTGGTGGCCGCTGGGAAGGAGATGTGAAACTGCTCAGCAAGTGGGAACTCCTTGACCCCGGAGAGGCCACAGTGTCACAACCACCCCTTGCTCCCTGCCAGCTCCTTACCGTGGCGGTGGACGTCAGCCGGCGCGAGGGGACGGGGCACTGGTCGGTGGCCGTGACGATCAGGGTGTAGCGCCCGTGGCTGATCTCATAGTCCAGCTCCTTCACCGTGCGGATCTCGCCCTGCAGGGACAGGGCAGAGCAGCTGGGAGTGATGGCAGCGGGGCAGGGACGCGCCCGGGACGGGGGGTCGGCGTCCGTACTGACCGTGGCGTTGTCGATGCGGAAGGTGCCCAGGATGTTGCCTTCGGCGATGGCGTAGGTCACCGTGCCGTTGGGACCCTCATCCCGATCCAGGGCCTGCACGGTGACCAGGCTGGCGTTGAGGGTGGAGGGACCTTCGTCGAGGGTCACCTCGTAGAGCGGCTGCCGGAAGGCGGGAGCGTTGTCGTTCTCGTCCAGGATGGTGACGAACACCGTGGTGGTGGCCTGCGGGACACGGGACACGGCGTTAAGGACCGTGGAGGCATTTTCTGGGCAGTGTCTGGAGCTGGATCTGCCAAGGTCAATGGCCAGCACGGGCTCAACGCTGCCAAGAGACCCAAACAGATTCCAAATGAAACGAGCCGTGGCTTCAGACGCACTTCCAGGCTGGGTACAGAGATAAATGTGCAGAGATTAAATCACACCCCTGTTCCCAAGCAAAGCTTGTCTCTGTGGGATCCCTCTTCTTTTCACTGGCAACACCAGGGAGCAGCCCATGGCACAGGGAAAACCAGACACTGAACCCCACTGTGCCTCCCTGCCGTTGGAGGAGTCCTTGTGAGTCCTTGCCTTGCCATGGGGACACATTGATTGTTACTAAGTGTGGCAAAATGGATGGAAAATCCCTGGAGATGATGCTGCCATGGCTCAGGGGAGGAACAAAACTGAGCATCTTGGACAACTGGGCTGACCTTCCTCCCTGCTGGCCAACACATCACTGCTGGTCAGGCCCAGCTGCATTGGACTCTCTTCCAGCTGGGCCTCCATGGGCACCTGGATGTCCTGGCTGTCACCTGGGGATGGGGAGGTGACAATGGCACGCCACTCTGCCTAAGGCCTTGGCACAGAGCGGGGGGCTTGGGACAATAAACCATTTCCTTGGGGTGTCTGGACTCCGTGCCTACACCTTCCCCCAGCAACAAATGTCTTCCAGCCAGCCAAAGGTTGCATTTTTTTTGGCAGAAGCATCACAGCTGTGTTTGCTGTAAAAAACACAATGCCACACGGTAATTAGGTACTTTTCTATTTCCCTGCACACTCCGGATCCAGAGCAGGCAAGCAGCAAAGTTTCCTGTGGTTTGCAAAACTCCTCGTGCCTCTGGGCTCCACTTTCCAGGGAAGGCTGACTGGAAATGAGGCAGCTCCCAGCTGCAGCCAGAGATTTTGTTGATGCCTTTGGAATTTGAAGAGAGGCTCCAGGAGGAATTATGCGTCAGACCACGGGGCTGCTTTGCTATTTCAGGGCAGAGTGTAAACGGGCTGTAGGAGGGGGATGCTTTGCTCCCATTTTTTTCGGGGGAAAAGCTCAGTCCCCTTTCCCAAGCCGGCATTGCTCTGAGTAGCCCTTCCCTGTACCTGCCTGTTCAATCCCGGGAGAAGTTCTGCCTCCTTAATCCTCACAAACAAGGGGAAAACGAGCAAAGTTACAACCCTGCCCAAGGAAAGGGATGGAGATCAGTCCCCCGCAAGTCCCTTGGCACGGCGAGCATCCCCCTTAGCCCCCCAAAAACGCACTCAGGGGGGACCAGGCGGCTCTCAGCGAGGCTGTAAGGGGAGAAACCCAGCAAGGGTTTGGGGTCCGAAGCCATCCCCACCGCGGGCGCTCCCTGCAGCCTCTCACCTCCGGGGGGTGCTCGCCGTTCTCGGCAGCGCTTGCAATGAAATTTCCTGTGTGTGTGCGAGTCTGGCTGGCGCTGCGGGGCTGCTCAGAGCGTGCGGTGCCTCCGCAGAGGCCACCTCGGTGTCCCCTGTCCCCCCGCCAGCATGGGGACAGCGAACCCCCGAACCGGGCTGCTCCTGGCTGCGCTCTGCCTGCTCGCTTCCCACGGTAAGCAACAGCTCGCTTTCCTCTCCTCCCTGCCCGGACTAACTCTCCTCACTCGGGGCACCGTGCTCGCCTGCGGTCCGGCACAAGGAGTCTGGGGTGTTCGGTTTATTTTCTCTCTTCCCCTGTAATTTTTGTGTGTTGGTCATCAAGCCGGTGTTTCACACTGTGCTGGAGTAAAGGGGCCACAGGGGGAACTGCTGTTCTAAAACTCCGAGAACTGTTTGTTTTTTTTCTTTCTTCCTCTGCTTTGATCTAACATGCGTGGAAGGAGAGCAGCTCCCTGTCCCCGCCAGCCTCCCGCTGGAGACCCCGGGCTGGAAAAGCTGCACGGCACTTTTCCCTGGCAGGGTGGGGGTCCCAGGGTGAGAAGACCCTTGCAGCAGCCCTGGGGCAGCGGAGAGAGGGGATCTGTGCCAGCGGGGCTGCGTTGCCCTCTCTAAGGATGCTGCGCTCCGCCGGGACGTGCCGGGCAGCTCCTCCGGCCGGGCAACCGGGCACACTCCGAATTCCCGCAGGGCTGGCTGATGTCAGGGGGATGCTTTGGGAGGGGGATGCTTCATGCCCTGGCTGGCAGTTTTCGGTCCGGAGGTCCGGGGCCAGGCGGTGGAACGGGGGCGGTGGCATTAAAACCGCGGATCCACTCTGGGCGACGACCCAGAGAAGGAAGTCGCAGGCGGAGGATGAGCACGGGGCTTGGCTTCACTCTCTCTCCCGGGACGAAGCGACTGCCTCCACGATTTGTGCCAGCGCATCTCCAGGAGGAAAAGTGCCGAAGCTGTCCTACGGCAAGGCTGGTGTGGCTTGAACCGCGTTTTGCTCCGGCAGGAGGGAGCAATTCCCAGCATCTCCACGGGGATCTGAACGACTTCATTTATGCATCTGGGACTGAGCTTCAGGCCTTCTGCAACGCAACAAGCTCGGGTGCTGGTGTTCAACGCGAGGCTGGCGCCAGAGGAACTGAGCTTTGCGCAACCCCGCGCCTGCCAAAACTTTCTGACACCCCCCCTCCGGCTAATTTTAGCAGGGATTGATGGAGAAGTAGCCCTTGGAGACATCCAGCTTGGGGATGCTGGCAGCAAGGTGGATGGGGAAGTGGCTCCTCTTCACCTGAAGGACGGCAGCTGAGCTGGGCTTTCCAAAATCGCATCCCAAGTGCTGCCCCCGAGCCAGGGCTGTGCTGGAAGAGGAGCAAGGCAGGACCCTCCACTGTCTGGATGATGGGTACCCCAGCTGCTGGAAAGCCATCTGGCCCCTGGGGTGCAAGAGATGAGGGCTGTTAACATGTCTCGGGCATCTCCAGCAAGTTTTTTCTCCCCCCTTTGTTTCGTGCTCGAGGTTCTTCTGCAGAGCTGCACATCTCACCTGGCTGATAACCCCGGAGCATAATCACAGCACGGTGACGATGGGGCTCGGGGCACTTTGATGTGAGCCTCTTACAGGAGCCCCCAGAAGAGGAGGAAAGCAGAGCTCCTCGCTCCAGCTCTGTCTCCAGCAGCCCCTCCTCTGCAGCAGGTGAGCCCCTCCAAAGGCTCCATCCCCTGATCCCCACAGATTTCCCCAGAGAGGAAAGAGGCAGCCTGATGTGGAAATCACTTCTGCCGAGCACAAGAATGCAGATCAAACATCTGGGGATCAAACATAGGAGAAGCAGCCAGGAGAGGCTTTTGGTTGCCAGCCCAGGATCTGGTGTGAAATCCTGATTTATTTAAGCTGTTGGTCGGCCAAGCAGCACAGATTTCTGCACTTTTTTCTGGTTCTGTTTTGTCTGAAGTTCCCAGGTGTCAAGAGAGTGATGCCAGCACTGGGATGTACCAACACTGCACTGGGCTCTGCGCTGCACAATGCAACAGGGCTGGAGACAAAGTTATTGAGGTGCCAAAGAGGAAAACTGGCACTTTTGGCACCTGCTTGAGACCTCCTCACCAGATGGTGACAAGACACCAGCTCTCAGCTCAGCCCTCAACTGGTCCAGCCAGCTGGAGATGCGCAGAGATGGGCATCTGGCTTTATTTTGGCGTTTGCCAGCAGCTCTGACTTCAAAGGGGTGTGGAAGGAGCCAAGGGCTCTGGGCACGGAAGAAGCCCAGGAGATTAAAGATCCATGGGCTTTAGCATAAAGGCACCACCAGGAGATGCTTCCTCTGGGCTCCATCTGGCATCCAGCATGTGTTTGAAGCCTGGCTACATCCCGGGGAGGGAACACCAGCTGCCCTGGCACTGCTCTGGGCTGTACCGTGCCTTGCCAGATGCCGTCTCCTCCTCTCCAAGGCTTTGGAGAGCCTTCCCCCGCTCCGGAGAAGGAAGGGAAGCCTGAAACGCTGAAGGTTGCACACGTGGTAACCTCTGCCCCTCCCCGAGAGCGTGGGCTGCGCTGCCTTTCCATCCAGACGGTTCCCATCAAGCTCCGGAGGCGGAGGCTGGATGGTTCAGCAAGGCAGAGCTTTTGCAAACCGTGCGGGGATGAGCTGGGCTTGGTCTGAGGGGGCGTGTGTGGAAAACAAAAGGCTCCTGCAGATGCTTTTGGAAGGTGTTGGAAGTGTGGCTTCCTCCAATAGAGCCCTGGCTTCCCTTCCTGTGGCTCCCAGGAGAGCCCCGATGTGAATGGGGCACTTCCCCTTGCCGCAGGTATCGAGAAGCGCGTCTGAGTTTGCCTTTTGTGCTCGGTGCTTTGGCAAGGAGCTGGGGGACCCGCTCTGCTGCCTGCCAGAACCCATCCAGCCTGGCTGAGCATCCTGGCCCCAGCAGCACCCGAGGGTAAGGAGAAGTCAGGGCTTGAAAACGAGACTTGAGCTGAGGCCACACAAACCTCTGGCCCAGAGCAGCTGCGGGGATGTGCTGCGGGAAGCAGGAAGCAATCAGCCCGAGTGGTCAGGCAAAGGTCACTCCATCCCTGGCTCTGGGGGCTCCTTGGCACTGTGGGCTCCAGAACAACGTTTCCTGTCCCTGCAGAGCACCCTGGGGGCTCAGGGGCTGCTCTTGCACCGTCACCGAAGAGTCAGAGATAACCACTGGCGGTGGAAGGCACGTTTTTGGTTTCACTCTCTCCAGCTGGGCCAGACAGGTGACACAGTGGCTCTGCTCAAGGAGGAGGATGCTCTCTGGGTGGCCCAGCAGCGGACAGCCTCTGGCCTGGCTGGGTGTTTGTGGGCAGGCACATCACCCCCTGCCTGTGATCGACGCCCTCTCCATACAGCGAGCAAGAAACCTCAAAGCGAAACGTAGCGGAGCTAATGGCACAACAGGATGTCACCAAAACTAAAAAAAAAAACCCAACCAAACCCATCTCATCCTTGTAACATCTCCTCTCTGCTGCTAACCAGCCCCAGAAGCCTCTGTTCCACAGTAATTTAAAGTAAATAAACCCAGAATCTGCATTTTCTCCAGCTTTCAAAGTGACGTCAGCACTTCTGCAAACACGAAGGAGGGGCAGGGCCAGGGCACCAAAACCTCTCCTGTTTTTGCACTTTTCCCTCCCCTGACCCAGCAGTACCCCCCCCATCCATATGCTGAGGAAAGACCAGCAATTCCACAGTGTGCCCCTTGCTCCTGCTCCTGCTACACCTCCTGCCCACGTCCCAGCACTTCTTTCTGAAAATTGTTCTCATTTTCCAGCAGCTCCTCACTGTCAGCATCAGCCAGTTCCCCCTTTTCTTCCCTGGGGGCTGAAAAACAAGGAGGGTGGGACCTGCTCCCCGCCTTTCTGTTTGTTTTTGCACCTTTTGCTTATTTTTGCAGCAGTGCTTGTGTTTCCTCCTTCCCAAGCCATAACCCTGCTGCCTTGCTTCTCCTCTTGTCCTCCTTTGCCTCCTTGCCCCAGAGAAGCTTCTGACTCCCTGCTGCTGATGCTTAACTGTATTTAAGGCAGAGTAGATTTCTAGGGTGAAGTTGTGCTCCCAGCCCTGCTACAAAATCCAGGAATGATCTGGGTTAGAAGGGAGTTCAAGATCATGTGTTTTGGACACCTTCCACTATCCCAGGTTGTTCAGAGCCCTGTCCAACCTGGCCTTGGACATTTCCAGGGATGGGACAGCCACAGCTTCTCTGGGCATGCTGTGCCAGGGCCAACACTGGTGGTGGGTTTGCTTGTTTGGGCAGTTCTGCTGGAAACTTGGGTGTCTTGGGTTGCAATATAGGATGTGGCCAGAAATGTGGATTCTCTCACCATCTGTTGAAGCCAGGTGGGGCAGTGATTCCCTATCTCCGTGGCACATATTATCTGCTAATGGGCCATCTTTAAACCAGCTGGGGCAATCATCTTTATCTTTCCCACAACCCATCCT
>JAOTQZ010000297.1:1690267-1704903 GCA_026546895.1 Pogonocichla stellata
GCCGGGATATCCCACCCGAATTATCCCAACCCCCACCCCCGCAGCCCCATCCTGCCCCCGAAAGCCCCGTTCTCGCTGCCTCACCGACAGGGAGGGGTTGCCCTCGTCCTCCACGGTGACCACGAGGCTGTAGAAGCTCTGGCGCTCGCGGTCGGGCGGGGACGGCCGCGTGGCGATCTCGCCGGTGACGCGGTCCATGCGGAAGGTCAGGTCCTCGTTCCCACGCGTGATGTAGTAGGACAGGACGCTGTTGAGGCCGACGTCCCGGTCGGTGGCGCGCACCTGGGCCACCGCCGTGCCGCCGCCGACGTTCTGCGGAGATAGCGCGGCGTGAATCCCGCGAGCCTCAGCCCGTGTAAAACAGCTAATTAACGACGCGATTAATTCTTGATGCAGGGAGGGCGCTGACGCGCTCGAGGCTCCGAACTCGCCGCCCCAACACCCAGCAGCTCAGCAGGAAGCTGCACATTAGGTCTTATCTAGTCTGGCACAGGCTGGAAGAGCGTAAAACCCGCAGTGCGTGCAAAGGTGAAGGCCGTGTAATGGACCCGGAGCTCGGCTAATTATTTTTGGATAGTCCCATTATGGGGAAAATCATAACAGAAATTCCCTTCTTCAACCTGCTCTGAACATGTATTAAATAGATAAGAAAACCTTAACAGGGCAATATCCTTAACGCTGAGCTATAAATCATGAGCAGCAGTTCCTCACAGCTAAGTGGCACTGGCTATTACTCATATTTCATTTTTCATCACCAAATTGAGAATCCCCCCCTGCCTCAGTCCAGGAATTAAACTGTCAGGAAATAAGTTTTCTCACGCCTGATTGTGTTTTATTGCTTAATTATCTAGCCCTTGCTAAGCTGCTTCCTGAAAGCCATTCTTATTCTGCACTGCACCGTCTCCCGTGCCACTTTGGTGGCATTTCCATGGGTGTGTAGCCACTTCTCCTTCCTGCTGGCCCCTGCAGCCTCACGGGCTAAAGCTGCTCTTAGAGCCCTTTCCTAGCCCAAAACTAGGAGTACATCACCAGTGAGGGCTTTCAAGGGGTCACCAACCCTTCCACCACCCAAGGTGAGGATGGCAAGGGGTCACTGATCCTTAAATGACCCGAGGTGAGGTTTGCAAGGGGACGCCGACCATCAAATGACCAAAGATGAGGTTTGCACGGGGTCACTGGTCCTGAAATGATCCAAGGGCGATGTTTGCACGGGAAACTCCGTTGTCCCCGCTGGCCTTGTGGTCAGACCCGACCCTGGGAGAGTGGAAGGAGAGGAGCAGGGCGCTCACCTCGCTCACGCTCACGTTGTAGCCAAAGGGGCTGTCGATGACAGGGGGGTTGTCGTTGACATCGAGGATGTTCACTCGCAGAATGTGCTCCTTCCTCCGCGGAGGAACGCCGCCATCTGACGCTTGGATCTGCGTGGGTTTTCACGGGGGGGAAAAAAAAAGCGCTACTTTGAAGCTCACAGCTCCAGGCAAACAAACCAGAAGGCCGAGGGGTGAGGGTGGGTGGTTTGGTGCTGACCCGCAAGGTGTAGTGATCCAGCAGCTCCCGGTCCAGCGGCCGTGCCACAAACACCTCGCCGTAGGTGCCGTTGGTCGTACGGATCTCAAAAGCCCGGCCGATATTCCCCGACGTCAGCGAGAAAGTCACCTGGAAACATCACAGGGAAAGAAAACCAGGGCAGGGCAGAGTGGTGCTGAGGAGGAAGAAGAGAAAGGAGACCCGACAAAAATATCTCCGGAGTCCCCCCAAGATGTCTCTTTGGAAAGGTCCAGCTACCCCAAAGCAAACAGGGCCGACCTCCATCGCATCCACAGCTCCTGTGTTGCCAGCAATTTTTGTTATTAAGGGTGTTGGGACCTCATTAATGCTCGTCTGCAGGGTAATGAAAATAGCAAATGTCAGAGAGCTTCCTGCTCAGCCTGCCAAGGATTTTTCTGCCAGCCCTTACGGCGGGAGAGGCCACAGCTGGTTTTCAGATTGCAGGGCTCCTTTGACACTTGTCCCACAGAACTCTTTGCCCCAGATAGCCCAAGGAGGAATTTTTACCTCTCCTGCTGCCTTGAATGAGGACTGTTGGTACTCACAGCACAACCCACCCTCAAAATAGCTGGCATTATTGACCAGAGTTTCCTCTAACAGGGATGCAGAGGGAAGGGGTTGGGAGGAGAATTTCTGCATCCAAATGTCTCCCTCCCTACCTGGCCGTTGCTGCCTGCATCTGGATCTCGGGCCAGGACCAGGGCCACCCTCTTGCCCACGGCGCTGTCCTCGGCCACGCTGACAGACGAGTCAGAGGTGATGTCGAACTGGGGGCTGTTGTCATTCTCGTCCAGGACTGTGATGGTCACCTGTGACAGGAGCACGGGGCTCAGGGCATGGACAGGAGCCAGAGCCCTGCCCACCCAGCATGGACAGCCACCCTGGCACCCCACCAACACACCACACCCCTCCGAGGTGCTAACAGCATGTCATTCATCCCCCGAGGGAATGATGCAGCTGTTTGAGCCCAGGAGCTGAAGGTACATCCCTCTCTGCAAAGGAGGAGGAGGAGGAGGAGGGATGCTTGGAGGCTGCAGAAACAGCACAAGGCTGCTGCATCTCTCAAGCAGTGTATTTTTTTGTGGAACACCCTCTGGTTTTTATCCTCCAAATAGCTCAGAATGGAGGAGCTCGGGCTGCTGCAGGGTGACCCTTTCCTGCTAAACTTTTCACTGGCAGTGACTTCATCCACACTCACAGCAGCAGGGTCGGGCAGGATTTGCTCTAAAGCTCAATGGCCACAAAGAGGGCAGAGCTGAGTGTGTTTGACTCAAGCTGGAGGAGACCTAAGCTCCCTCCTGGAAAGAGGCACGAGATGCTCGAAGGGGACCTGGCCATCTTGGCCACAATTAGGCAGAGGAAATGCTCTCATCGAGTTTGTAATCCAAGTGCTGCAGAGCAGCACAGAAATGAGAGAGGAAGAGCCTTTCTGTTCCCGGGGATTTATTTTCGGGCGCCCCAAGCTCCCAGGTGCGGCCAGGCTGAATGCGACAACATCCCGGGAGGAAGCTGGGGAGTGAGCTATGAGCCCTGGGGTGATTCGGTTATTGTTGCTGCTGAATTCAAAACACAGAGCCAGGAGCAGGGAGAGCTCATGCAGCCACTGCAGCTGCCATCCCAAGTGCCGGATCAGGGAGCTGGGACTCAGCAGGGTGGCTCCTGGAGCTGCCCCACGCCCTGGGGGTGGTGGGGAGGCTGGTGCTGGTGGGAGAGTGCTGGAGGTCTCCACCCTGCAGCTCAGTGTGGACCCTGGGAGGGATTCTGGTCCCCAGCACGATGGACACGCTTACCTTCTGTTGGAGGAAAGCAGAGGGAGAAACAGAGAACATAAACAACGAGGAGTTAGTGAGGGTTGAGGAAGTGTGGGTTAACCCTGCGTCCTACCACAGCAGTGCCAGGGGTCATGGGTGGCCCTCTGCAGTGATTTGGTGGCTCCACTTCCGGGGCATCACTTTGTTTTTTCCTAGATAAGGTTGGCATATCTACCTGGGGAAGGTTCAGATAAGAGCACAGTGCTGTGTGGAGAGCAGAGAGCATCCGCACCCATGGGCCGTCCCTGCACTCAGCAGAGAAATGCAAATCACCCCTTGCCCACTGCCTGTGAAACTGCTAAATATAACCCTCTGAAACACAAACCACTGTGGAGTATTTTGAGGCCCCTAAATTTAACCTCCTTCAAACTGTTTTAGCAGGTTTTCCCCCAGATCAGGGTTTGCAGACCCGTGAAGCTGGAGCAGAAAGCTCAGCTAGGGCAGAGGTGGGAGAGGGAGGTGATCCAAGGTTGACAGCGGTTGGTGGGGAAGCTGGGAGAAGCTACTCACCACTGTGGAGTCAATTTTTGGTCCTCCATCATCAGCCACCACTGTCAAGGTGTAGAAATCCCCTTTCTCTCTGTCCACCTGGCCTTTGACCGTGATCACACCCTGCCAAATACGAGCAACAGCTGTGTTGGCCACCAAAACCAAAGCTCACAGCACCCAAACAAGCCAGGAGGGCCCACGCTGTGGCTGCTTACCGTGATCCCATTGATTTTGAAGAGGGAGAGCGCTTGGGGGTTGGTGTTGGGGTCGAACTTGTAGGTGATCTGGTTGAGGTTGTCGATGGAGCGAGCCTGGACGCGGAGCACCTCGGAGCCCAGGGGGATGTTCTCCATGATCACGGCCTCGTAGCTGCTGTTGGAGAACTGCACGGCCTCGTCCAGCTCGTTCAGCAGGCTGACATACACGCTGCAGAAGCCCTGGTTGTTGGGGGGCGCTTGGTCCGTGGCAGAGACGTTCATCAGGTAGCTGGTTTTGGTCTCGTAGTCCAGGTACTCGATGGTCGTGATGAGCCCCGTGCTCTCGTCGATCTCGAACTTCCCTTCCGCGCCCGACACGATTTTGTAGCTCACCAGACCGCCGTTCCCTGGGCAGGGAGCAGGAACCGTGGTGCTGGCTGGGCCAAGCACCCCAAAAAGGCAGGCAGAGCCCATCCCGCGGGATTTCAGCCCAGCCCAGCCCCAGCCAGGATCCGCGCAGCGGCTGATCTTCGGATCAGTGCGCTGCCCCCCACACTGGGTGCTAATTTCCCACCTGTGTCTCGGTCGGTGGCGCGGACCACGGCCACCGAGGTGCCGATTCCCGCCGTCTCCCGCAGCCCCAGGCGGTTGTACTGGCGCTGGGTGAACACCGGCACCTCGTCATTGACGTCCTCCACGTACACGATCACCTGGGAAGGCACGCGGAGAAACCGCGCGTGAACGGGCGAGCTTGGGGAACAAACCCCTCGTGGTGCCCGTGGAGAAACGCTTCAGGGCTTGGAGAAACCCGGGCTGGTGCAGGTGTCCCTCACAATGGCAGGGGGGGTGGAACTAGGGGAGATTTAAGGTCCCTTCCAACTCAACCCATTCCGTGATCCTGTGATAATCTCTTCTTCAAACACCGCGTGATGGAGAGTGAGCACAAACGGTTTAACATCACAGCTGGGCACAAATGGTTTAACATCACAGCCCTGAGGGTTGGGGTGAGTCAGTCTTTCCCTGCTGGGGAGGAGGTACACTGGCTACATTAATTCCTCCATCCTCTGGGATCCCCTGACCAAACCCTTGGAGATCTCGCAACACAGAAACGCCGGCGACTCGGTGGGAAATTTTTGCTCCAAGTTCAGTGCCGTTTCCCGAGGGAACACATTTCCTTCTCCTGGTTTTCTGCTTGCTGCTGGTGCTGGGGGCACTTCACACTCAGCCAGAGCCCACCCCACCACCGGGTCTAAGAATAGATGCAACGGTTGAGGGCTGGGTTTGTGGGAACCGTGGGAAGCTGGTGTGCTGCAGCTGAAGACTGTCACCACCGGGCCCTGGATTATTTAAATAGTGCCTGGCCAGGACTATTTTCAACAGGCTGAGGCTCAGCTTTTCTTCCCAGCAGCAGAGCTGCATCTCACTGAGCGAGCAGGACTCCCTCTGAGTGACTGCTGCACCACTCTGCAGCCTAATGGCACCGAAACATCCCGGGGAAAAAAGAAAAATCAAACAACCCTCCTCACCAACAAGCTCTTCTCTACCCACGAGCATCCCCCAGAGACTTTCCATCAGCATCTTCGTGCCAGATCTTTGTCACTTCCTGCACGACTGCGAGCGCCGGGAAGGACCGCGCGTTTTCGCGCGCGTTTTGCGCGAGCGGCTCTGCCGGGTCCTTACCCGCACGGAGCTCCTCATGGGCCCCTGCTCCGTGTTGTAGGCCTCCACCTCCAGCACGTGGGAGGAGTTCTGCTCCCTGTCCAGGTGCCGCACGCCCCGCATCACCAGCCCCGTGCTGGGATTGATGCGGAAGTGGTTCTGCTCATTTCCTGGAGAGGGGGGAAAAAATACGACGTGGTGTTGCCCACTGCCCTGACATCCATCCTGGTGACACCCTGAGCCCTCCCTGGGGGGCTGTTTTGGAGGGAGATTATTGAGCAAAACTTCAGCCCCATCAGCTCTGGCTGCATCAGACTCAGCTACATCAGGGTTTGGCCCTGGGTGAGGACAGGAGGAGCTACAGAATCTCATCACATAAGAAAAATGTGGATGTGTTGGAGTGAGTCCAGAGGAGGCCACAAGGATGCTCTGAGGGCTGGAGGAACTCTGCTCTGGATCCAGGCTGTGTTCAGCCTGGAGAAGGAAAGGCTCTGGGGAGACCTTAGAACCCTTTCCAGTGCCTAAAGGTCTCTGAGAGGGCTGGAAAGGGATTTGGGACAAGGGGCTGGAGTGACAGGACAAAGGGGAAATGGCTTCACGCTGAAAGAGGGCAGGGAAAAATGGAATATTGGAAATTCTTCCCTGTGAGGGTGGTGAAGCCCTGCTGCGCAGAGGAGCTGTGGCTGCCCTGTCCCTGGAAATGTCCAGGTTGGAGGGGCTTGGAGCAACCTGGGGTAGTGGAAAGTGTCCCTGCCCATGGCAGGGGGTTGGAATGAGGTGAACTTAAAGGTCCCTTCCAACCCAAACCATTCTGTGATTTTAGGGTTCTATCTAGCTGTCCATCCATGACAAATCATTCCTCAGCAATGAGCCCTAAAGCTGAATTTTGCTTAGGGCTGGTAGAAATGGTTCTGTGGGCTCCAAAGTGCAAAAGGATGGCAAGCTCGACCTCCAGAGGCTGAGTGGAGCCTGGGGAAAACCCCCTGCTGCACGAAGGGGCAGCTGGACTTACCCTTGACAATTCTGTACCACACTCTCCCGTTAATGCCTTCGTCCGCGTCGGTGGCTTTCACCTTCATGAGAAAAGCAGAGGAGTAGAGGTGAAGGGCAGAGAATTGCAGGCTAGGACTAGTCCTCCTGCCCTGCCAAAGCTGGACTTTCTTCTCCTCCACCTGAGCTGGGGAGCTCACCAAATACAAAACGAAGTAAGTTGTCCTCCCTTCATCATTGGGCAGCAGGGATAGTGGGCTCAGGAGCCCCTGGCTGCCAGCTCAGCTGCTGGGGCTGAGCCCCAGGAGCACACCACAAACCCCACAGTGTGCTGGAGGAGCTGCCCCCACCAATCCTACCCTGCACTCCAGTGTTTGTCCCAGTGATGATGCCGCCAGGGATGGAGCCTTGCCGGGATGATTTGAGCTGGGCAGGAGGCACACAGCCCATGGCGTCCTGCTTTCCAAGCAGCAGCACATGGAAAAACCAGCCTAGAGCATCCTTGTGAGGCCCTGAGCAGGGGTGGGAGCACTCCTAGGCTCTGATGCACTGCATGGGCCGAGTCTGCCCTGGGAAAACCAAGGCACGGGTCCCCTCTGGTGTCACTGAACAAGACTGCAGTGCTTTCCCTACAGCCCCAGCCAGCAGCTGGCAGCTGGGAAGAGGGACCTGGCCGTGACCAGCAGGGCTGGGGCTTCCAGTCCAGCTGGCACCGAGCCCCTGAATTTCTCTCGGGGCAAAACCCACTCCCCACAAAGCACCCAAAGCTTGTGGCCGCTCACAAAGCACCAGGGCAAGGATGCAGGGAGTGCCCGAGGCTTTATTCCCTCCCTGCTTCCTTCTGCAAGGCATCTTCTGCCTCATCTGTTTCCTATGATACTACCCAGCAGTTTCCTTTTTTTTCCCTGGGAAGGTCTGCACCCAGATTTATGCTGGGAAGAGGAAAGGCTTCTGCAAGGAACTTTCACCCCCAGCCCCACATAACACTCAAAAGAGTCAGAGATGCTCCTCTGAAATGTGGCTTTGAGGGACCCTGAACTCCCTTCCACCAAGTCCACCAAGCAGAAAACTTGGAAAATACTGACCTCTGTCTGGATTTCTCACCCCTGTGCCCACACATGCTGCTTTCCTCTGTCCCAAACCATTTTATCTCTTGCTCATGGCTTATTCCATGTTCCACCCTGCTCCTTTCACAGTGGGGAGTTCTCCCTCCTAAACCAGCTCTTTCTGGGCTCCCTGAAGCAGAGCTGGGCTGTCTCTTCTCCTGTGGGATGGGTCCCACAGCAGACCAGCTGCCCTGGCATGGCACAAGGAAAAGCTATCACGTCAGGAAAAGAAAAGCTTTCCATGTTTTCACAGGGAAAAGCCAGAGGAGGAAAAATGAAGGGATGGGAGGCAAATCTTTCCAGCTTTTTGTGCCATTCCTTGCCCCACTGTGCCCAGGAGAGTGCATTTCAGGATGAGCCAACTGCACCTTGCAAATCCCCTTGGGCCACCCTCTTCCCAGCTCACCCCAAGCCTGAAGCTCTGGTACATAAACTAGGTGATATGGGTCAGCCCAGGCATTTGGTTTTTCTATTAAAAATCAGCAGTTTGTATTAAAGCAAGGTACGCTCCTGCCAGCCTGCAGCCTGAGGAAAGTTTTGTTTAACCTGAAAGTTTGACTTGCTGAGGTCCCAAAGGAAAGGCGGTGCTTTGAAGGGCCATAAAAGAACGGGAAAAAAAGTAGATTTTCTGGGAAAAGGGGGAGCAGGCATGTGGAGGGCAGGTGCCACCCCTCCCACCGCGGGGGGCTCAGCCCAGGACCGCACCACTGAGCCACCCCACAGGGATAAATCCTGAGGAAATGCATCCCAGGGGCTCGACCCCAGCAAGGGACACAGCTCCAGCAGGACACAGCTCTGTCCCCCTCGTCTGTGCTGTGCCAGGCTGTCCCCAGCCCGGCTGGCACCTCTGTCCCACCCTCCCCAAAGGGAGGAGGGGGCTGGCAGCGGGCAGAGCTCGGTGGGAGAGGCACAAGGAGGGAATGCGGGAGGCAGAACCCGGGCTTGGCTGGCTGGTGAGAGGTAGGGACCCCAAAAACCTCCTCCCTTTGGTCACCCGCAGGGGTGAGACAGACCCCCGGCTGCAGAGCTGCTGCCCCCAGCCCGGGGAAAGGGCTGAAAATGGGTCGGGATGCAAAATTCGGGGCGGGGATGCAAAATTCGGGGTGGGGATGAGGTCAGGCGTCCCTCCTCCCTTCCCAGGCTCGTTGCTGCGTCTCTCCCAGTGATGGGAGAGGGGGAAAGCCCTGTGGGTGCAGCTCTGAGGGTGATGGGGAGCAGCATCACTCACAGCTCTGGGGTCCCAACCATCCGGGTCAGGTGTTTGCCCAGCATCACCTCCTCCTGCAAGCCCGTGGGAATATTTGGGATAAGCTGGGGAGCTCCAGGAAAAGTGTTGCTAAGCAGGCTGGGCCAGGGGAATGAGAGCTGCTTTTCATGGGAGATGTGTGACAGGCAGTGCCTGAAAACAGCCTTTTCTTTGCAGGAGTTTGAGGAAAGGAGGGAGAGCATATGGAAAAGCTGCCAAAATAGGCAGCTGGGCCAGGGCAGGGAGCAGTGCCTGCTGCTGGGCTGAACAACCCTCTCTGCTGCTCATGCATGGGAATCATTCCTTTTTTTCCTTTCCACCTTTCTCAGGGATATTTTACCTTTTGCAATGCCTCTTTTTTTTTTCCCCCTCTGATCCTCATCTGCCCCGTGGCCAGTGCTGGAGCCTGAGTGCTCGAGGGGATGTGTCACATTTGGAGCTGATCAGGCTGGGGGGGATTTCCAGGACAGGAAAATCTCTTTTAACCCACCAGGGTGACGAATATGGAGCCTGGGTGGGACAGTGATGCTGGGAAGGGGCAGTGCCATGAAATCTGAGTGTGAGGAGGAGCTGGATGGGAAGCAAGAGGAGAGCAGGGAGTGGGTGCAAAAGCCTGGGAAAACATCGGTGTGATCCCTCCTGATGGGTTTCTATGGAACACAGTCAAGTGAATTTAAAAGACAAACTCTGCAGCCATGAGCAAGAAGGGCCTGAAGGAATTGCCCACGCCTTCTGGCTGGCTCTGAGGGAGCAATGTGAGGTCACCAGGCTGAGCACAGGCAGTCAGTGAATGCCAGCACTAAGGTAGCCCTGGAAACCTTGATTGAGGCTGCCCTTGGTGTGGGACGTGCTGCAGCCCTGCCTGTGCCTGGCAGCACAGAGGAGCAGAGAGTCCTTAGGATTGCTGCTCTGTTCCCAAAGCTGAGGGGAAGGGATGGAGCTAGTTAAGGATAAAAAAATACTTTTGGGGTGAAGAGAGGTGAAAACATCGCTGTGGAGGTGGTGACAACAGCTTCAGTCCCCATGCAATACACACAGGGAGTCACCCTCTCAAAGCTGACCCATTTGTTTTTTTTGCATTCCCCATTTTCCAGGCTCTGACCCATGGAAACAGCACCAAAGACCCCCAAGCTCTGAGCAGGCTGATAGACCCTTAGTAATTCAGACCATGTCACTGATGTCCTCTCCCCACTTTTTGGGATGTTTTATGGTGAATGTTTGGCTGCTGCCTTACACACACTCGTGTGACTTTGGGATGCAAGAGCAGACCTAGAGACCCTGGCAGCCCTTCAGCCCTGCCTTTCCCCCACTAAGATCTTGGTTTTAAATTGGCTCAACCCAAATCCAAGTCCACCAGGAGGTTGCTCAGCCACAGACCAGTTAGTCAGCTCTCCCAGATCTCCACAGGAAACTCATCATAATAAAGCTGACTTTATTTACCCCAAGAGGGTTGGCACAAACAGGATTTCCCCAGCCCTTATCTCCTCATCTCCACCTGGAGAGATGCCAGCCCCTGGCACAGCCTGCCTGAGGCTGGGGAGCAAAAAAGTGGGTGCAAAATGCTCTTGGGAGGATCTGACCCGTTGGGGGAAGGAGAGGACAGTCTCCATCAGGTGTTAGGTAAGAGCTGTCACTGCTAACACTCTGGAAAGCTGGTTTGCATCACCCAAGACATGTCTGAGCCTGAAAGCAGGTCAGCAAAATGCCTGACATGAGGATTTTTGGCACGAGTAGGGTGAGGGTGTTATTCTTCACCCTTGCAAAACAATAAAATCAGTGCTAGTACAATACCACAGCTTGATGGGGGCTTATCAGGGCACAGGCTCAACCAACTGTCCAATTTCTTCAGGAGAAAAATCACAAAAGCCCCAAATGACAGCCAGTTCAGCAAACCTGCATTTCTGGGGAACAGAGGAGAACAAAACCTCAGCAGCTTTTGGGGGGAGGATTTTGAACTTTCTGTAGCACATGGATATTTACCTCTTCCAGAAAACCTTCATGCAATGTGTGTGTGCTCCCTAAAAGTGTCCTCCCAGGGGCCATGGTACCACGTGTAAACAGTGGTAGATTTCTTTGCCAGGTGGTTTTGCCCTTCAGTTTGGGCAGATGGACACCTCCTCTGCCACTAAAAACACGGCTGGGAGAATCTTGGGCATCAAGGCACGACAAGAATCCACCAGCTCAACCAGAGGGTGGCTTCCAGGTGGCAACCACCTGTGCCACTTCTCTGTGTCACCTTGCACTGCAGGGAAGATGAGCACGGAGCACTCTGCCAACGGGACCTCTCCCACCCCGCCTCTCCTTGGGCTTCCCACCACGGAGCTGCTCCCACCCAGTGCTGCAGCCCCTCAGGGGACAGACTGGCCGCCCATCATCGTCGGGGTCACCTGCATCTTCCTGCTCCTGGCCACCCTCCTCGTCTTTGTCACCCTCTGCAAGCCAGCAGCGCTGGGCTGGTCCCTCTCTGGTCGCCAGGAGCCCCTGCCCCACCACCCTGTGGAAGCCAGTGAGCCCCAGCTGAGGCTCTGGAAGCGTCTGGGCTCCCTCAGGTGCTCCATCAGCAGCTTCAGGAGGAGCCAGCTGGTGCCCCAGAGCCCTCTTGCCTGTCCCAGCCAGGACTGGCACATCGTGGAGTCCACCAAAATGTGATCTTGCCCTGCTGCTCCTTCCCAAGCTTTTGGCTCCCTTCTCAAGCATCCCTTGGTATCCTGAACAGCCCTTTGAGCGACTCATTTCCAGGAGATTTTGCAATGCCAGGTTCCCAGATGCTTTCCAGGTTGCTGCTTCCTGCCAGGGAAGGTGGAGTCATCCAAACTACACCCACGCCCAGCTACCAGCGGGTGGCCCAAAAAAAATCCTGCTGCTTCATTTCTTTTGGAAAACATTGTGCAAGTTGTGCTCCACCTGAACAAACAGCCTGGAAGGGAGCAGGAGCAACCTGGCCACCTGAAGAGAGGCAGCCCAGAGAAAACCTGCTCCACAGAAAGCAATCCTCAGTGGAGATTTCCCCCAGGAAGGTGGAGGGAGGCTCGTGCCCCATGTGCTGCCTGGTCCCTGTCACCCCATTCCATGGGGTCAATGTGTTCCCATTCCTGCTCTCTGGCCTGCCTGGTTTTGGGAGAAAGGGATGGGGAAACATTCAGAAACTCTCCTGCTGCCCTGGGGTTGTGGGGATGCATTTGGAGGGAGAGACCTTCTGTACAAATGGTTCACACTGAAGGTTAAAATTAAAGTAAAGCTGGGTGATGGATCATTTCTGTTTCTCTTCCGTCTTGTTCTGTGGAAAAAACAACTTCCCCCAATCATTCCCTCTCTTGCCATGGACTTCCAAGGGCATCCCCCTCTAATAAAAGGCACTTTGACACCAGCCACACTCGAGCTCCCTCCTTTCATCCAATTTGCCAAACCGGCTCAATTTGAGGAGTCCCGTGCAGGGACACACCTCCATCCTGGGACTGCAGACCGATGTGTGATCCCAGGGACATCGGGAACACCGTGCCATGCACAACAGGTGATGAGGATTCCTCGGGGACCGGCTGCCCGGAGCGGACACACGGCTCCCGGCAAATCTTTGCGGCAGGAGGCAAAAGGCTCCTTTCTTCTCTGCCGGTGACTCATCCTGCCAGCTTTGTCAGGGACAAAGCTGCCCCTTTCCCTGTGCCGGCAGAGGTATTGAAGGCAGCAGGAGCCTTCCCAGGGCCCTGTGCAAAGAGCCTTTGGTGCCCGCTCCAGAAGAGCCCGGGCTTGGAAGGGATGCTGGAAGCCCGTGTGAATGCCCGCATTCATTCGGTGCTCACTGAGCCATTCAGCTCTGCCCACCGCTCCCTCAAAGAGCCACAAAAATGAAAGCAAAGCCCTTTCCGAGCATCTCTTTGCGGGCAACTCCTCTCCCTCCCCATGGAGATCTGTGTTTGGGAGGAGGGTGAAAGCAGGGCTTGGCTCTTCTCCTCTCACCCCCTGCAGAAACGGGGCGAGCTTCTTAATTTTCCCTTCTTCTTTGCTGCCTTCTGCCTGGCACTCACAGCCTGGACTGGCAGAGGAGTGGGTGAGCAGGAACACGTCTCTCCCTGCCCCGAGGGGGAGAGCAAACCTCAGCCCTGGGCTGGCAGCAGCTCAGGGTCAGGGCACAGTAACTGGGGGACCCCCGCTCCCCCCGCAGGGGAAGAGCCACGTGCCTGCACAATGCTGCTGGCAGCAGGGATGTCCTCGGGGACACTGACTTCATAGCTGCTCTGCAGGAAGATGGGTCTGTTGTCATTGACATCCAGGACGGTCACGTACACCGTGGCGGTGCCGGTGCGCCGGTTCCCGGTGGGACCATTGTCTGCAGGGAGAGGAGAGTGAAGGAGGGAGGGTCAGTCACCTCCTCTTTGCCCAGCCCGTGGCTGCTGAAACAACAGGATCAAGATTTCTAAACCAAAACGTTTCGTCTTTTTGCAGCTTTTAAATCCCACACTGAACCACGGGGTTTTAAGTTTTGTTTTGGTGGTTTTTTTCCCCCCTTGCCTATTTTGAAACAAAAAGGAAAAGCCAAACCACCCCCAAGCTCTGCCATGGGGCCCAGTGAAGCTAGAAACACAACTGATCATTAGAGAGGATTTGCAATTCCATACATCAAGTGAAGGGACTGCTGGAGGACAGGGATTTGGGAGATGGAGACAGCCTGATGAGTTTTCCACAGCCAAAGAGCAGCAGGATGGGTTCATAGGCAAGGGCACAGCACAGAGGCACTGGGAGGCATGGATTGGGATTGGATTTTTCAACATGCCTGTTTTTCAGGCTAAACCCACCCAGCTGAGAGCCTGTGGGATCTGGGCAAACACAGGCACTGTGGTCCCCATTGGAGGGGCACAACAGACCCTTTGCCCCTTGGGATCCATCCCTGCTGCAGCCCCTGTGGCACCTGCAAAGCTGTGCCCCCAACATTTCTGTCCAGGCCACTTATTCCTCCTTTCAAAAGGGACATCCAAGTCATCTGTGAACAGGCACATCATTATAAAGCTCTGGGGATGGCAGCCAAGCTGAGTTTGGCACACGGACCCCCTGCCTGTGCCAGGTGGCTCAGGGTTAATCACAGCCACGGAGCCAAGGGCTGGCATGACTTGAGGGGAATGATGCTGTGGCACTGGCATTTTTGGGTAGAGGGCTGCCCTGGACAGTGTGGAGCCTCTCAGGAGCAGGAGGCCTTCCTTCCTTGTGTGAAAGGGAGAGCCCTGGGACTGGGAAAATCTGAGAGGAGAATATACTCTCTGCAAAAACCATGATGGAACTGGGACGTGTTAATTCACACGGGCTGTGAAATGTTAACACCAGGGACAGGCTCTGGTTTGCAGAGTGCCTTGGAGGTTGCTGTCCCTCCAACACACCTGCAAGGGAGCTCAACACGTGCACACATGGGGCTGTGTGGCAGTGGCCCCGTGGGATTCCTGGGAAATCCTTACCAATGGCCTCCAGGATCAGTGTGTAGGATGCCACGGTCTCCCTGTCCAGGCTCACCACTGTCCTGACCACCCCGTCCCTGAAGCCAACGCTGAATTTGCCATCCTGGTTACCACCTGCAGCAAAGGAGAAGCAGAATAGAAACTCGGAA
>JAOTQZ010000297.1:1711524-1733054 GCA_026546895.1 Pogonocichla stellata
GGGGGTTTACATTCTCCATTTCAAAGAGAAGCTTCTGCCTTTATTGGCAGACACCTGTCCTTCAAACCAGGACAGCCTCCCTGCACTACCAGCAGCAAGAAGCTCTGGAAGAAGCTGGAAGAAGCTCCTCCATCCAGCCCTGTATTTTCACGACCTTTGCAGGGATTTTTCACCCTCAAGACCTCTGCTGTGGTGTTAAATCTCCCCAGAACTGGCCTGCGAGCGCAGGAGGTAACAGCATGACAAAATCCAGCAATCAAACTTGATTTTCCTCCTTTTTGAATAAGACCACCTAAAAAACTAAGACCCCTTGGAAAAATAAAGTAAATAGGAGAAAGAGGCATGCTGAGGAACTTTTGCTGCCACATCGGGAGCGCTGGGAATAATTCCTTGGTGGAGCTCTCCTCCACGCCACATATTTTGTTCTTTATTGTTCTCCCTGTGACGTTTTTAATTACAGGGGACATTTACATTAAAAAACACCCCAATTTCATTGCCCTCATAACTTCCCTGGCTCCTGCTGCTTGTCCTGCAGCTGAATTTACATCGGATCGGTGACAAAACAATTATTTTCCCGGCAACTAATTGGGTTGTCAAAGGCAAGATGACTTCAAGCTGGTGCTGAGCAGCAGGGCTGGAGGAGAGAAAACTGTGCTCTGGCTCGGGCAGCACTGCCAGACCCTTCTCCCTCTTAAAAAAAAAAAAAATATATATATATATTTTTTTTATTTCTTTTTTTCTTTTTTTACAGCCTTCCTCCTTAAATGATTTTGTGGATTCTCTTCACTTTTCCCTCATTTATTTTCCATTTTGTTCCCGTCATTTTTCTCTCGTCGTGATGGAATAGAAGCGTCCCCCTCTCCTTCTCTTTTATTTCACCAGAGGGACTTGAAAGACTGTAAATCAAAGTCTTTCAGAGAGGTCCTTGAAGGAGGTCATGGGCAAGGCTGAGAAAAGGAGTATTTGGCCAAAATCCACACAATTTGGAGAGGGGAAAAAAAAAATCCCAGCAGGGAGAAGAAACACAGGGGATGGTCAGCAGTGGGGAGAAGAAGCTTTTAAATGGAATTCTGCAAGATGATGCTGGGCTGAATGTGACACAGGTGACACCAGTTTTTGGAGGTGACACCTGTCTGGAGGTGGCCCCCTGCTCCAGCCAACCCTTTGGAACAGCCTTGCCTCACACCTACCGTGGTGACATCCGAGTTGGGAGGGGTCATTTCCACCAGGTTGATGAAGTATGGCTCGTCCTTCCAGGTGGGATAGTTGTCATTGATGTCCAGCAGCGTGATGTTCACCTGTGGGAGAGCAAGGAAGCAAAGCTGCTGCAGGAGGTGCAGGTTCCCGAGGTGTGGAATATCCCATGGGTGTACCCAGACATGTTCCAGGCAGTGGCAGAGTCACCACCCCTCGGGGGATTTAAAAGATGTGGAGTTGTGGCACTTGGGGACATGTGCTGGGCTTGGCATGGCTGGACCTGATCCTCTCAGAGACCTTTCCCAACCTGAATTATTCCATGGTTTTGTGATTCTGTGCTCATCCTCTGCAAAAAAAATCAACATCCTGCAACTCTGCAGCCAAAGCCCCTCGGCATAGCTGAACTGGGTTTTGTTCCTGTGTGTTTATCACAGTTCAGAACAACCACAGGGCACAAGGTGTGTCTTCAAGCAGCTCCTTCACTGGAAGGGGGATGAAAAACCAGTGGGAATGTTGCATGAAAGGGAAGGAAAAAATCCGAGCGGCTGGTAAAAAGCGACAGGAAAAAACCCCAAGAATAAATGAGAAATCAGGAGATTAGGGTAAACAGGGGGTGGGAGGTGCAAAGACAAGAGCAGGGGTGAGGATGCTGCCCTGAGGTGTCACCTGTGTCCATTTTCAGCGTGACAAACGGCATCCCAGTGACAGCAGAGAGCCTGTGGGGTGCATCCTGCTGCCTGGGAGCTCCAGGGGAGCCCTCCACCCCTCAGCAGGTCCGAGTGGAGCTTTCCCTGGGATTTTCTCTGCTCCGTGTCCCACTGCGTCCTGCTGTCACAGCAGACTGAGCTGCTGGTGCCACCCCGTGGTAAGAGAGGCCAGCCCAGGCTCTGGGGACAAGCCAAGGCACCACGGTGTTCCCTGGGGAAGGTTGCTGACCCACCCCTACTCCGAGCAGCTCATGTGCTTTACATCGCCTGGGCACCTTTACTCCCGATCAAAAATGATTATTTTGAGTGCCAGGGGTATATCCCAGCAGACAAACTCACCCAGCTGCCCTAGTCTCACTGAGTTTTAATAGTCTTTAACTTTTTAGGGCTCAGGAGGCATCTTTCTCCCCCTTGCCTTGCCTTTTAGCAAGGTTATAGGAACACAATCCCATCTGGAGCCCCAAAGGAGATCTCAGCATTCCACAGCTGGTGCCCAGCCAAGGCCATCACATTTCCACAGGGAGCTTCCAGTCTGCTACCACAGACCTCCTGGTGGCCCTCAGCAGGAGGGACAATTATTTTAGGGCTATTCCTCAGCACAACCACAAATTTTTCTGCATTGCCCTGTGTTGTGTGGGGCCTCTCTCCTGCAACCCAACCAAGCATCCCAGGAGCAGGAGCATCCAAATTAATAAAATATCCAAAGAAATGAGCAGTAAGAGAGAGAGAATCATGGAATAGTTAAGGTTGGAAAAGACTTTAAGATCATCAAGGATGGATTGGCTTTTGATCTCCTGATATTTCCTGCTGGCTTTGCCAACCATGGGGTTCCCTGGGGCCTGAAAAGGGCAAGGCAAAGCACAAGGTTTCAACCTGCAGCTCCACCAGAACCTTCCCAGGACCACAGGCATTCTGGAGTGGCAGGAAAACCTTGGCCCAGGCAGCATGGGAATATCCTAAGGAATAACCACGGGTACCTGCAGGCTCTCTGAGTAAACCCCTTCTCAGGAGGAACAAAGGGAGCATTCTGCAGGTGGAATAGGACTCACTACCACATCCACAGGCTCTGGAAAGCCAGGTGGCTGCTGTGTGAATGGTTTTCCAGGAAAGCAAGCTGATTTCAAGGTTTGTACCACCTGGACAGTCACTTTTGGGAGCAGCAGCGAAGGAACCACGGTGGGCTCTTCACAACACTGAGGGTCCCCAGATTTGGTCTCCACAATCCCAGCCACAGGTGGGCACCAGAGGCTCGAGGAGATGGGAATTCTCCCCACACTCACCATAGCAATGCCTGTCTTCTGATGGTGCCCCACTCCTCCATCCACTGCCCGGACAATGAGGATGTACTCGGATTTGGCCTCCCGGTCCAGCAAGGATGTTGTTGTGATTTCTCCTGCAGCCACAGGAGATGACAAGGTTAAAAAAGAAACACTTAAAACCGAGGTCAGGGTAGTCCACAAATGGGCCCCTTTTTTTTGGATCCAAGCTGGCAGCTCCTGAACTAACAGGAACCTTCACAGCCAAGCTTTTCCTTCCTGAGTTGTTTCCACAGATGCCTCTGCTGAAGCTCTCAGGGTGACTGAGCAAGTGGTGGTGTCTGAAATCTGCTGAATCCCTTAAACTGTGGGACTCCTAAGCAGGCTGGCTGGGGGAGAGGAGGGAAGGGTGGGGCTGAAGGAGGGAACTGAAAGGAAAAGGGCAGAGCACGTCCAGAGGCTCACCTGAGCGAGCATTGATCCGAAAATGCGAGGAGCCTTCCAGGGAGTAGATGATTGACTCCTGCCCGTATTCCCTGGACCTGTCCATGTCCGTGGCATTGAGAAACAGCACTGTGGCTCCTTGGGGGAGGCAGAAACGAGGACTGGGATGAGCCAGAACTGCCCTGTGCCCCCCACACTGCCCCAGCCAAGGGGTCCCTTCTGCACGTGCACAGAGTGGCCAAACACCCAGACCCCACAGCTATGAGACTTTACCTCCCCAAAAGGGATCCCCCACCCCATTCTGGCTGTGAAACACCCAGGGGAGCCCAGAGGAGGAGCAGGGCTGTGGCTGGTACCTGCCATGATGTCCTCCAGGACGGTTATCACGTAGGAGGGCTTGCTGAACGTGGGGGGGTTGTCGTTCTCATCCTGGAGCAAAGAGAAGGTCCAGAGGCTGGTTGGGAAAAGGGCTAAATGGTCAAGTAGGGGTAGGGATGCTCCTGGGCGACTGCACCTCACGGTGTGACCAGTTTATGAGCGCAGGGTTTCACTGTGGAGGTGGCTGGGGCTCGGGTGAGGTGATTGCCAGCACCCCAGCGTGGTGCACAGACCTGACCCTCCCTCCCTGAGCAGTGCAGGGGTGGCTTTGTGTCCCAGGACGTGCTGGCCACAAGGTCATGAGGCTAACTGGGCTGGCCAGGGGAGCTACTGAGCTTTGGGTGCCTCCCTTCCAGGGGAGGAATGTTGTGGGTGCTTGCTGAGTTGCCACAGCATTTTTTTTTTTGGGGGGGGGGAGCTGGTTTGCATCCCATCCATGATGTGCTCCCTCCAAGCCTGTCTTTGCCAGTGACTACAGCCATCCTGGAAAAACCAGGCAGGAGCAGCAGCTTGCAACATCCCTCAAAACAGATTTTGGACCTGTTTAGAGCTCCCTCAGGGGGTCTTTAAATGTTGTTTAAACATTGTTAAGAATCTGCCTTAAACAAAGCAAACCCAACTGCCTATGGAGGGAAGGACAGAGCTGCCAGGACATGAAAACGCCATTATGGACCTCTCCATTTCCCTGGGGCTGCTCTGGAGACATTCTCTACCCAGAGACCACTGATGGACCTGCAGGCTCAGCTGCTCCTGCTGGACTTGAGACCCGAAGCAATTTCACGTGCCAACGATGCCCATCGTGCTGCCATTAAATTGCCAGCCTCTGCTTTAGTTTCTGCAAGCAGGTGGCCTTTAATCAGCCTTTGAGCCACTCAGCTTTCCTGGTGCCTCCTCTGAGGGTAGTGAGGAATTTGTTGCCTGTGCTGGTGGTGTCCTCACCATCCCTCCTCCTCCTCCTCCCAGGGATCGGTGGATGTCATCCAGGGCAAACCCAGGGCAGGTTAAAGGCTGGGTGTGCATCCACGTGCAGCTGGATGGGGCTGAGCTGGGCTCCAGCTGGGTGGACACGAGCCAGAGCAGATGCTGTGTGGTGTCATTAATGATCCTGAGATCATCAGGCCACGCTCAGCAAGGCCACAGCCCAGCAGTGTTGGTCCCAAGGAGGCAGGGCTTGCTTCTGGCTGGCTCTCCATCTGGCCAGAGCTGGCCTGCACCTGCCTTCTTCTGGAGAAGGACATTTCCCACTTCAGCCACGGGAGCTCCAAAGCTCCCCAAGGCACCTGCAGCGATGCCAGACAGAACCTGGCACTCTTCCACTCCCACAGAAGATGTTATCCACCCAACCAGCTAAAACCAGCTTCCTGTGCCCTCCTGGCCCTCAGCCTTCCTGCCAACCCTCAGACAGCCATTGTACCACAGAATCTTAGAATGGATTGGCTTGGAAGGGACATTGAAGCTCAGACAGTTCCCACCCCCTGTCATGGGCAGGGACACCTTCCACTATCCCAGCTTGCTCAGGGCCCCATCCAACCCGGCCTTGGACACTTCCAGGGATCCAGGGGCAGCCACAGCTTCTCTGGGCACCCACCCTCACAGGGAAGAACTTCTTCCCAACATCCAACCTAAACCGCCCCCCTCCTCCAGTTTGAGCGGATCCCCTCACTCCCTGCCCTCTCCAAGGATGCTGAGAGTGGCAGATGCTCCTGCCAAGCACACAACCCCTCTCCTCCAGGCACAGGCACTCCGTGAGTCGCTGGCTCATGGCTCTGGGAGGGGTGTTGGTGGCAGGGAGTGAGGCAGAAACTTATTAGCGGTGCAATTTCCTGGGATCCTGGCGCGGCGCGCACTATTAGTTCTGACTCGGCGGCTCCCTCTACAAAAGTGTATTGTCCCCTAATGGGAAATCTACAAGGCGAGTTTGACTTCTTTATTAAAAACCAACAACCAAAGGATGGAAAAAAATTACCTCCCTCCGCACTCGCTCTGGTTCTGCCTTCTCGCAGCTCTTGTTCCTCAAGTGCCGTCACAAAACACTTCCCCCTCATTTTCCTCCTAGTTTTTGGCTTTTATTTCTTTTCTTTTTCCAGCTGAGAGAAATTCCCTTCGGTTGATAGTGGGAAAAGTGACAGCTACTTAAACCCTGCCAGTACAGCCCCAGCCCGGGCAGATGACCCACTGAAGTGTGGTTTTGAAAGAAAGGTGTTTAGGCTGTCGAAAGCATGGTGTGGGAAGGATGTATTTAACCACCGCTAACTCCCTGGGTGCTGCCTTGTTTCCCCTCTCCTGAGCACAGTGAGGGATCTGAAGGAGAGCCACCCTCATGGGATTTCATTCCCATCTTACGTCTTACAGTGATGATAAAGCATCATTGGCTTTATCTCCTTCACCTTCCCAGAGTGACGCTGCCGCAGCTGCCAGACTGACACGTTATCAGCCAAACTGTCTCCAGCACTGATCCCTCCCTGCAGGCACCCTCAAAACACAACGTGCCTCGAAGTGACACGCAGATCTGATCTTCCCCAGGAACGCTGTGATGCTTTGCATCACCCAGCAGAAACCCCTCCTCCAGAGGGAATTCCACGCCTGGTCCCGCTCTGCTCCTCACCCCGTGGTTAGCTGTGGCGTGAGACACCTGTAATAGGAACCCACTCACACGCATCCACGGGGTGAGGCAGTCTTGTTGGGCTATTGATGAATGGAAGGGACATTCCATTGGAGCAGGGAAAGCACAGAGGAATGCCAGGCACTTACAAACACCTCGATGGTGACAGGCACAGTGCTGTTGAGCGGCGGGTTGCCGGCGTCCTTGGCCATCACTGTCAGGTAGATGACCCCGTTGGCCACCTGCTCGTAGTCCAGGGGGTGGTTCACGCTGATCACTGGAAGGATGCACAGTGAGGGGGTCGGGGGAGCACTTTCACACCCAGCAGGGTGTGGGCCGGCTCAGGGGTGCCCCTCAGCAGCACCTACCTCCGTAGCCTTCCGACACCGTGATGTCGAAGTACTCGCGGAAGGCAGACGCCTGCACGATGCTGTAGGAGATCTGGTTGTTGGGAGGGGAGTCCTCATCAGATGCCTAGGGTGTGAGCAGAGGGAACGCATGGGCGTGGGAGCTGCGCCAGGGAGAGCTGAGGGAATGGGAGACTGGAAAAGTGGTGGAGGGAGCTGTGCCCATCAGGGGCCCTGAGGGGATCTGAAAGCCAGCCTCCTCTCATGCAAGAAGGAAACTGGCTGCTGGGACCTGCTTTGGAAGATGTCTGTTAAACTCATGGCAGGCATTGATCAGTTTAAATTGACAGAGGGAGGTTTAGATTAGGTGTCACGTAGAAATCCTCCCCTATGAGGGTGGGGAGACCCTGGCACTGCTTGCCCAGAGGAGCTGATGCTGCCCCACCCCTGGAAGTGTCCAAGGCCAGGCTGAACGCGGCTTGGATCAACCCACTCTTGTGGAAGACACTCCCGGCCACGGCAGGGGGCTGGATCTGTCTGAGCTCTGAGGACCCTTGCAACCCAAACCGCTCTGTGATTCTAACCCTCTCCCTCCTCCCTCCTGCACGCCCCAAAAGGAGGAGCCACAGCCGCGCCTCACCCGGAGCCGGACCACCTGTGCGACGGAGGGCTCGTTCTCCCGCAGGGCGCCCAGGTAAGCCTCCTTCTGGAAGGTGGGCACGTTGTCGTTGACATCGAGGACGTTGACCCTGACGCGCCCCGCCGTCTCCTCGCCGCCGCCGTCGCGGGCGATGACGGTCAGCGTGTAGCGCTGCGTGCTCTCGAAGTCCAGCCGCGCCGTCAGCACCATCACACCCGTGTCCTTGTCCAGGGAGAAACTGGGGGGAAGGAGCAGCAAAGGAAGGGGGGAAAGCCCCGATGAGCACAGCCTGGAGAGGGAGAGGCAGCAGCCTGACAGTGTGAAGCTCACGGCTTTCCTCTGCGGGTCTGTGAGAGTCGGTCCGAAGTTTCTTTGATCTGTCTCATGACCGTCGTCAGAGACTGAGAGCCTAGGATCCCACCACTCGCTCTGGACCCGAGTTCTGGCCTGGCCGAGGCGGATGCTTGCCAAGGACTGTCTGTGGGTGTGCCTGGTGCTGCCATGGCACGCTGCTCTCGAGCAGGGTGCTGGTTATAGCGCCCTGTTCCAGCACCTGTTTGTTGGAGCAATGATCTCCACATACAATAGTCCATAAATCTCCCCACCTTCTGGCCAGAGGCCACTCGCTTTGGAAAAGGACTATAAAAAGTGACTTTCCTAAAGAGACTTGGAGATCTCTTTCTCCCCAACAGATCACAGGACAACTGGAGGACGACGTCCCTTCTGTTGGTAGCGATATCCCCCATCCGTACTCTCTCTCTCTCTCCCCTTTTACTTTGTTTCCTCTCTCTTCTATCGCAAAACTGAATTGTTTACACGCAATAAACTGCATTACTGCTTTCTGCTGAACAAAATCTGAGCCTCTTGCTTTTGTCTTTTGCACCCTGGGGTCAAACCAACCATCACGACTCCCGCTCGGGTTGGGTGGATCGTGACAGGGTCCCAGAACACCTTCAAGAGCTCCACACCGCTGAGCAGTGAGAAACCCTCAGTGCTGCTCCACAGGCAGAGAAAATGGGTGCAGAGACCCCCAGACCTGTTCAGCTTATGTGTGTTCCCCAGCTTTCCACCACAGGTGCTGCTCCAGTAGCTGACAACTCACTGCAAAAACATTGACTGGCCTCCAGCAATGTTGGTGCCCGCAGGTCCCAACTTAGCGAGGCAATTGAACGTGCTGAGCATCAGGCACAGACAGGGATTCTCACAGGTAGGACATAACCAGTGCCTTCAATCGCCCTGTGGCTGCCCAGTGAGGGTAGAAGAGGATTTGGGAGGATCAAGCTCCTGCCAGTCAGTCACACTTACCGGTCGGGGTCATCGCTGAAGAAATAACTGACTTTCCCATATGTGCCCACATCGTTGTCAGTCGCCTGGAAAACATAAAATTTAATTAATAAAGGAAGGTATTTATGGAAATGTCGCATTGAGCACTCCACTGCAGACCTGGTGTGTTGTAATTTATGGTTGCACAGGGAAAGGACTCCTCTCCCTGAGCCAAGCAGACGAAAACCTTGGGTGATGAACTGTCCAGAACCTCCACACCCTGTCTCCCTGTGCTGTCAGTGGGAAGGAGGGAGGGGTTGAGGGGGAAGAAAAGATGTTTTTAAAAGGCTTATTTTACTTCTCATTTTCCTCCTCTGATTTTGTTAGTAATAAACTCACTTTGTACCTGCCCTTGGAGGGTTTTGTCCCAGCCCATATCTCATGAACGCTTTGTTAATTTTTTTTCTCTCCTCTGCCCAGCTGTGGCAGGGAAGGGTGACTGAGCAGCTTTCGTGGGTGCCTGGTGCTTGCCCAGGGTCAAGAGCAGAAGAATAAAACTCTATCACACTCCAGGTTAAAACACAGATCTGGAAAAGCAAGGAACAGTGATTTTGGCCTTGCTTTCCACAAGGAGAGCCCTTCTGGGGGTGCAATCTGCTGCATCTTCAGAGATGGAGCGGCTCAGGATGCCGCGGGATGCGCCTGCTCCACCGGCAGCTGCCGGAGCCAGAGCAGGCTGGTCACGGCTAAACGACCAGCACCTTCTGGGGAAGCTGTTCACAACTCACTGTGTCAGCTCTGGATGAGCAAAGCAAGATTTATTTATGTTTTAAAGTCTTTGCTCTAATGAATATATAAAATATGCATGAGAGGCGGCAGGAAAAAGGAGCAGAAAATTTTACTTTTAGGTGAGGAAGGTGGAATGCAATCCCCAAAATATCCTTTTTCTCCCCCAGTATATTTTCCAAATTGAGTCCTGTCTGGATTACTTGGAGACCAACAGGTCTGTGAAGAAGAAGGGTCAAAGACACATTTTATGTCCAGATACCAGGATAAGGCTGTATTTTAGGAGTGGCATGGAACACAGCCTGTTCCTGAAACCTTCCTGATTTATCGATGGCCTTGACTACCCTTGACAGCAGAGTAGGAGCTTGAGCACAGCTTTACCCCTGTGTGCTGCTGCCCTGCCACACCACGGGGTGACAGGGAGCAAAAGGCAGGAAAACCAGACAGGATTATTCAAGTTTTTCTCCCCAAACATCTTCCCAGGCTGAGAAGTGAACTCCTGCTGCTTGATGCCAGCCAAAGGATGCTCTCGTGGATCCAGCCTTCCAGACCTACTGATTTTGCTGATTTTCCTCTCCACTGCTACGATGGAGTGATTTCCTTTCCGTGGGCATTGGAATTGTGTTTGGTAAAATGGGAGAAAACTGTGGAAACCTCCCTGGAGGGATGCCCAGAGAGCGAGCAGCAACCAGCATCCTTCAGCCTACTCATTCTGGGGTTAATCCCCCAGCTCAACACCTGCCCCTAGTCCATTTTTTGGGTCCTCTCTCCCCAAAATCCTTGAGTGCCTGGAGCAACCTCAGCACTGCCAGCCCTCAGCCTCCAGCCAGGATTTTTCCCAACCCCTACTTCTGTGCCCACAATCCCCTCGTTTCCATTAATTCCTGAGTGGCTGGTGCGAGAGCAGAGCCCAGAAAAGCATTTTCCATGCACCTGGATGGGCTGGTGATGAGATAATGATTTACAGGGGGTCTGACAGTACCAGAAAGCACGGGCAAAACGAATTCCCTTCATTTGGCCCCATACAATTGCACTCCTAAGTGCTTATTGCGGTGACAGACAACACTGGGAAAGTGTAATTTTCTTCTGACGAGGGGAAAAAAAAAAGATAAGGGAAGGAGGAAGGTTAAAAGAAGGTTAGCAAGGAGGGAATGGGAGCCCTGGGGAGAGGGGAGCCAGGGGGGTGGCTGGACCACAAGCTGTGATGGCATCAAAAATGCCAGCGAGGCAAAAAACCCCCTCTCTGGAGGAGCCAGGAGAATGGGCAGCCTCACTCTACCCCATCCACCACCTCCCCAGCCAGGCTAATTAATGTCCCTAATTTGCACTGGGGAGGTGGAAGGTGAGGCTGGCTGGCTGGCTTTCCTGGCAGCTGAACACCATGGAGATAACGCTGGGCAATGCGGCGGGTTAGTTGAGCGTGACAGGGAACATGCTAAAAAAAAAAAAAATCCAAACCACACACGCTCGGCATATTTAATTTGGGATCTTCACCTGTTTCTGCATTACCAAGCTTTCATTCCCCTCTGAGGGTAAAAAGCATGCTCAGCTGCTCAAGCCCCTGGGGAGGCAACGCACACTCCCTCTGCAGAATGATGCCAAGGGCTCTGAGAGAGCGCACGCCTGCAGAACACCCCAAATCCCACCGAGCTGTCAGCAACCCCAGCTGTTTTCCTGTGGCTTTTCCCAACCACTGACTCGTTTTCCACCCCCTCAGCATGCAAGCATCCATTCCCAAAGCCCGGGGAGGAAAGGCATCTGGCTGGAAGTTTCTCGGGGTTCCACCTGGAGAAGCAATCAAATGGCTTTTTATGGCTCTCCGCTCCTGCCCGGAATATTAAAGTGGGATTTGCCCACTGGAGCCTGCAAAAGGGCAGGATGAAAATGCAGGTCCACATCTGTACTTTTATGAGCTGTCACCAGCACAAACCATGTCTAAAAAAACCCCACATTTGTGCAGCTAAACTCCGGGAGAGCGGCAGGAAGAGGAAGCCGGGATAGCCCAAAGGATTAATCCAGTGAGCTGGACCCAGCACATGAATCACAAAAATACCAAAACCGGGCCTGGCTCTCTGTCCATCTGCATCCCCCAAGCACAAATATTTGGGATGTGTCCTTTTGTGCCACCAAGGGACATCACATCCCCCCTTCCCCGAGCTGGAGGCAGAAGCGAGGAGCTGGCTCTGCTGGTTCTGCTCTCGTGGGCAAATCTGCAGGAAAGGGCATGTCGTCCAATTTGTTCGGGGAAACAATAGCAAATGTTTGACATGTCATCAGGATTGATGGAGCAGAAATTTACATGGGAGAATTCAGTTTTAAACAGCTCCGTGGAGCTTCACCCGGTAATGGTTTAGACATTCATCATCCGCCAGACCCACTCAATGACTCCTTAAACTGCCGGAGATTAACTCTACTCACAGCAGCTTCAGGAGGAGTCGGCAAGGGTTTAAAGAACTAAGAAGAGCCCTTGGAGGCAGCTCAGATCCTCCAAGGAGCCCCTGGGACACAGCAATCCTCCCCCCAGAGCTGTCAGACAGGGATGAGCAGCTGGAATTTGGATGCAGGGGAGAGCAGAGAGCTTTGGAATGATGACCAGGGCACATGTCCTGCCTGGCTGAAGACCCAAACCCTCCCCACCTTTCCCTCATGCTGCTGCCCGAGCAGGTCCCAGCTCTGTTTGCTCTCCTTCGCCCTCTTTGTTTTCCCTCCCTCACATGCACATAGCAGGAAATAAAAATTGATGGGGAACAAATTGCTTTGGCCAGCAGCTCTCTGCTTAAAAAGAGTTGTGGCAGGAAAGCAATTACAGGACGTCAAAAAGCTGTCAGGGTGCTGGAGTGACCGGGCAGAGCCTCGTCCCTGATCCAGCAAGATGCCTGTGGCTTGGGAAAGCAAACAGAAGGAGGATTCCCATCTGCTTCCTAGCTTTTTTTCCGGTCGTTGTTTTCTAGGAAATTGAGGCAGATGTAGCTGCTGCTTGGGGCTGGCTGGGCAGTCACAGGAATTCCAGGGGGGGGAGGCAAGCCATGCCCTGGCATCCTTACTGCTTCTTGGAGCCACCAAAACCTGTGTGTATAAAGCAAACATCCCTTCCTCCAGGCAGCCTCAGGTCCCAGGGGAACAGCTGCTGGTGGCCGCAGGGATTTGGGATTTGGTTTGTGATTTGGAGGAGACAAAAGTGAAGGGCTTCCGCGGGATGCAATCACTGGGCTGTGAAAGTCGAATGGAAAACCAACAGAAAACCTACTTAAAGTCGTTGTGGAATGACTTCAGTTGGAAAAACAGCTCTTTTGTCAGCGCTGCCTGGCCCAACCAGGCTTTTTAAAGGGAGGCTGCCCAGTGGGAGGTGGCAATCAGGCGAGAGCAGAGCTGGTGGCTGGCTGGTCCAGTGGCTCCAGTGATTAGCTGGGAAAGGGGGAGCGGGGAATCAAGGCAACGCTGCTGCCACTGCTCCCCCAGCAGCTCCAAACCCTGCCCAGAGCCAGGCAGCTCAATCGGCGCTAATGACCCCAGAGGGCTGCGCTGAACCTGGCCAGGGGGGAAGAAATAGTCAATCAACCCCCCTGGGAATGGCAGAGCTTTCCCCCACCTCTTCTGCCAGCCACCAGGGAAAACAAGAGCCTTCCTGATTGTGTTTTATAACAGCAGCCCCTGCCACATCAGCTCCACACAAGGTTAACACTTGCCTGGGCGGCCGTGATTTAGCGGGCGGTGATTTACCGTAGCCACGCTGCTGGAATGGCCGGGCTTTAAAACACCAGGAGACGGCCCAAAAGTGAGATAAACTGGCTTTTCCAGCGTGGGTTTTCACTGGTGGCACCCAAGACTGCTTCAATGCCCACGGGTTTTACTGGAGCTGGGTGCAAATCCTCCACTAATGAGCCCCATTGGTTTCATATTCGCCTGTTGTCCGCCTAAATGGCAAGTGGCACATCTCAGCTATTAAATATCCCCACAGCTGCCCAGCTTGACATCTCAATCACTTCACTGTTGGGTCTCTAATGAATTTTACGGCCCAGCAAAATGGAAGAAATTAAGGTCAAAGTCTGGTGGAAGAGACATAAATTCTCAACAGTCCCTAATGTGTTTGGAAGAGCTCTGCGAAGCCCATCACGCCACCCAAAATCTGCAGCTGCACCTTGCCCAGGTGAGAGGCCCAGCAGGCAGAGGGGGGATAAAAACAAAGCAGGAGGGATGGGCTGAACAGGTCCTTGCCACATGAACATGCTGCATCCCAGCCTGGAGGAAGAGAATGACAAAACCCAACTGGTTTATCTGATGGCTCCCAAACTCCCAGTTCAGGCAAATCACCCTCTTCCTCACACACCAACCCCGTCAGCACCACCAGGGCCACCTCAAGGTCACCTCTCCAGGGGTGGCGTTGTCCTTGTCACTCAGCTGACTGCACCCTCTGGGTGCTGATTCCCTTTTGCTGGAGGAAACACAGCCTCGGATGCTTTGGGAGAGACGTGGGGGCTGAGGGCAGCTTTGAAAACAGATTAAAATCCCAGGAGTGTTGGCTCTATAGGAAATTTGGGTGTGTAAAAGTGTGAGGAGTCCGGGAGAGGATGTATCAAGGTGAAGACAGTGATGGCCCTAAAGGGGCTGCTGAGAAGGAGGTGTGAGGCCAGGGTGTCCACATGGCAAAGAGCATCACCCTGGGAAAAATTCTGCCCTGAACTTCCAGCCACATCCCAAATCACCAAGGCAGATCCAGCAGCAACACCCTCTCCTACTGGGAACAGTGGTTTGAATTGTTGGCGAATTGTTGGGTTTTTTCCTTCTTTTTTTTCCTCATTATTTTATTTTGTTGTTGTTGTTTGGGCAGGGGGAAGGGGCCAGGCTGCGATTTTGCTGTTTTTTCCCACCTCTGTGCTCTCGCTGTGCGTTTCTCCTGACAGCTCCATCAGGACAGGGAGAGGCTGCACAAGCTGCTCTAAGTGTTTCTCTTTCTCCCCTCACAGCTCGGGCTGTCATGATTCCTATTCCACCCCATTTCAGTCCCACGGATTGATATTTAGATTAAAGAGATAAACACAGTCAAAGAGCACTGGGCCCTGACAGAAAGAGAGGACTTCACATCTGTCAATCACCCCTGGTAACTCCCTCCTCCCCTTCCCTTTATTTACAGAGCTGGCTTGATAAGAATATTTAACGGGAACAAGGAGTGCAAGCATATTTTTGTACTTGTAAAAACCCAAGGAGCACGCAGGAAGAAGCCAAGCCATTCATGTTTAACTTTCCAGGCAATTTGGAATCATCTGCTTTGATTATTTAACTCTTTGCTGTTTCGCCTGTCTGCAGTTTCCCTCTCCTCTTGCAGATAAAGGATTCAATTTTCTTTTAAGCGGCGGGGAAATTGGAGAGATTTTTTTTTTGTTCTGCTTAAGCACAGCTGGAGATGGAGCACTGGGGAGGGGGGACTGAGAACAACAAGATCAATTAAGATGCTGACGGGGAGGGAGAGCTGTGCAGGCCACGGGAGGGGAAGGGCTGGAAGAAGGGACAAAGCCCAGGCTTGGGGGACATCAGAAATGTCTAGCTGAGAGTTCTCCAGCCTCCACCAGCTGCTGCTGAGCCATGCTGTCACACTACAGTGCCCTCTGAATGCCCTCTTAGATCCTCTCTGCATGTCTGATGTCCCACACGCTCTCTGCAGCACCCAGCTTGCCCCAGACATTTGGCTGGCAGTCCCCACCCTGTCCATTCCTCCTCTCCAGCAAAGACATTCCAAGGCATTTTCCACTCCCAGAAAGCAGGAGGAAAGGAGGAGGCTGGCCTGGGAGCCTCCCACTGTTTCCCCATCCTGTACTTCCACAGCCCATGAGAGAAGGTGGAGGTTGGAAGGGACAGGGGATGGTTTACCCCACACTGATTCCTCATGGAAGATCCCTAGATGTTTTTTTTACCCATCCATTGATTTTCAAACCCGGAGGGATGTGACTCTCTGGACATCCCAGAGCTGCTCTGGGATTGGATGTGGGAGCCCACAGACCACGGCACCATCCCCACCAAACTCAAAGGCTGATTGGGAAGGTGATTTGCATCCTAAATAGCTGCCTATTGATGTCTGCAACTCTCCTTGCCAGGGTGGGAAAAGTACATTATTACTTTCCTGTTGACTGGCGTTTACAGCTGGCTGGAAAGACAGGGAGAGAAAATCAGGCCGGGATTGATTTTCCCATCCCCGACACAAGGCCAAAGAGAGATCGAAGCAGCAGAAGAAAACTGACAGCTGGGTGGCAAAGGAGGGGAACTCTGCCAGCCAAATTAAAGGTTGATTTAATGAGGAGAGTAATGGAAGGTTAATTAGCACATTTACTTCATTAGGTTCTTACTAACAAGGCTCCTCCCGAGGAAGTGCAGTGGCAGGGAGGGGGAAGATGAGGATCCAGGTGAATGGATGGAGGTGCTGGGGATGATGCTCAGGGAAGGGGCAACCCATGGAGGGCAGGAGAAAGGAATGTGAACCCATATGTGTGTGCATAGATATTGAATTCACACACACACACACGAGAATACACAGGCTAACGCATTTGCCAAAAACACCAGGAGGCATCTCTTCACCTCTGTCAAACAATCTGAAAAATTTTAATCCAGGTCTCATTAAAACACCAGGAAAAGTAGTGGGGTTTTTTACACACAAGGCTGCCCTAGAGATTCAGGTTATCAAGCCCTGAGAGAGGACAGTGCTTATTTTACCTGCCTTGCCACATATCACAAGATACAGAGGATCATTCCTGTGCTGAAATCGATGCCTGCTGGCTGAACCAGGCACCACAGTTTATAATCTGAGATGCTCACACTGTTTCTGAGGGTCTCCAAAAGACACCTCTGGAAAGCCCACCGGCAGCTAGCCCAAAAGTATGGTGTATTTAAAGCTCTGAAAAGTCTCCACATCCATTTCAGACTTCTTGAGGGTGGCTGTGGTCAGGACAAACCCCACCCCAGACCAGAGAGGTGTTTCAGGGCAAGGACACCAAGAGCACATCACCTCACAGAGATTTGGGAGGAGGATATCCCACAGAGAAGGAGCCAGCAAGGATTTGGGACAAACAGCTGCACAAACCATCCCAGAGAGGTGCTGGTGTGGTTTCCAAAGCATGGCTCATCTATCAGATCTGCACCTGACCCAGCTGGAGTCAGGAAGAACTTTTGTGGGGTTCGAAGGGGGGCAAGCGGGCAATTAATCCCCTGCAAGCCTCCCTGCCTCCATCCCAGCCATTTTCCAGGGGGGGAGAGCAGGGAGGGGGCTGGCAGCATGCCCCCAGCTTGCTGCTGCTTGCCAGGCAGTGGATGGAGCCCAGGGCCACTGATCCCAGCCTGTGCAGCCAAGCCAGGCCGGGGCAAATAAAGCGCACAGGAGGGATCACGGAGCTGGGATTACTTTCCACACTTCCCTGGAGAACCATTTCTCTCCAGGCACTTCAAGGCAAATCAAATGCATTGTTGTGTTAAAAACAAGTTACTCTCGGCTCGCTCGGGCTTTAATGATTTTTGGTTATCGGAGCTTTTCAGGAGGACTTTGCTGTGCAGATCTGTGGAGCACGAGGAGCTTAAGGAGATCTTAATTCCCACCTCCTGCTGGGTCCTTTTCAGCCCCTTCCCCATCCTCCAGGCCTAGCAAATACACCAGCAACTGGAGCACAGCTTCTGGAACCCAGAAATCTGTGATTTTTGAGCTCTCTGTGCTTTCTGGCGCTGACCCCCCAGGAGAACACTGCTTTTGACTTAAGGCCTTGGAGAAGGCTTCCAGATTTGAGTGATGGAGTTAAAATCACGGGTGTGTAGTTAAATAGAAGTGTGTGCTCTCACATGGTGAAGGGTTTGGAATTTGGGGCTCTTAGAATACAGTAAGAGGTATGGGACAAGATGGAGGTTCTTGGGCATTGTCTCTTTCTGTCTTCTTCCTTCCTCTTCCTAATTTTGGGTAGTACTTTTTAGTTGATGCTGCACTGTGGGTCACAGGTGTTTGGTTATTGGGTCAAAAGGATAAATAATAAAGGTGTTAGCTCTTTTTTGGACAGTTTATCTTTAAAAGACCTTGTAACTAGCTACATCTGCCTCCATTTTGCTCACTCTTAGCTGGTAGCTAGAAGTGTTGCAGAACTCTCTGTACTTTAGATAAGATTTAATAAATAACGACGTCAGAACATGAGAAAATTTGTCTCCTTTGTGTTTTTGATCCTGACTCTGAGTGAAGACAGAAGAAAATGAACATGAGCCTCTAATTTGGTGGTGCAGATACCCCATTTACAAGCTCGTTCACCTTCAGCCTCAGGAAGGCAGGCGTGAGGAACCCCTGAGGAAAGCAGAAATCCAGGATCCTCTCTGCCTGATCCATCCATGGCTCCTGGTCAGCTGAGAGGAGAGGACAACCCTGCTGTGCTGAGGGGTGTTAGATTTTGGACCCTCAGGAAGAGGGGTTGGATATCAGACCCTCAGGATTCGTAGTTCGTACTCATCTTCCAAGCCATTGGTGCCATGATCTCCCTGCAGCAGCACGGCAGGGAGGGGATGAGACAGTCCTGGCACTGTCCGCAGAGCATGAATGGCAGAGCAGAGCCTGACTGGGAGATGAGGCACCATCCTCAGGGACACTCCCTGTGCTGCAGGACAGGAGCTGGGGCGACTCCAACCCTTCAGGGGACAGCCCTGCCCTCCCTTGATTTTTCCCCCCGTTTTGGGGGGATGTCCATGTGGAAAGGGTTTATGGAAGCACCGAGCTGCTGGTCAGGGCGCTTGGACTCGTTTTGTGATGGTGTCATTTTGGTCACCCCAATGTCTGTGGTGGGGGAGCAGGTGAGTGAGGGATGAGGGGGATCAGGCAGGGTCCCCCCAAAACCCAAGGGAGGTTATAGCCCAAAAAATGCCTGAATAATCTTGAGGGATTTTTGCGTAAAATACCTAAAACTGCAAACATTCCCATTTTCTATATATAGAGAAATAATACTAATTTATATATAAATTTATTTTAAAATAACCCCCCGTATCTGCTCTGTTATAGGCAGGATTTTAGACTGTAAGAAATTCTGAATATGGATCTGTAGGGTTTGAAAATACAAATACAATGTCTGTGTACATAAATGAAACAACAAAGGGCTTGAAAAGGTAAGACAAGATGATCTGTATGAAGGACCTAGAAACAGCTCTGGGTATGCGGAGTTCTTTCTGTCAGAAAAGTTAATCCACAAACACCAGAGGTTTATGTCCAAAAAGAAGACAGAGGAGTCTTTTTGCTTTATTTGAATAAAGGGAGAAGTCATGGGACATTCCTCTGGGATCTCTCGAATTTCTGGAGGACGCAGCCTCCTTTTTATCCTAATTTCCCGGCCGCATTTCCGTCTCTCTTTCCCCATTGGCTAAGGTACTTGAGAGGCACAGAATTCTCGGAACGCCTGACACCTGAGATTCCTCTCTAATATATAACCCTCCCTTTTAATTTTTAATTCTTATAGAATTCATAGTTTTTCCCATTGCTTCTTTCATCTTTCAATATCCAATTTCATTTATCAGCAAACCTACATTTTGTTTGTAAAGGCAAATATCTTTTTCCATTCATCAATCAGTGGAATCTATCCCATTGTTTCTTTTCTCTCTCAATGCTAGTCTTATCTACCAGCAGATCCACAGCTCGTTTGCAAAGACAAATTCGTCATTCCTTTCAGTTCTCCCTCCTCCTTCTGGAACACCCGAAATCTGGGATCTGGGATTGACGGAAGCTGGGGGTTATTGGCGCCTCTAAAAAACGCGACGGCCGCTGCGCTTCAGTGCTGCCCCCTTGTAGGCACAGCCGGTACTGCAGCTCCGAGCTCTTCCGCGGTTCCACCGGGAAAAATGAACATTTTGGGGTAAAATCTGAGTTAATGAGGGGGGGATAGAATGGATGTCCTGTGGTAAAAGTGAGGCAACCAGTAATGGAGATGGGCCAAGTCCCAGGTGGGATAAAATGGGTTATAAAAACCATGTGTGGAATTAGAGCTGTTCCAGCAGCTTTCCTTCCCAGTGCTCCCCAGGTGTTTTCCTTGTTCTCTGGGTTTCAGTAGGGAACCCAGTTTGGGATGACACAGCTTTGGAGAGTTCTGAGTTTTCCTTAACTGTGCAGAGATATCAGGATCTGAAGGCACTCCCGGTTCCCCAAGAAGGATGCCCTGGGGAATGTCCTTAGGTGGGATTTTGCTCCTGTGGAGCCTCCCAGGATGAGCCGTGGTGGGCTCGGATCCTGCGCTGGTCCTTGCACCACCCTCATTCCCAGCTCCGGGAGCTCCCGAGGTCTCTCTCTGTACCTGCCCAGCCATGTCATACCCAATGGGCGCTCCAAATGTTTAATTTCTTGCTCCCATTGAAATTGAGATCCTGTTTAGTGGCTAATATCCCCCAAAATAGAATTGATTTCTCAAAAAAATGTGCCACAAAAGCCATTTTTTGGTCCTTTATTACTTAAATTTTCACTCCTGATCATTCCTTTCAATGCAGCAATAATGAATGTCACAGAAGCAAAAATGGGAAAGGGGAATAAATGGAATGTGACTGAAAATGCAGATTTTTCATATTTGGGCAGGAACTAGTCAGTGTTCACAACGTTCAGGCCACAGCAATAAGAGCCATAGGAAAACCCAGAAGCTGCTGAGTTCAGTCCAGGACACCTTTCACTAGTCTAGGCTGCTCCAAGCTCCAGTCAGCCTGGCCTTGGACACTTCCAAGGGTGGGGCAGCCACACCTTCTCTGGGTTTATGGGCACAGGAGGAAATGTCCAGAAGGAACTGAGACATTTCCTTTGCCCCAGCAGGGGTTTGGGAGGCAGAGGGTATGGGAACAGGAGCTTTGCCCACAGCCTTGGGGGAGTCTCTGCTGTCCAAAAACGCAGCAGAGCCAACGTTTGTGGTTTAATATCCCGTTAAAAGGAGATGCTAAGCCAGGAACAGGAATGGGCTGTGGAGCAGGGATGGTGCCCAGCAGAGGGGTGACCATCCAGAGGGTGCCACCAGTCCATCCCTGCTGCCCAGGTTTGGGATGAGCAGGCTGGTGACTGTCCCTGTGTTTGCTTAGGAGGATGAGGAAGCCAACCTTGCTGAGGAGGAAGATGAGGAGGTGTGGGAGGATGGAGACAGTGGCCACTGAAGGCTGGGGAAGGCACAGGGCCAGGTGGGACACATTGCCTTCCAGGGAACTGTCACTCCCAGCTGGAGCCCCTGCACACACCTGGATCAATGCCACAGGCAGGAGAGCCTTGTCCCAAGCCAGGGTGTCATTGGAGGGCCATAAACTCCTTGGGAATTACTTAAAGGTAGGACTGAACTTGGTTCTGCACTTCTCATCTGAGCCTAAGCGTTGGGTCTGGGCCATGCAGGAATTGAGCTGCTATGTGTTTTTCTTCATGCTTAGTCAACCTTGAGCTTCTGGGTATTTTTTTCTGTCTGATTTGTCATAGGCTGATGTAAATTTTAACTAAAATCCCAGGAAACGGTTCCCTGAAATCAGGGTGAAAGAAGATTCCCATGCATAGACGCATTTATAAAGCACTTTATTAGGAATCCTGATGAGCCACAGGATTTGAGCTGCCTTGGACTTGGAAACAAGTCCCTATTTTAGAAGCTTTCAGCAAATTACTGAAGCTCTCCTGAGATCCAGCCTGTCAGTAGCAGTTTCCCATCCACCCTGGGAAACTGGGCAGGGACCCCACTAAGGACCCTCTGGATTGGGCACAGCTTTTTTTTCCTGGAGCAGCACTCGGCAGTGAGTGTTAAGGATTAATCCCTAAGGAAGGGTTAAATCTGTCATCACTGCCGGGCCCTTTCCAGCACTGAATTCCCAGTTAAGGGGAGAGGAGCCTCTGAAATTGCCTCTTCCAGCGCAGCAGCTGCTTTGTGCCAGTACCTGGAACCTGGGATTGATCCTGATTGTCCCACT
>JAOTQZ010000297.1:1770080-1790261 GCA_026546895.1 Pogonocichla stellata
CAAAAGCATAACAGATAGAGCTGGAAGGGACCTCAGAAGAGAAACCTGTCCCCCTAAATCATTCCCATCCCTAAAGCGTTCTGGCAATGGAGACACCACATCCTCCCCAGCCCATCTGCCCTGGAATTTTGCTGCCCTTTGCCTTACAGCTGCTCATTTTCTGGAAGGCTTAACCCAGCCCTGCCCTGCTGCCGTGTAAACCCTTGACTTCGTGCCAGGCACTCAGCACCTTAGTCCTGGCTTGGGCATTTAAAGTGCTCAGGAGCCAGGATTTTGTCAGCTATGGGGGGTGTGTTGGGTGAGGAAGCCTTTCATGGGTTCTTCAAGCACTGTGGTGAGTATTTGTTCTCTGAGCACCCCTAAAACACCTTCTCAGACAAGGCTAGAGCATCTCCCCAGCCCCTCTTTTGGGCTACCTGCCTCCCCCAAGCCAGAGCATCCCACAGCCCTCCTATTGCTGCTGGCAGGGCACTGCTTCCACCACCTCGCTCCACATGCTCCAACAGCTCCACCTCCTCCCCAAAAAAGTGACCAGTGCCACCGCACAGAGCATCACAAATTAACCATTCACAGGGAGAGGCAGAGCAGGAGCAGACTCAGGCTTGCACTGAGGGGTCTGGGCTACACTGCCCTGGGAATAATAATATTCATAAGGATAAAGCTGGCCTTGGTGAACACGTTTTCCTCTCCTTTTTAAGTGCCCCTAGCCACTGCTTTTAACATGCAAATCCTCTCTGGTCACCCGTGATTACGGGGCTGCTCTCGGCTGGCTGTGAGAGGGGAGAGCTTGATTTCCCCCGCATTGTGCTCCACACAATAGCCCCAAAGCAGGCTTTGAAGGGAGTTCATCTCCTCGTCCTTCCAAAGGAGAAGCTGCCTGGAGGGGACCCGGAGGTCACCGGCTTTGGTGCTGTCAGCTCCAGACCCTGCAGGCACCACCCAGTGACTTTATCCTTGTTTTTCAGCTTTGCTCACCAGCTCCCTTCCTTGGCCAGGACGGCAAGGGATCAGCTGTGGACAAAGATCTGGCATTGGGAATCAGTCATGGACATCAACAGCAAAGCATCTGAGGGGCTGTGAGGGACCCCAGGGTGTGGGCACACCAGCCAGGCACAGCCCAGTGAATTTAGGAGGGGCATGGATGCAAGAGAGAAATCACAGGTGCTGCCCAAAATGCACAGGACAACGGGAATATTTCACCACCAAGCACATGCCCTTATTCCCAACAGCTCACAGGGGAGAGGATGCAGACCCATGAGGAGCACACTGGGTAATGCATCTTTTTCATCACAGCTCAGATTCAAGCAAAAAAAAAAAAAAGAAATTCCCCCAAACCAGCAAAACCAGCTGGAGGGTGCAGACATCCCACATCAACAGTCCTCCAGGGAAAAGGGTCTCATCAATGCTCATGCCCAGGGCACAGTCAAGACTCAGTGGAATTTCAGGCCATCTGCCTTAAAAAGCATTAAAAATGTCTTTAAAATCCTCTTGCCATTTCTGGGTCAAACAGGCTCGAGATATTCCTCAGCAGGAAGCGGATGTCTTTATTTCTCAGAAGCTGTGGCCCATCATCTAAACAATGAAGCAAAACATCTGGATAAACAGAAGAGCCTGGGGCTCGTGTTTGATGGTAAATACCGAGCAGAGGACACAAACCAGGGAGATGCCTTTGGAAAGCCCCAAATATTTCTGCTTTTCCAGCATTTGGCTCATTTATAGGACTCCTCTGCATACCCTTCATGGCTTTTCTTCATTAACACAGACAAATTGTGGCTGTGCTTATCTCACCAACAGGCAAAAATAACAAAATCTATCATTTCTTTTGTCCAGGCAGACAACAGCCCGCAGGTGCTCGTGGCAAGCAGGTGAGCTTCCGACATGAGTGGCCAAATTCTGTCATTTTTTTAAAGCTCTCAGCTCTCTGCAGCAGCCTGAGATGGAGGCTTCATTCACTACAGGGAAAAAAGGACTGGTGACAAAACTGTGTCGTGTCATTAAATCTTTGTTACGACGCCAGCAGATGTGAGATTAAAAATAAACATGCAGACAGATGCTGCCTGTTGGGGGGGAGGTGGAGGAGTGGGACCTGCTCCCGACCTGCCTCCTGCACCCCATCCTTCACCTGGCAGCTCAGCAGGAGCAGCTCCAGCACCCAGGTCCCCCCAGAGAAGCTCCAGGAATTAGAGAGCTCTGGGGTGCTTAGTGGTGATGCTTTGTGCCTCCCTTATTCTGCAATAAATGAGTAAGAAAAGTTTAAACTGCATAAAAAAAAAAAAACCGTATTGGGAGAAGAAGCACTGCTGTGCAGGAGCCCATAACTGTTAATCATAAGGAGGCTGCTCTGTCCCAGTCCTCCCAGGGAGCTGTGTTTCCATCCCAAAGCTGTGGTGGGATGGCCCAAGCACAGCCCACCACAACAAACAGCTCCCCTGGGCTGGCTGTCACCTCCTGTGTGACCTCAGCACCAGCCACCAGACACAGATGTGCCCTGGTAACCCTGACAGCTGGGACACCAGAGCCTTGTGCAATATTCCCTGCAAAGGGGCAATGAAAGCTGAAGAAGAGGTTACCAAAAAGGGACTTTTTAAAGTGTTTACACTCGCTGTCTGGTCATATTGGCTGTGCCATGGCTGTGTAACCTGGCAGTGCTGGGTTAATGCTTCAACTTGACGATCTCAGAGGTCCTTTCCAACTCAAATGATTCTTGTGAAAAGGCTCTCCTTTCACACAGGGCTAACAACAAAAAAAAAAAAGGCTTTTTTTTTGCAGAAAAGCCAGCTCCCATCCTCTTTCCTGAGGCACCTGCTCCCACAGCGTTAAGTCCCTCGCCCTGCTCAGGGAGCAGATTTGCACGGTGCCTTTGAGAGTTTCCCCCCCACAGAAAAACCATTTCACGGGCCACCAACACCCAGGACGTGCCTCGATCCATCAGCCTTGTCCAACTGGCCTGACAACAGGAGCCCCGTGGGCAAAGGGCTGAGAGGGGGAACATGGAGAGCTGACTTGTTTTACAGCCGGGTCAGAGTGGGAGAGAAGCAGAGGTGGGAGGTGAAGCAGAGCAGATCTGGGAGTTCATTTTCCAGAATCTCCCTTCAATGCATCCACTTTTCCAACACACTGCGTGGCTCTGAGCTGCCAGCTGGGATTAAACCACGACAACATCCTCACAAGAAGGCTGAGCACCAGAAATGGATATTTAGATTTATTTGGGGCTCATCCCTCCACACCAGCTTCCCCCCTCCACTGGCTGGCCGTGTAGAGGACCTCCATCTGACCTCCCAGGGCAAAGTCACCCGGCAGAAGCTGGTGGGGATGATTAGGATGCCGATGCATGCTGTAGCCATGCAAATAATGTGGAAAAACGGCAGGCAATCTGGCCGAGCAGCTGTCGGAAGGTCGGGGAGATGAGGCGACACAAACGGACCGGGGGGCGCACGGCCGCGGGCACGAGCAGCAGGCAGCTCTGGTCTCCACAGCCCTGCCTGCCCCATTCCTGCTGCCCCACCAGGGGATGCTTAGGTCGACCTATAGCTCCTAAATAATTCCCTGCTGCCGTTCCTGGCCGCTCTTTTCCCTCTGCAGCGGGGCGGACGGATGGAGCTTTGCGCTCCGCCGAAAGCCTGAGCTCAGACATCCCTGGGCTCCAGGCAAATCCTGCCCATCCCCAATCTCTGCAGGCAGCAAGGAGGGCTCAGTGCCTCTTGCCTTGAAGGCAGGGCATCTCGGGGTGCAGCAGAACAGAGCTGACACAGATCCCAAGGATGCTCCCAGCACAGCTGGGACCCTGCCTCTCGCATCCCGAGCTGCTTTAAGTCACCTATTCCTGCCCAGGTCTCGATTCTGCAGGAAACAACTGGAGAAGCAGAGTCACAGTGAGTGCCAGCCCCTGCTGAGAGGGAAAAACCAGCCCCATGTTTTGGTTCCTGTCCCCATGCTCCATCCTGGGAGCGATCTGGCTGCCAGAGCGGGTCCCTCACTCGCGTGCCAGCTCCGAACGCTCAGATGTGCGCAGACTTCCAATTCCCCTGTTCCTAATTGCACTTTTAATTATATCTATTAATTGCATTACTGCTCGTCCGAGCCAGGCAATTTCCAATTTCTAAGTTTGATTTTAAAACCTGATAATTTCCCTTTTTGCAATTTTTTTTTTTTTGGGTGGAAATCCACCCCACCTTTCAATCAGCTCTCATTAATATGTACCTCCTGTTGCTATCCCTACTAAGTGACCTCCCTCATTATCGGGTGACACTGGCAAACGGCCACCGCAGAGCTATAATTCAATTGAGGGGCTTTTGAAAACACCATAAACACAGCTGGAACGGATGCTTTGTGGGAGCTGGAGAGGAATTAGCTGCTGGATAACCACACTCGGAGCCGAGTGTGCTCATTCATGGCAGACACAACCCAAGGCACGGCGCTGGAGGAAGGGACATCACAGCCACCCAGCACACAGGGGACCTTCAAGTGCTGGCAAGGCACTCAGCAGGCAGAGGACAAACAGCCACGTGGAGCAGAAGATGCTCTGGTGTCCTGTGGGATAAACCTGTCTCCCAGGTTACAATGTCAAGATGTGCCCAAAAGTTTGCATTCTGTCACCATCTGCTGAAACCAGGTGAGACAGTGATTCTTATCTCTGTGGGAGACATCCTCTGCTAATGGGCCAGCTGTTAAAAACCAGGTCGGGCAGTGTTTTTTATCTTTCCCATGACCCATCCTTCCTCCAGGGAGATATCTTCTGTTAATGGGCCATTCAGTCCCGCTGTATGACTGGTAAAATTACATCATCCCACTGGGAGAAGCTCCACCCAGGGGGAGGAGCCAAACATTTCCTACCTAGATAAAAACTGAGATCTGGAACATCAGAGCAGCCCTTACCCACTGGTTCCCAGAGGACAAGAGCTACCAGACCTTCCTACTACTTCAACAAGATCACTTCATCTGGGCTGCTACCACCACCCCAAATAGTGGGGTGTCAGGTTGTACTCTGACTCTCAGTGGTTTTTCTTTTGTACTTTTGCATGTATTTTATTTTTCTCTTTTTTCCTATTAAATTGTACTTCTGACTTGGAGTCTCTCACCGGTTTTGCTTTCAAACCATTATGACCTGCTTGCTTTTTCCAGCCCAGAGATCCCCCATTGCCCACCAAAACCCTGCCAACACTGTGGCTGAACCATGGCACAGCACCCCCAAGAGCTGGGAGAGGGATCATGGAATCCTAAAATGATTTGAGGATGGGTAGGGAAGGACCTTGAAGAACACTGATGGGAAGTCAGCAGCTTCCCACTGCTCTGGGAGGGGGCAGGAGAAAAGTGTGGTGATGCAACCACCACTCCACTAACTCAGCATCCACAGCCAAATTCATCACAAAAGCCACATTTCTCTCCCATTGTGCATCTTCAAGGAGCAGGCAGGGCCAGGGCAAAGGCTGGGAGGCAGTCTGTGCTTCCCTCCTCCGCTGCTGGTAGGTCAGCCCCAGTTCTGGAGACAGCAGATGGGAAGCCAAGATGGTCTAAGGAGACATTTCAAAGTCAGACACGAGCGCCAGGAATGTGAAAACCTGCCAGTCAGAGAGCCCCTGGCTTCAGCAGCACGGCGTCTCTCCTGCTGGTGTGATTTTCCTGCTGGAAAAGGGCGTTTGGAGCAATCTCCCAGGGCAGATGTCCCGGCACCCCTTTGGCTCTCACCTTCCTGGAGATGGTGGGCAGGGATCAGGTGGATCCAGGTGGCCACAGCCAAGGTCTGCCTTCCTGCAGTGGCTGCTTTTGTTTAGGGAAGCAAAGGCGGGGGGATTACACAATCCAGGGGGATTCTCCACCGTCCCTCCTCTCAACATCAAAATTCAGTAGCAAAGTAAAACCGTTTTCCAATTCCTGCTTGAGGGCTATGCCATAAACTGGACAGATCCTGTTTTTTATATATATATATTTTTTTTTTTTTTTTTTTTTCACTCACCACTACCCTTCACTTTCTGGCATCCCATGGCAGCCCGCTGGGCGATGCTGTGGATGGCAAATGACTCCCATTAAGGCAGAGCACTCACACAATGCATTACAAATGAAACCCTAATGACAGGACACCGGCAGCACCGCTCCCACTCGATATTAATTGGGTGCCACTTTCTTTTAATGGTACATTAATTAATGCGGGATATCAACGGAAGTCCACGACACCCCCATTAATACAAATGGATCCATTATCATCGGTGTTGCCACGAGAAATGACAAATAAATCTGGAACAGTGGGACACTTCAAATAATAGCCACGAATCATTAGGTATTGTCTTAATTTACACAACGTACTGAAAATATATACATGAAATCTATGGATGTTTATCCTGCAAATATATACATGAAATCTATGGGTGCTTATCTAGCCACCTGCCCCTCTCCATGCTCCTCCCTGCCTCTCAAGCTGTCCTGAGCCACCTTGGAGGGCCACCAAGCTGGCCAAGACTTGCTTCATCACTTCACTGCCTTCTTGCTATCTCCTCTCATCCCAGCGCTTCTCACTGTCCCCTTCCCTTGGATCTTCAAAAGATCCTCTGATCCAGCACATGTAATCCTGGAAAGAGGATCACCTTCCCTTCCTCCAGCTCTCACACTCCCATTTTAGCCAGGCACAAAGAAACCTGCCTGCTGGAACCCTGAAGCCTGTAAGTTTTGAACTTTCTGTGCTTTCTGGCACTGACCCCCAAAAGAGCACTGCTTTGGACTTGAGGCCTTGGAGAAGACTTCCAAATTTGAGTGACAGAGTTAGAATCACTGGTGTGTAGTTGAATAGAAGTGTGTAATTTCACATGGTGAAGGGCTTTGAATTTGAGGTTTTAAAATAGAGTAATAGGTATGGGACAAGATGGAGGTTCTTGGGCAGTGGCTCTTCTTCTTGTTCCTTCCTCTTCATGATTTCAGGTAGCAGTTTTTGGTTGAATAGAAAATCCCACAGAGCAGGTCATGGGTGTTTGGTTATTGGGTCAAAAGTATAAATAATATAGATGTTAGTTTTTAATTGAATAGTCTGCCTTTAAAAGACCTTGTAACTAGCTAAATGCACCTCTGTTTTCTTGCTTTTAGCTTATTAGCTAAAAGTGCTGAAGAACTCTGTACTATAGATAAGAATGAATAAACAACCAAGTCCAAACAAGAAAATCCGTCTCTTGAGTTTCAATCCTGATTCTGAGTAAAAGCAAAAAAAAAAAAAAAAAAAAAGCCAGTCACTAATATGCCACTAATAAAATAGTGCTACTATCACCTGCTGGCTTTTCTCCCTTATTTGTTTATTTTACTGCTTATTTACCTGCTGTTCTGGTAGAGAAGCTAAAAGCACCTTTCCCAGCATAGGGCAGCCCACCTCTGACCAGGGGAGGAGCGAGTAACTTGTCCTCAGAAAATGAAGGAAAAAACCCCCCACACCCCTTTGAAATCTGGGATTTGTAAATCCCAAAGATCCATCAAGAAGAAACTCCTGGAGAAGCCTCTGCAGCAGGCTGAGAGCAGGTACCACCCTCAACAGGAGGGAACACAAAATCCATACAGCCGTGCTGATTCAAAAAAATCCTTCCCTGTCTTCCCCTGGATGGCTTCATTACCAGAGGAGGGATCGATACGGGTTCAGCTGGGGTCTCCTCATCAGGTTTTGCTCGTGCTGAGGCAGCAAACTCTGTCAGGAAAAATCCCTGCTGGAGCCACGGCATGGGCATCACTCTCCTGTGGGAGGTAACACCCCAATTCCCTGCCTCCCACTGCCTGGCAGTGCAGAGAGAGCCTGGGACAGTGGGAAGTGCAGGGAACAGCCTTCTGAAATACAATATATGGAGGGTGACTCAGAAACTGCAGGAAAACCCAGGCAGGAGATATGCTGAGGAGTTGGACACATAATAAAGACAAGGAAGGCAGCAATCTAAGGCAGGATTTTTTTTCCCCAAATGGGGAGGAAAAAACCATAATGCTCATCTTTAAAGTGAAAGAGGAGAGGTTTGGATTGGATGTGAGAAAGAGATTACTTACTAGAGGGTGGGCAGGCCCTGGCACAGGGTGCCCAGAGAAGCTGTGTCTGTCCCTGGATCCCTGAAAATGTCCAAGCCCAGGCTGGGCATCACTTGGAGCACCTTGGGACAGTGGAAAGTGTCCCTGCCCTGGTTTGGGGAAAAATGGCAGCAAAAACTTTTAAAAACCCCTTTTTTTCTGCAATTGCAGGCATCTGCCTTAAGTCTCATAACCTCTGTGTTGAGGCAAACAATTTTTCCCTCTGATTCCTCCCCGTGTTGCCAAAGGAGCCAGCCTTTACAATCCAGCCCAAATAACTGGCCAAGCACACTGGGATGCCACACCAGAAAAGGGGACAAAGCAATCTGCTGGTGACACCACTTGTGTCAAGCAGATTTTAAAAAATACCTTAAGTGGTTTTCAAAAAGTCCTGGTGTATTATCATAAAAGCGCTCGGCTGGAGTGTTGGGGTTTGTTTTAGAGGGGCCCCAGTCTCTGAGGAACATCACAAGAACCACGGCAATGGGGTCCTAAAAGCTCACCACAGGGATAACACAGCAGGAAAAGGCACGTTCCAGCTTGGGACATCTGCATTAAAGAGCAAGAGCAAGGTGGGAAAGGAGGAGAAGCGTGAAAACAAAGGAGAAAGAAAAAACCTGCACTTTTGTCCTTTTCTAGAAACAGAGGGATGACTCCCTCCTTCCCTCTCTCAGCTCTTCACACCCTGCAAGCAGCAGAGGAGATCCCAAGGAATTAACATGGCTTTACCTGAGTGGGGGGAAAAAACCCCAAACCCAGACAGACCCAAACCCACACAGCCCTGGCAAAACCTTCCTGGCTGAAACCATTCCCTTGGAGGCACTGCCTCCAGCCCCAGGCTTTTCTTGCCAGCTGACATCCCCCCACCAGGCTCAGACCAAGCCTTGTCACCTGTGGCTGTGGCTGAGCAGCAGGAGAGAGTCAGGATTGTTTGCTAGGGCAGAGAAAATCTAACCCTGCATCCCCCCCTGCCACGGCCCCTGCTCCCCTTCCCGTGCTGATTGGAGCAGCTCATCCTCCTGCTGATTGCAGCTGATGGTCCTGGCTGGGTTTTGCCCTCCCAGACCAGACCCTCAATTATCAAGGGTCTGGTTTTTATAAAAGGTTTGGGTTTTTGACTGTATTTTTTTCCCCCCTAGTTGAGCTAGAGAGTTTATTTTTTTACTTGGGCTCTTTCCTGCCCTGTCTGGATGTGCTGATGGATTTTGGGGCTTGCCAGAATCCAGCAAAACCAGGCTCACTGGGTAGTATTAACTCCTAACCCCCGTGTAAAAATAGCTGCAATAAAGCAGAGTGAATAATATCAGCTTCACCTAATGTAACTTTGATTAAAAAGTGCTGCCCTCTTCATCACTCCTGGGTGGTAACTCCACAGAAATGTCCTTCCCCAGGGATAAAAAGCCAGCAAGGTCTGGGGAGAGAACAGCCTGTACAACACAGGGCTGCTGCTGAGCCTCACAGGGAAGGTGGAGGGGCCAAACTCAGAGGAAAAGCCAACAAAACAGAGGAAAAAAAAAAAACAGATTCCTGCCCATCTGGGCAGCAAGGCACACCCTTCCAACTAAAGCCCAGCTGCAGGACCAAACCACTGAGGTCCACGGCAGGAAAGCCTCATCCCTTCCCTTCCCTCAGATGCAGAAAACTCCCACATATTTAATTATTCTCCCCTTCACTCCTGGTGCCTGCAGACTGTGTCAGGAGCTGTTTTGTTCCAGCGTGCAGGAGGAGGCAGGAGAGGTTTTAATTTCACGCCATGCACCAGGCACTGCAATTTTGGACACTGTTTGTTATCTGACTTCTGGCCCTATCTCTGGTCCCGGAGCTCCTCAGGCAGCCGTGGCCAGTTGGGTTTTTAATTTATTCTCTGCTAGGGTGGGGATTCTGCTCAAGTGAGAGCCCTCACTCACAGCCCAGGCATTTCTGGTTTAATCACAAAATGCCTTCGGGTTTGGCGGTGCCAAGTTTGGTGCCGCAGCAGAGAGGGCTGGAGGAAACCCCACTGCTGCAAATCAACTTTTGTTCGCCCAAAAAGTGAAAAAAAAAAATAAAAAAATCACCTGAAATGGGATTAAAATGAAATCCCTCCTCAGATGGGTGAAAAGCCCAAATCAAAGGATGACCTTCTGGAGAGTGAGAGGAATTCCAGAATGGTTTGGGTTGGAAAGGACCTTAAAGATCATCTAATTCCAAGCCCCTGCCGTGGGCAGGGACACTTCCCTGAATAGTAATATTTTAAAGCCTTCCTAAAATTCTTAATTTTTAGCATTAAGTTGGGTGTAGAAAACCAGTGGGGGTTTTTTTGTGTTTTCATTTCTGTCTTGGTTTCTGGTTACTTGAGCTGATGTGATGTCATCAAGGAACAGAAACAGTAGACATTAGTGATGCGTTAAACAGAATGATTAGCAACAGCATACAGTAACAGTTTAATCCCCCTTGCATTTACCATTCTGTGCCGAAGAACCTCCATCATTGTATAGTTCTCAGTGCTTGGGGAAAGGAAGTAAAATAGTGCTATATCTTACTGCTCTTCTGGAGAATGTGGCATTTGAAGGTGATTAAAAGTCACTGTGTGATTCTTACCTGCAATAGCTGTGCCATCTGAGGGTGTTGTAACTGTTTCTGTTTAATAACAACATAGTATTTTGTTCTTTATATTGTAGGATAACTTTTCAAAGCATATATGCTGAGGCTAATGCTTCAGGAAACAGGCATCTGGATTCGTAAATGATTTCTTGCAGTTTGATATGATCTGAAACTCATCCAATCTGGTGCATGTGCATTATAGAAGTTTTTCAATGGTGAGATCAAATGCAGACATACTGGTCATTTCTGCACTAGCTGCACTGTTATAAAAGGGGGTTTTGAAGATCAGACCACTTTCTTAGGACTAGGTATGGTTGTTTTGTTGCAAAACCACAATTCGTACTCTGAACACTTAGACAAAATTTTTGTAGCTGTATCCATAGAGATGGAAATGCTGCCTTTAAAAAAATTGAGATCACAGGTGCTGTCCTCATTTATGCCTTGGGAACCCTTTTTTGACCAGCTTCCCCAAGGAAACGAAGTCAACCACAAAATCCAGCAGCTCTGATTTACTTGTGTGTGCATTGGTATGAGTGTGTTTCCTTAACTGTCTTGTGCAAGAGTGCTGTTGTGATAAGTAACAAAATTTCACTTTAGTGCACTCTAGGCCATCAAGTTTTAAGATAATTAAAAGAACTCTAATAGAACTGTAGATAATCTGGCAGAACAGTGAAACTCTTAATATTGAAATAAAAGTCATATGGCAAGTTAGCCGGTCTAGGGACCTATCATAGTGCCTTTTGCATTCCGTGTGTTGGTAAGCATACCAGTAGCCCTTGGCAGAATGCTTTTGAACTGCATGTCCCCTTCAGCACACCAGCAGGTTATTTTGGGGCATTCTGGAAGCAAATGTGAACCTTTGTGTGCCTTCTTAGAATGTGCGATCAGCTGTCCTCTTCCTGCATTAAAGGATTCTAGTTGTCAGCAGCTGTGACAGTATTGGTACTAGGAGGTAACAAATCCTCAAGTAGGTCAGTCTCATGCTGCTTGGGGTAATGTTTCATTATTAACATCTTAGACTTGATCACGCAAAATCGGTAGAAAGATAGTTCTGCTCCCTGAAACTTGCTAGATTTCTGTCAGTGAGTTGGCAGTTCAGTGTTTCTTTGCTTCGCTCTAAATGTCTGTCTTTGGGTCAGATGCTGAAACAAGAAGAAACAGTGGAACAGGATGACAGCATGTGCTTCCAGGAAAAGCAAGATATATTTGTTTTTGAGAATGGTGTCTGGATCCTTTGTGTATCCCTGGTCATTCTCTCTTATCCTTCCTTGTTCCCCAGTCTGGGAATCTGAGATGAACTAAGCTGTCTGTGGTCTACAGGCCTTTCTACTTTGTGCAAAATATGTTTAATTTCAAAAGGTATACTTTCTAGAGATAAATATTTTCTCAGCTGTGTTTATCTTTTGTTTCCTCAATCACAATCATATGTTGTTTTGTTTGTTCAAGTTAGCTCACTGTAAGGCACACATTTCCCTCTGATGTGGCAGGTTGTGAATTAGAATCTTGCCAGTAAACACTGACAGTAAAACTTACTTACTGTCATTGTGTAGGAAATGATTATGCACATCTTCATGTACTCCCTGATACTTAAAAAAAAAATATCTGGTTATGGGTATCCTTTGGCAGGCAAGGTCTTCTTCAGTGATTCCAAAGCTGCATACAGTTGCTCTTCCTCAATCTGCTTTGGAATCCCTCATCTTCCTTGTCCCCATTCCACAGGGGAAAAAACCAACTGATCTTCTTGCTCAAAAATTGTTCTTGGTTTACTAGACAGATTTCAGTGGTTCAGTATGGGATCTTTCTGCCTAATATGAGTCTTTAGTATGGATAATTTTGATCAGTCTAAAGTCTTTTCAGGTAAATGTAGTTTCCTCCTGAATATGAATGGATGTTTAAGGACAAGTGCAGATAATCTGGATTCTGCAATACTATTCTGGAATTATTTAAAGAAATATTTTGCTTATTTTACTGCTTTCATTTAAAATGGAGGATGGTTATCAAGAGGTGAAGGCTGCCTGAAATGTCTTTGAAGCAAGCAGTTCTTAAGATACTTTACTTCCAACCCTTCCTGAAATGAAGAGCATGTTGTGATTTACCCATTCCCTTTTGCTCTCTCTCTCTTTCATTTATTTTGTTTTGTTTTTGTTTCCTCAAACAGTTTTGAGAAAGTAACAACTGCTTGAGCCTTATTCATTGTACTAAAGAATAACCCTACATCCTGATCTGTTGCGTGGAAGTTTGCTGCGTGTTCTGGGTACATCAGTATTCTTTCAAAGTTGACCTCCAAAAGTAATTGAAAGAATTCTGAAGATTTGAGGTGGACTGTAACCCCACTGTGGAGGGCAGCCACATTTGTCAGACATGACTTCCCCTTAGTGAAGACATACTGTATGTCAGAAATCACTTCCTTGTTCTCTGTGTGCCTTAACAGAGTTTTCAGGAGGATCTGCTCAGTGATCTTTATGGGCAGTGAGGTGAGACCTGACTGACTCGTAAATTCCATGGGTCTTTATTTTCCTTTTTAAAAATGGGGGTTTATGCGTTCTTTTTCCAGTCAGTAGAACTTCTACAACTTGTCAAGTATGATAAGTAGTGGCTTACCTACTTCCTCTGTCAATTCCTTCAGGATCTATGGATGTATCTCATCAGATCCCATGGACTTGTGAACCTTCATGTTCACTTAGATGGTCTCAAACCTGATCTTCTCTACAGCAGTTAGGTAGTTCTGGATTCTTCTGGTCCCTGCCTTTGTCTTCTGCAGCTCTGGTGAGGTGGCTGGAGAACTTGCTGATGAAGACTGAGACAAAAAAGGAGTTGAGTGCTTTGGCCTTTTCCATGTCCCAGGTAGCCAGTTTTCCCATTGTCTTTGGAGAGGACCCACATTTTCATAGTCTTCTTTTTATCACCCATGTGCCTATAGAAATAATAGAAATCACCTTCCTTCTTTAAGGAAGGAACCTTGAAGATCATCAAATTCACACCCTCCATCTGTGGACACTTCCAATCATGGGGCATCCACAACTTCTTTGGGCAGTCTGTTTCAGTACCTCATCACTCTCATAGTAAAGAATTTCTTGTTCTGGACACCGTACTCCTGGTGAGGTATTACAAGGGCAGAGGAGAGGGGCAGAATCACGTCCCTCGGCTGCTGTTTTGATACAGACCAGGATACAGTTGGGTTTCTGGGCTGTGAGCACACACTGTTGTCCAGCTTTTTATCCAGGAGAACCCTCAAGAACCCCCTCTTGACAGGGCTGTACTTACTGAGTTTGCCTCCCAGTCTGTGTTCATATCTGGGATTGCCCTGACCTAAGTGCAGCACCTTCCATTTGGCCTTGTTGAGCTTCGATGCTCTCATGGACCCACTTTTGAAGCTTGTTGCAATTCCCTTTGTATGGCAAAAGCTTTTCTTGTTGTCCTTGATGACCCTGGCCAGATTTAATATTACCAGTGCTTTAGTTTTCCTAACCTGATCTCTGACTGCTCAGACAATCTTTCACTATTTTTCTTAGGCTGTCTGTCCTTGTTTTCACCCTCTGTATGCTAAAGCCAGTGGTAAGTTGGAAACAAAATACTTCAGTGGAATGTGAAATACTTGCTTACTCAGTTGTGAGCAACTTCTGGAGCACAGGAGTCAGACCAACAGTCCATCTGGAAAGCATTGTCTAGTAGCATTAGGGTTTTAATTAAGAAAGAGTAAGAACAGGACAGATGCATAAGATAGTTCCCCCAATACTCTTTTCATAAAACTGAGTGCTAGAGCTTTTTGAGTAGAGAAACATATTGAGACTCAGTCTGATGTGATTGATATCATGTGCTAGAATATGGTTAAATTAAGATTTCATTAGGTATTTTTACCTTGAAGGTAAGTTACCGCTAGTCGTCTAAAGCACATGTTACCACTTCTGGAAAACAGCTAGAAAAGTGGTAATCTGAACTAGCTGAGGTCTTTGTGGTGTTGCAGCCTTAGGGGGAAGGGAGCACCTAAGATTTGTAGATAGTCATTGGTTGAAAGGAATGAGAAGTCAGATGATCCACAAAAGCTTATGAAGTTTTATTAGTAAATTACACACTTGGCTTGGAAATCAGTATGTTAGTACCCTGAGCTCTTATATAAGCATGTGGCTATGGATTTTGCACAAAGGGGTAGGGTGTAAGGGAAGAGAGAGAGATTAATTAAAAGAGGGGGACAAAGAAAGGGAAGGAGGATGGAAAGAAAGAAATTACCAGTCCTGGCTGCAGCATCAGTTCAGCTGATGGCATATGTGGAGCCACTGCCTGAGTTTAGATCAGGGTTCCTACCAATAGATAAGCTTTCCCTGCCCTGGAGATAAGTGTCGCACTTTCTACGCGAATTATTTATCACTCACAGTCCAGGTTCTTGTGGAAGTGGGTCAGAGGGCTTTGGGTCTTTGGTCTTGTTCTCCCCATACAGTCCATGTCTGCTTCTCCACTTCATTTCTCTGTTCTAAGTTGTGCTTATCTCCAGGAGGTAGATCAAAGACCTTTTTTCCCAGAAAAGCGCTGTCCTACCTCTGTAGGGCCCCTTGTCCAGTCACATCTTGTTCTTTCTCACAGTGTGTTATTGCCAACAGTCCTTGGCTGTTATTACCTACAGTCCTTGGCTGGTGCCATGGCCACCGTGCTGTTGGTGTTTGAGGCAAACACATCAGCTCCTTGTCTTCTAGACTTCTGCGGTTCTGGTGCATGATTAGTTTGAGATCCTCTAAATATTGCAGTTTATTTTCTTAGAGAAGTTGTTGTGCTTTCCTGCAAGCTATGTGGTGATAGGAGGTTTCTGTTATTGGGAACTCGTCAGTGCTTACAGTTGTAGTTACAGCACATTCTTAGCTGTCGTCTTTCGATAGAGGCTTAAAGTTATGTGACTCAATGTCACAGTTTCAAGTGACATTATGGAAACATCAGTTGCACTGAGTTCATTGTTTTTGTTTGATTTTGTAACTGATGTCTCTTGTTCAGAGACTTGTGTAGCTGCTAAATTTGTAAAGCAGCATGACTTGAAATATCTAGGTAGAGTGTATTCTTCCCCTCATGCACGCACTTGCTGTACTTTTGCCTCTGGATGTTTGAGATGGGATGAGTTGCTTTTTCGTGGTTTGGAAGTCTGCAAACAGTTCAAATGGTAATGACTCCCTACCACTGGATTTTAGTCTTTTAGGCATTTCAACAGCGACAGCCAAACAGGTGTCAGGAAATGAGGCAAGAGTAATCTCTTTTTGTTTATTGTTTTTGTGATGATTATAGGGCTAGCTATTTCTTTGATAGGTTTTCCACTGTGAATGCTTTGCCTGCAGAGACTCTTGACCTTAGGTCTTTATCTTTCAGAGGCACAATCACCTGACTTTCTCTTTGTCAGATCCAGCTCTGCATTGTTGTGTTCTCTGGAAGAATTCTGCTTATCCTAGCAAAACTATTGCAGACCTGTATTTCTTCTTTTTGGGAGTTTGTGTACAGTGTCTCTGAAATAGCTTTTGTAGGGATCACACGGTTTTGCTGTAGGAGCAAAGTGCTGTGGGAAAGAAGCATGCAGACATGGCAATTTGACTGACTTTTCTAAGAGCCCCAGTTTCAGAATCTGGTTTGATTGTTGATGTCTTTCTTGATCTTTTAAATTCTCTTGAGTGGTTCTGCTCTGTGTTTCTGAGGCTGGTTAAGCTAATAGAGATTTTTTTTTAGTAGGGAACTTGAAAGGCTTGTGGCTTTGATATTACTTTTACCCCTTGCTGGTTGCATGTCTTGGATGCCCTTCTATTGAAAAAATTTAAAGATGTGTGCAGTGTAGTGTATTGGAGTTCATTTGGTATGAATGCAGAAGCTGACACCAGTGAGTCCCAAATGAGGAATAGGACATGTGATTTGCAAAAGTTGATTGTAGCGCAGTCCTGCTGTAGCAGTCCTGACTTCTATGGGAGTTTGTGCTGTTTTTTACCCCAAAAGAAGGAACTTGCTTTTCTCCTGGAACAAATTGATTTTAAATCTCTCTCAGGATCTATTTATTTATTTTATGGTGGCCTAATTCTGCTTTTATTGGAAAAAAAATGAAATATAGTTCCATTTATAGGCAATTCTTTTGAATGAAGCTACTACCTATGATCTCCACAATTTAAATTCTTCTCTAGATACTGAAAATTTGACAGATTATACTCTGCTTGACTTAGCTTCTTATCTGCTTTACATAACTTTGTGCTTGGTTAGATGATCTGTCTGACTACAGTGATATTTAATTCCTCTGAAGATATGTTCTACTTCTGCCTTTGTTGAAGGCAGAGTTAATCCTTCCCATCAGTCCAGCCACTAATTTTTTGAGTGTTCAGTCAAGAAACACTGGATGCTTTCATTTGTTTTTAATTGTTCTACTTCAGTGAAGTTAGCATCAGAGATCTGTTATGGCTTATAAAAAGCACTACAACTTTCTAAAAGATTCCTGAAGTTAACAATGCAAAAATTTACTCTTTTCATCTTCGGTTAATTTTTGATGTATTTTTTTCTTGGAATTCTTCAGAACTGTATGCGAGAGAAAAACTATGTGATACTTAATATTTTAATATAGTAACTATAAAGGGAGTAAAAATGAAACAACTTGTAGACAGACAGCTGTAAAAGAAAAACACAGTAAAAAGCAATGCTTTGTACACAAAACATTGTTCTCCTTTAAAAGAATATATGCAGTTTTGCTGTCTTGGAAATCTTTCAAGTACTCTGTCATATTCAAGCTGTTGTTCACACAAATGTAAAGCTTTTCTATTAACAAAACCAAAACTACAAAAGCCAAAAGACTACCCAACCCAATACAATAAAATAGTAGTTTGTTCTTACCTAGTAGTGATAGGGTTGACTAAAATTTGTCCCTTTGTCTCAAACAGAATGTTGACTTTGAAAGCTCAGGGAAGAAGCAGCAGGGAGAAGAAAGTAACACAGTGGTAAGTGCGTTATTTTTCTTTCCTCTGGACCAACTACCTAGTGTGTTAAAATAGAAACCCTCTTATTTATTCATATACTGTTATAATTGCTTTGAATTCGAAGCACTTGAATTTTATTCTGCATCACATCTCATGTTGCTTTGAAGGCAGCTTTTTTTAGTTCTGAATATCTGTTAAAGATTTGTATCTATTGTATCTATTTACATGTATTTGTGTGCATATATAGAAAGGGCAGTATATGGAAAGGAAAATAATTCTGTTTTAAAGCTCGGTGTCCATTATTAAGTGTTTTGGCTTGAGAACTTTAGAATACTGAGTTTTGTGATTTTTTTTTCAGTTCTTAGAAATGATAAGCATATTTTTTTAGAAAACTTGGATAAAAGGTACTTGAAAAAATAAGTTTTTAAGATAGAAGTTTTTGTTGAGCTTCTTACTATCTTTTTTGGTTTGCCGCTCTAAAGCGTAGACATACGTCATATCATGTATTTTCCCTCTTACTAGTGTGTTAACATTTTTTAGCTAGAGAGCATATATAAAAAGGTGAGAAGTGTTAACAAGATGAAGTTTGATTTGCTTTCAAAACTATGTGGAAAAACAACACATGTTCAGAATCAGTTTTTTTCTTTATTAAATGATGTCAGTGCAGGTGGCACTAACTTGCTTTTGCCTCATACTGTAAGGGTTTGTAGAAGCAAGTATTTTTCATGAATAAAAAGTGCACCCAGCAGAATATTTAGTCTTCAGAAGGTCTATATGAATTCCTGTAGAGGAACTGTTAGTGCTTAGTCCCTCTCCTGCCCCAGAAAAAAAAACCCCAACAACATACGACAGCAGCTTCCATCTGCTCTGATTTTATTAATAGCACTGCTCAGATTGTGGAAGTGCTAATAACTATTGACTCCTCAATGACTTTAATTTTGAGACTATAAAACAGTGGTTCAAAGGATACAAAACCTTCTGCATATTTTATCTAGTATTTCTATAAACAGCATATGCTTAAATAGAGAGAAGCATGTGCACATGTTTGTGTTTTCTAACCTTTTGTGTAACCTACAATGCTGTAGGCTTTGTGTGCTTTGGCATTCTCCACTGAGCTAATAATCCGTGCTGTTGCTGCACTGCCTCAGCTGTGCCTGCTGCACCATAATGTTTGTTGCTTCCTATGGGCAAATGGCTAGCAATGCCTCTTGCCTTCACTTCCACTGTGCTCATTCATCTCTTTTGACTGGGATATATATATATATATATATGTTTTGACTGTATAACTAGAGGAATTAAGACACTATCTCTTCCTTTCTGCTGGAATAGATGCTGACTGTATGCAATACAAAATATTTTCTCATACAGTAGTAATTCCTCAAAAAACGAAACCTGAAGCATAAGCTGTTTATTATGGTTTTTTACTTCTACCAGAGGCTTGCCATCTTTTAGTCTGGTTGCTCTGTGTATTTAAATTTCATTGTTTTCTTTCTATATAAAGTCGGGAATTTGCTTCCATAGATCTCTTTCACTGTAACAATGAAAGAAAATGAGGTTATTTGATGTAGAAATTAATGGATTCGGAAAGCAAAGCAGTTCTGAAGTAGCTTGGTTCCAGTTAGCTGTACCAAATAGCTGTGATTACTAGGTGTATAGTAGTTGTGATTATTCCACCGCATATTTTAAAAAAATATAGCTAGTGGGGGATGGAGTGCACTTCAATATCCTGTTGGGATAAATATTTCATATTTCTGGCTATGTATTAACTTAAAAATGAAAAAAATTAAATCCGAACTGTGTCAGTTCCATAATGTAAAGGAATTTTTTAGCTGTCTGAAAACATCAATGTCATGGCTTTTGAAGAAGCTTGGGTTGTTGCATATTCCATGAAGATTTGTGGGACTCCTGCAGTTTCCTTCAGACTTCAGTCTGCCATTGTAAAAATCACTGATTTATATGGTGCTTCTTTTTTAGGTAAGGAGGAGAAGTGGATGAGATTCAAAGGCAGTAGTTTGAAAAATCAATTTATTCCTCCCTCTTAAGGTTTTCTTAGTAACATGACAAATACACACCCAAAGAATATGCAATCAAGTGAAACATCAGAAATGAAGCTCAGATCTGATGCTAATCTCAGCAGTGCTGTTGATGGTATCCAATTAGAAACCATTCTTTAGGGGAAGTATTACACTGACACTTACTTGGATAGATTTACTGTCCAGATGGAAGTTATTTTCTAGGGCTGTCTCAGAAAAAGAGCAAAAGGAAATGTGCGAGAACATACTTGCAGCAACCTGGGCTGCAGTTGTGTTGTGACAGTGTGTGTGTGTGCACTGCTGTGTATTGTGAAGTAGTGTTATTATGAAAAGTCAATATAAATATTTTTTTAAAAGCATAAAAAGTACATTTGCTTGGTTATCTGAACATTGTAAAATTTGATTTTTCCTGTAAACTTAATCTGTAATTTTTCTGACTCCCCTTTTTTTTGTAAGGATATTGCTGTAAAAGATCTTGCCCTAAATTCAAAGAATCACAGAAGAATTAACAGTTGCAGGGGACCCCTGGAAATATCTCATCCAAGGCAGGGTCACCTAGAGCAGGTTGCAAAGGAGCAGGTCTGTCTGGGTTTTGAATGTCTCCAGAGAGGGAGACTCCATGA
>JAOTQZ010000297.1:1794585-1805800 GCA_026546895.1 Pogonocichla stellata
GCTCCTCTCCTTCCTCCTCCTCAGCCCCTGCCAGCTCTTTGGGCTTCTGGCTCCAACCAGTCCCATTCAGCTGTGACACCACCTGTGCCTGCAAAGGGGAGGAAAATCCTTGTGAATCCCCCCCACCACCTGAACCAGAGGAGACCTCTCTGCATCAGGGCTGACACCCACCAGCCCAACTCCTGGCATCCCTCATCCTCCTGGATGGTCAGGAGAGAGCTCACATTCCTGAACTTACACAAAAACACTGGTTTTGACAAGGCCACAAGTGCTTTAAGACAACTCTTGAGCTGAGAGCTGCAGGGAGGCAAAAAAAAAAAAACAACCCTGCAAACCCATCAGCTCTGACAATCCTCTTTTTGTTCTGCACGGGGCATTTCCAAACCCACCGCCAGGCAGATGCTTCAGATGCTCAGGTGGAAGCCTTGGATGGATCTGGGAGCACACAAAATGAGGGGATGGTGTCTGAAACCGGCTCCTCAGTGCCTGCACTGAATAAAAGGCTGGGTTTCAGCAGACAGCAAGGAGCTGTGGTGTTTCACACACCACCTGCGCCTCAGAACGGGGCTGCAACACCAGACAGAGCGATGAAGAGCTGATGTGACACTCCTTTAGCAAAATCCTGTGCCCAGGAATGGGGCCCTGCTCCTTACAACACAGGGACAGGAATCCCATAAACACAGTTCATCCTTTGCAGAGCATCTCCTGGCACCAGACCAACGGGAATAACTTGTGCCTTCTGCCCACATGAAGCTGGTGAAGCACAAGGAGGGCTCCACCTCCCATTCCCCCTCTCCCCCAGTGGTGCCACCCCCTTCACTCCTTCATTTTCCAGAGCCAAGTGCACCCCTGAGGATCCAACACTCTCCCAAACAGGTGGGGAGGCAGAAAAAAAAATGGTTTGCCAACCATCTTTTTCCAAACTCACAGAAAGGGAGAGAGAGAAGAGCCTTCAAAAGTTAAATGTATCATGAAAAAGAAAACTTCTCTCGCTGCCTAAAAAGGTTTTTGACAGGTCCTCATTTGTAACCCACAAACAAATGCAGTTTCTCATGCTCCACGGACTCTAATATCACTTCAGAGCAGAACCTGAACCCAACTCTCCGTTGAAAAGCTGGAGAGGCAACCACATTAAAACAGCTCTCTTCACTGCCCCTGGGCACACCAGAAATCTCTCATTTCAGGAGCTGCACCTGAAGTGCCTGGGAGCACAGCCTGAGCAGGCAGGAACTGCTGCTCACAACCATTTCAGTGGCTTTGGGTGGGCCAGGCTCAGCTAAGCCAAGCCTAACAAACAAGGCATTATGACACGAGGCAGAAAGGAAAAGTGCTTTGCTCTGTTTCAGCAAGTTTCAGAAATCCTGCTCGCCCAGGGAGCCCCTTGTAGGACATTCACAAACACAGGCAAGCCTGGAATGCCATATTTCATCTGGACGACAGGAGCAGGGTGTTTTTACCTCTTAATTTTGTGTTAATTTTGCCTCCTTTCTGCCAAGTTCCCAAGATTTGGTGTCAGCCACTGCCTCATCCCTCATCCTCAGGGCTACAGAGCCCAGGTCTGTCACCAGCCAGAGGAATCCTCTGGAAAGAAAACCTGCAGGAGGGAGATAAGCAGCATCTCCTCCACTCATCAGAATTCAGGGAAAAGACCAAAACAAATATTAATGAGAGGCACTTAACTGTGCCTGTTCAGCAATCAATAACAGAGGAGAGGATGCACAGCTGGGCTGAGCATCTCACACCACTGCTATGCTGGGGTCCAAACTGGGAGGGGGGTCTTTAATCCCAGCTCCCAGAACTAGAGAGACAAGGGACAGTGACAAAAACCTCACTTTCTTCTTTTAATTTTTTTTTTTTGTGTGTGTTTAATGATTACACCCACTCTGAGCAGCCACGCTCCTCTTTTTGTTAAATTTTTTATCAATCTGATTATTCCAAATTATCAGCCATTTGGCCACGCCTGTGAGTGCTCTGGAGCATCTCTGTGTGTGTGTGTGTGTGTGTGTGTGGCATTTTCTCAATGGGAAAAAGCACAGTGGAGCTCTGGGTGGGGAAATGGGGACAGCCAAAGGGTGTGACCACAGAAGGACACAGAGTGATGGCACCTGAGCTGCAGGGAGTAATTGGAGAGCAGAGCAATGCCTGCAAGGAAGGAGATGAGCTCAGGAACTGCATAAAAAAAAAATAATTCATTTTTCTGCATTAAAAAAAAAAACCTTCCTCTTCACCTCTCCGTGGTGTGGCTTCTCTGCATCCCTGGCTTAGCTGGGTGCTCAGGGGAGGTGCTGGGGTGCAGGGGTGCAGCCCAGCTCCCTCTCTTCCAGCAGGATTCCTGGCTGGGAGCAGGAGCAGAATGGCTTTCAGCTCCATTACCCTTCACATTCCCATTCCATCACGCTCCACTGAGGCTCTTTCAGCAGATCTTCCCCCCCAAAAAAAGGCTGCCCAGCCTCAAGCTCGGACGTGCAGAAGGGAGACGAGGCTCTGCCCTTCCCAAAAACTCTCCTTCTCCTCACCACCCACCGTTTGGGTGGCTCTGCTTGCCTCCCCCAAGCCCAAAAAAACACCAGACAGGTGGGGGGTGAGGCTCCTTGGTGTTGGCTGCAAGCACCTGGGCCACCCATCCACCCCACAAATGTGGGGCCAGCACAGTGCAGGTCTGATTTTCACACAAGAAAACAAGCCCTGAGCCTGCCCTGCTATTTCCCTCTCAGCCCCATCAAAGGCAAATCCTGGAGAATTTTCTCCTGGGGGGGCTGAGGAATCTGCAAACATCTGGATGTGCACTCCCAGCGTGTTTAATGAAGTGTTTTTCCAAGCACTGCTGCTGACCCAGGGAGATCTGGGGCCATCTAAGCCACACAGGCAGTAAAAATTGTTTTCACTTTCAGGGTTTTCATCCAGCTCTGGTGATGGGATGGAGCACTGGTAGATCCCACTTTATCTTTGGCTCGGAAAACTTACCTCTAAAATAAAGATTTACTGATTAAGGGGAAGATCATATTCCACTGATGGCAATGGAGAAGTGCTAAAAAAGCATCCCTTGCATGAGCATGCCAGCCTATCAGTTACAAACTCCTTTTTTTTCCCTCCTTTAACACCAGCTTGAAGGTGGTGCTGGTGGCCAGCCTGGCACAACCAGCAAAACCCCCCTGACCACACAGAGCAAGCTCAATTTCCTGGGAAGAAAAAGAGGGACAAGCAACCACCACCCCACACAAAGTGACAGCCATGACCACCCCTCCTGCATCACCCACACTGCCTCAGAAAAGCAAATAAATGCATTTTACAAACCTCCCACAAGGCAAATCTCCAAAACTAAAAGCTCCCTATTTTTTTCCCCTCCTTGAACCCTCTGTCCACTTTCCTTTCTCTCTCCATTATTTGGACTAACAAAATTAATCACCCACACTTTAAGTTCCCGCAGCAATTAATGGCTGAAATTAAATAATGGCCCCTAATTTTGATTGAAGCTTCTACTTAGATCAAATTCCCTCCATCTGTAATGAAAATAGTTTGAAACCGACACAAACAGTTCAGTTCACACATAAATATTTAAAAAACTGATAGAGAGGCTGATTTAGTCTATTATTTTACCACAAAGTTTGACCAGCAGTGGAAAGCTTATTATACATGACTGTCACTGACACATTACAAACTAATAAAACACAAAATGCAATTCTCAAGGAGAGATTGGAATGAATCTATTGCAAGAGCGATTTTTATGGTTCTTTTGAAATGCTATTTCTCCCCAGCTTTGCTGTCAAAATGGCAACATTTTCCCTAAATATTTCCATCTTAATTAAAAATGGTGTTTTTATTGAAAAAAGTGCCAGCTGCAGCTTCACATTCCCATGCTGCACGGAGTGAGGATGCTAATGTGTGCCCACCTCAGGGATCTGCTGCTCATCTTGGTTACTGCAGGTGGAAAAGACCCTAAAATTCCCCTGTCCCTCAGTGTTGTTTCAGCACCACCTTAATCATCCCTTAATTTAGGTGCTGTGACTAAAAAAAGGAGTCTAAACCAACAAACTGCGAGTAAAAAATGTTAAATATATTTTCAGTGATGGGGTTTTTTGCTTCCTGGCATGGAGCAGCTGCCACTCACCACCTGAATGAGTTAAAGAAACATTAAAATGAGTTAAAAACCAGTACAAACGAGTTTAAAAACATTAAAAAAAAGAGTTAAAAACCAGTAAAAACCATCCAGGCATGGTCCTGCTGATGACTCCAAAGTGAGTTTTGGAGAGGGAGGTAAAACAGGGATTGAGGGGAGAGGATGGGTGCAGCTTTTGCTGGCTGGCATGAGATAATAAATTACATCCCAGGCTTCTGGGAGAAGATGGTGACCAGAGAAAAGGAAAAAACACTCAAAACTAATTGCCAGCAGGTTGTCACATTCACTCCCTCCTCACCCCTCTGCTCCTGGAAAAGGGAAGAGACCTTGAGGCCACAGGGCTGCCCAGATAAGTGTGATCACCCTGAGAGGGCTGGGCTGGAATGTCCCCTGGAAAACAGACCTTTTCCAGTCCAGGAGGAGCTGTGGGACCACAAGTTCAGCAGATCCATGCCCTCAGCACCCACGTGAAGGAGTTGGGTTGGTGAGGATGTTTTTCCTTTTTCCCATTTCTTCCACGAGGAATGATCACTCACCTGCCCAAGTTACCTTGCCCCTCTTTGCCTGTGCTCTCCTCACCCAGAGAATGCTGTTGGATGCTTTCCCTTCCTCTCCCTCGAGATAATTCCCTGATTTCCCAGCACAACAGCTCCTCCAAGGAGGCACCAAATTACTTGGCTCCCCTTTCTGGTCCAAACCTGCTGTTTTCCCCGTCCCCCTCATCCTGCCCAACACTGGCCAGAGCAGCACGACTATTTTTGATTTTCAGGCTTTCCCCCCCCTCCTCCTTTGCTGCAGTAGCCTTCCAGAAAGAGCCCAGGTTTTGCCTGGTGGAAATGACTGTTATCTCCAGGACACTTTACACATTACTTCCACACCATTTGGAGTTTTCCGCCCCAGTAGTTTCTGTTGCATCTCTCATTTCGCTCCTCGGCCACGTGCATTAAAGGACCAGGGTCTCCTGTTCACTGGTGAATCCAGACAAGGGACAGGGGACACTTTTTTTTTTCTCCCTAGGATGTCACTCAAGGCCCTCTGGCACCACAGCAAACGTGCCAGCAGTAACCACAAAAACGGGCACACAGAGGACCTTGGACATGAAGGGTGTTCCAGGCCTGAGCACCTGCTTGGTCACAGCTTCAAAGGACAAAATTATTTAAAGTGAGGGTGCCCAGAGAAGCTGTGGCTGCCCCTGGAAGTGTCCAAGGCCAGGCTGGACAAGGCTTGGAGCAGCCTGGGATAGTGGAAGGTGTTCCTGCCCGTGACAAATTGATGGAGTTTTTTTAAATATCCCTTCCAACCCAAACCATTCTAGGATTCTGGACATTCTAGGATTCTGACATCTACAATGTCAGCTGTGCAAACCTCTGCAGCCCAAACCCCATGTTTTACTCAATGCACTGCAGCCTGTCTCATTTAAATTCCCTTCTCCAGTCCTGGTGGAAAAAAGCAGGGAGGAGATGACAGCTGGTGCCTGCTGTGCTTCCAAGCTCCTGCCTGATGACACCACCAGCATCCCAAAGCCAGAAGGAAAACCCAAGACAGGGTCTGCACTTCTCAGCCCATTTATGTTTTGCCTGCATGTGGAAAGCAGCAATAAAGATGATTAAAACTGAGGATGTCCAGGAGGTTTGGGAAGTGTTTCACTGCTGCAGACGATCACCTGTGCAACAGAGACCCCCTTGCTACAGCAAATCCTCATTTCCTATTTGTCCAACAGGCACTGGAGGTGGGAGATCACCAGCACTGGGCTTGCCAATGGGATGGAGAGGAGATGGAAGCGCTCAGGGAATCAGCTTTTCAGTCCAGCAGTGCTTAATGAAACACAGCTTCAATAACTCGCTAACATTCCTTGCTGCCTTTCCAGGAAGCTTTGAAAACAAACCAAAAATCCTCCACAATAAATAAATAAATAAATAAATAAATAAATAAATAAATAGATAGATAGATAGATAGATAGATAGATAAATAAATAAATAAATCAATCAATCTGCACCTGATTTGCTGGGGAGAAGTTCAAGGCACTTGCAAATTTTTTGCACGCCCAAAGGTAGCGGAAGGAAGGGATGACTGGATTTGGGGAGGATGAGTTATTCACCCTAAATTTTTTGCTCAGCTCCAAACTCTACGTGGAAATGCAAGGATAAGGAGGGAAGGAAAACAACGAGTGAAGGAAAAAAATAAATGAAATGAGGAAGGAAAGCAGCCAGCAATGGTTTCAGGCCATTTTTGCAATGTGGTGGCAACATCTTCCTTATCAGCTCTGTTACCATCACGTCCACTGTAAAGGCTCTTTATTTAAAGGAGGGGAGGACAGAAAGCCCCAGGAGGTGTCTGGGAGTGTGGAAGGGGCTGGGTGGTGGAGCTGAGGGGGGGCTCAGCTGGTGGCAGCTGCTCTGTATGCACAGCACCAGGCCTGCAATAGAATTACACGGGAGCAGCAATAGAATTATACGAGCCCCCGAAGACTCCTGGGCAGGATGGCAGGGAAACCGGTGTAATTACTGACATTATTACCCTCAAAGCAAAATAATAATTTTAATTACAGCAAGGGCTGTTGGGCCTTTCTCTGCTCCTCCCTGCCCCTGCTCACTGTGCAGCACGGTGGGGACGGGGCAGTGGCGCTCCCCTCCCTCCTCTCCCGCCAAATCCTTCTCTGCACAATTAAGGAAAAGGCATCATAAGAGCCACGAATTTCAGCTACACCCCCATATTAAGGATGGGAATGGTGTCCAGCAGCTTGTGAAGGCTCGGCCCCAAAGGCTTTACCCTGAGCAGAAGGGGCTGCTGCTGATGGCGAGCGCCCGCCTGCCTCCCAATTAAAATAAATCAGCTAATCAGGGCTCAGCTCAGGAGACAAGACACCTGCAAGCTGGACTGTGGCTGCCTCAACGCCGCTGTGTGCAGACCAGAAACTTTCCTTTCCATTTTTAAACTCCTCTCCCACAGCCCTGCTTGCCTGAGTTCGGGACGAGACGAGCACATTCCCAAGGGCTGCGGTTACAAATTTGAATATTTGAAGGCAGAGCTCTAATTCCTGTGTCCTTGTGAAGCTTCAGGTACTTCTCTTGTGATCCAGCTGTGATTTCATGAATGACTGAATTGCAGTCTCTGGCCCAGTGCCAGGCTTTTTGCTGGAAGATCATAGGATCATGGAATGGTTTGGGTTGGAAGGTGCATTAAAGACCTTCTAGTTCCAACCCCCTGCCACAGACACCTTCCACTAGACCAGGCTGCTCAGAGCCCCCTCCAACCCTGCCCCTGAACACTTCCAGTGTTTTATAAATATCACAGAAGGAATGAGGTGGGGGAGAGCACAAAAGGAGAGAAAACTCCAGCAAAGAAACCAACAATTGAATGACCTTTCTGCCAGAACTGCTGATGTTCCAAGGCCAAGAGAAATCTAGGGATGGCTTAAACTTGATTGTATGTTGGGGGCTTCTAGGAGAAAACTTTTCCTAAGGGGGCACCAGACTTGAAGTTAGTACAATTTAGGTTGGAAAAGCCCTCTAGGGATGAGTCCAACCATTCCCCCAGCACTGCCAAGGCCACACCAACCCACTTCCCCACCAACCCACTTCCCCACCATCCTCTCCAGGGGTGGTGACTCCACCACTGCCCCAGGAGTTAAAGGCAAGTGGAAAGTTTGTCTGGAGGCCCCAGGAGGTTCCCTGCTTGGGACTGGGACAGAAAGCCCAGCAAGCACCCAGGGGGAACAGTCCCCCCCCTGATGTCCCCAGCACACCAGGTACCACAAACAGGCGTGTGGCTCCACTCCCCTTCAACCCAAAAGTGTTGAACTGTGACAATCCAACAACTCTGAGCTCCCTAGGGCTCCAGCCAAATGGAAAAAAAAAAGGTCAGATAAATAAGATCGGACTCGCCAGAAACTGAGGCACGGCCACAACAGCGCGCCACAGGCTTGGCAATAGATCCCTCCCTGTTTAAAAGCCAAAAAACCTGAGACTCCCAGAAACGTGGGGTTGGGTGAGGGGGGGTAGAAAAGAGGCTGTGAGCAGGAGGTGGAAGCGCAGGGGCTGCATCCGAGAGGAGAGCAAGCCCTGAAGGTCAGGGCAGAGCACACGAGCAGCTCTACCCGATGCGCTGGAGCAGCACCGCGGGGCGCAGCCACGGGCGCGCACGTCCTCGAGAGCTGGAAAGCCATAAAAGCCCATTACAGCAAATCAAACAGCAGCCAGCATGACGGCCATTAGCCCGAAATGAATACACGGGAACTTAATGAGCTCTGGCCGGGCCAGCTTGGAGAATTAAGTTGCCAATTCTAGCAGGATTCCCCTTCCCTCCGCCGACGCGAGAGAGCGCGCCCTTGCCCAGACGGGACGGACGATTGCCCCGGAGCAATTTCCCTCTCCCAGCCCGCCGGCAGCTATTCCAGGGATGGGGTTAGCACACAGCGAGCACAGAGGAGCCGTGCCACTCCAGCAATCCCGAGCTGCTGCGGTGCGTCCTCTCCATCCCTCCCCGCGCCACAGCCCGCAGCCCGTGCCCTGTCCTCGCACCACCTAAAACACCAGGATGGGTATTTAGAGGCAGTATTGTTTTTAAAGGTCAGTTTACTCCATGTTCCATTTATTTATGCACGCTCTTCTTTTGACTTTCCAAGCAGCACACAATAGCAGCGAGGTTTAAATGGCCTTTCGGTCGCCGCTCCATTAGCTGCAACAACTGCGAATCGATACATCCATTTATCTCAAAATTAAAAAGAGAAAAACCCTCATTAGCCGCCAAATCTGCACAGAGCCAGCCTGTTGAAAACCACACCAGCCTCTTCTCTTTCTCCAAGCTCCAGCCCTCTTCACCCGTTATCCACCAGCCCTTGGATTTGGGCTGGGTGCTGTCTCGGATGGATTTTGGCACCTGCGCCCTCCCTGCTCACCCTCAAGCTGTCTGGAGCATGGGGTGACCTGTCGTCCCTCACCGTGGCTGGTTCCCCAGGTGTCCCCCAACACTTTTCCACGCCACATCGCCTCCAGCTTTCAGTAGTCATGGACAAGCAACAAAGAAAACCGTGGCACAGGTCTCAAAACCAAGTGCACATCTCCTTGAGAGCCCCCACACACAGAGAAAAGTTTATTGCTGACACCTCCCACAGCCTGCAGCCCTTGGAGGGTCCTTTTTAGGGGGTGAGACCCCATGCCCTGCTCTCCCAGTGCCTGGCAAAGCAAGGCTCCCTCTCCCTGGCAGAAGAGCAGGAGAGTTTGTGGCTCATTACCTGTGATGAGTGCCCTTGGTTAAAGATCAGAAACGGGCAGAAACTGGAAGCTGGCACGTGCTGCCTCGTAATTAGATTAGGCCAACCTCCAGGAGAGCACAGCTCCCAAGGCCAAGTGGCTGCAAGGGGGGGACACTGGGCTTGCTGCACCCCAAAGAGCCAGGCAGCCCTGGAAATCCCTCACAGCAGAACCACAGCTCACAGCTGTGACACGGCACCAAGGCTCAGCCTCTTCTGCTTTTATATATATTATTTTGTCCACATCACCTGCCTGCAGTTCCCTTTCCTCAGCCAGCCCTGATTTTCTACATATGAGAAATGGAGAGAAATGTACATATGAGTGATAGAACACAGGGGAATGGCCTTCAGCTGCAAGAGAGAAGGTTTAGATTAGATATTGGGAAGGAATTCTTCCCTGTGGGGTGGTGGGGGGAAGCTCTGGCACAGAGTGCCCAGAGGAGCTGTGGCTGCCCCTGGATCCCTGGAAACATCCAAGGCCAGGTTGGAGCAAGCAGTGGAAGGTGTCCCTGCCCATGCCAGGAGCTGAGCTAGAGGAGCTTTAAGGTCCCCTACAACCCAAACCATTCTGTGACTCTAAGATTCTGTGGTTCCAAACCAGCACCTTCGCCCTCCCTGCCCCCCAGGCTGGGCACAGGTAGATACTGGAAATGGGGAATACTCAAGCTTTGCAATATTGGGTTTTAGGACAGCGAGATGTGGCACAGAAACTCCAGGTATGTAAGAAACTCGTGCTTAACACAGCCCTGGTGCCCTGGGTAGCCACAGAAACCCATTTCCATCCCTTCACACGAGGGGCTGGTAACAGCAAAACCAGAGGTGAGTCTGAGGGCAGGGGAGAGGAGCCTGCTCTCCTCCCATCCTGCTGCCATTCCCTTTGCTTTGCAGACCTCTGCAGGCAGAGCACGGCCGGGAGGAGCAGCAGCAAGGCCCTGCCAGCTCCAGGGGCTCCAGAGCAAAGCTGGGAGCTGGGAGCACCTGGTGTGGGCTTTGCCAAGTCGTTTCTCCACCCCCCTGTGCTCCAAGGAGCAGCAGCAATGCCCCTGACCCAGTGTCACTCTCAGGGGAAGGTTTCAGGTGACTTGGTGCAAAGATGAGACTCCAGCTCCCGGCTCATACATCACAAGCAGCTCTAATGAGGAAACCTCATCCTGGCAGCAGAGGGATGGGGAGAGATCAGAGCCCAGCCCAGCAGCAGCAGCAGGAATATTAAATACACCCTGGTAACACAATCATTTGCACCTCTCAGTTACCAAAGCCGCTTCCTTTCACACACGCACACAAAATGCACAAGGGACCTCACCTTCTCCTCCTGGCTCCAGAAGCCACAACTTTAAAGCCCAAACTCACAGCGGAGCTGTGAGTTCCCAGCCCAGTCAGTCTGCAGGTGCAGAAGCTGTCCCTGATGGATGGGCAGATGTCACCTCCCTTGCAGTGGCCAGCACTGAGAGCAGCACAAGGTTGTGGGAATTCTGTCCTTGGGGAGATTCAACACTTGGCTGGATACAGCCCTGAGCCACCTGACCTAACATGAAAATTCTCATTGGATTAGTGTGAGCTTGAGCCAGATGATCTCCTGTGGCCCCTTCCCACCTATTTTATTCCAGGGACATTATGGGACAAGTCCTGCTATGGAGCTGTTAAAGGAAATCACCAGCCAGGGCAGAAGCCTTTGGGCAGCACTCTGCCAGAATTCAGGCATTTGGAGAAATCCTTGCCTCAGGTCACCTCTGTGGCAAGAGCCTCCCCCCATCTCCTCTGTGTGTCTTGGGCTGCAATACAGGATGTGGCCAGAAATGTGGATTCTGTCACCATCTGTTGAAGCCGGGTGGGGCAGTGACCCTGAT
>JAOTQZ010000297.1:1823775-1834509 GCA_026546895.1 Pogonocichla stellata
GGTGACAGAATCCACATTTCTGGCCACATCCTGTATTGCAGCCCAAGACACACAGAGGAGATGGGGGGAGGCTCTTGGCAGGTGGTGCCTGGGTGTGTGAGGCAGGAGCTTGTCTGTGGCCCCGCAGTAAATTGCTGGTTGATAAATGAGGCTATTTAGCAGCGCCGCGGTTATTAATGACGCCGACGTGGAGAGATGTTTAAGAGAGACCTCACGTCCCATTGTCCCCTCTCCTGTGAGTAATGGGGCACTTCAGCTGCGGGGCTTCACAACCAGCTTGGCCTGTTTAACCACAGAAACAAAACAAGGCCCAGGAAATGGATGGAGGGCGCTGGACTGACGGCTCCACTGCACTGATAAAGCCAAGCTCCTCCAAGAGAAGTTAGGCAAAGCTCCAGCCTTTAGGTGGAATTAAACCAAACCCAGCAGCCAGGGCTCTTCCACTCATCCCTGTGAGCTCCCTGTCTATGGCCCTGTGCAGCAAACCCTCCCCAAAACCAGGGAAGAGCCAAACCACAAGAGCCTCGAGGCCAAGCAGCAGCGGTCCAGCTGTACTTGCAACACGTGGCACAGCAAGGGCGAGATCTGCTGAAGCCCAGGAGGCTTTCACAGGGCCATTGCCTCACTTTGGACGTCACAGATGTCTAACCAGGGCCAGGAGGACAATGAGTGAGAAATAAAGAGGCTGTTTATTGCAAGAGGAAACCTTGGAACAGAGCTTCACAGTGGCTGGCGGGAGAGCGAGGCAGAGCGTGCGAGCACGCAGCTGTAAACTTGTTTCTGAGTTAATATCCCCACGAGTGTTTTTCCTTTTCCTATGAAAGCACACTCTTCTGCAAACAAACATCTGGAGAGCCCTGTTACAGCTGGACCATTATCCCCAGTGACTGGAGCATTCAATTAATTTAGCCTTTCTCATTTGCGAGTTGTCTGCAAATAGACTCGGGCTTGCAGGAGTCTATTTGTTATTTGGATATAGCCAGTGAATGGTTTATTAAAAACATATTTCAGGCAAAGGATTTCTCGCTAATTGCTCCTACAACTGTCGCTCTGGGTGCTGGCAACTGGCAGCTCACCCCACAGAAATGGTCACCGTGCTCAGGTGGGAATGCCTTTGCATGTTGATGGGATGTAATCTACCTCTGGAAAGAGCTTCCCGAGGGTTTGTGGAGGCACCTGCACATAAAAACATCCACACAGCATTATCCAGCCTGCCTCAGCTTCCCAAAAAAACCCCCAGAACAACCTGTGTTGTAACAGAGACGGGCAAAGACACTTGTTTCTTCGTGCAGAACAGTTCAATCTTTATCATACACACTTTATTTTTATGTGGTAGTAGAAGGCACTGTGTTTGAATTTAAGAGGTTAGCAAATTGTTGAAACGCAGTTTACAGGTTGGCAATGGTTAGTGCACATGTTTATTAAACTTTTTTCTTTCTAGACGTGTTTACATTCTTTTTTCTCGTATTCTCATGGGGTAGGCTTTTTATTTTTATGGGTGCAAACTGTTTTCTCACAGGAATAGATTGTTATGCAAACTGATTTTTGTTCTTATGATTCTTTTCTCATGGGAACTTATCAGGCTAGCTGCAAGCTTAGCTGAAATAGCAAGGTCTGATTTTATAAGAGCTTTCTTTTATAAGGTTTTTCTAAGGATTCTATGATTCCTCTGGCCAAGGTGACCTGTGAGAACCTGGCTACACAACCCCCTCACCCAGTGTCCAGATCAACCACAAAAAAAAATCAAGATCAATCCAGATCAACCAAAAAAAAAAACCAAACCTCCTTTGGTCAAAAAAAACCAAATAACATTTCAAAATCCAAACCGAACGCAAAACTCCACGCTCTAAATCCCAGCTGCTGGGTTGTTTGAAAGCAAAAAGAAAGCAATCACTGAGGTTTCACAGACTGTTCTAAAAGTGGAAATTTATGGAGAGAAAAGTGAGCCAATAAGTCCCAGTTTTAGGCTTTTTCCTTTCGATTGCTCAGAGCGAAGAATTTCAGAGCTTCTCCTCCCCCTGAAGCCCTGACTGAGGGAGAAATGAGTATTGACCACCAAATTCAGCATCTCCCTGCTACTTGAACACATCAGAGACTCCTGTGACCCAGCAGGTGTCACACACATCCGTTTTTCCAGCCCCTCTGGAGCAAACCCAGCCTCTTGAGAGCACATTCCCTAGAGCTGAACCCTTCCTGTGCCATTTATTGGATGAAGAAAACCCACCCCACTCTCTCCAAATGATTTCCAGATTGAATCCACAGCAGCCACTTGGCCCCTTGGCTCTACTTTATGGATGTCCATAAATGAATCTTGCACTCATTCATGCAAGATCCATTCATTTCTTGCAAAAATGCATCACAGCCAAGAGATGATCCATCCCACAGCCCTGGGGACACTGTCCCAGAGGAGACACAGCTAAAAACCTCAGAGAAAACCCCAAAATAAACTCAGCCCCCCAGTCCAACCACACCACAGGCACTTCCCTGCAGTGTTTGTGAGCAGTGAGCTGCCATCAGCAAGAACTGCACCTCTTTTCCTCCTTCCCATTAAATGAGAGCCATTCTTCTTCTTTTTTTGGCTGTCCTTTCTTCTAGCCCTTGTCCTTGGCAGGATGCAGATACCCTGGCCTAGGTAACTCCCATAAATTCCTCAAATTTGGGCTGAGATTATATCTGTGGTTATTAAAGAGTGATAATAAACCTTATCAGTCAAGAGTGAACGCAAAAGGAATAAGGGAAGGATTTTCCTAGGAGGGAAAGTGCAAGAAATTCATAACCAGCTTAATACCTGTACCAATAAGAGATACTCAGGATGAATCCACTTTAAAAACAGTTTTACTCTTTCCATAAGAAAAAAAAAAAAAAAAAGAGAAGAAAAGAGAGACCCTGGGAGGGGGGGTGTCTCAGCCCTGGCCCTCCATCTCCTCACCCCAGATATTTCTCCTGCTTCTCTTTCTCCTCTTGCCTGGGACATAACCCCAGGCTCCTCAGGTTTTGGGATGCCCTCAGATGAGGATGTTGTCCCATCTGTCCCTCGTGTCCCCTCCAGGCATCCTGCAGCCTCCCAAATGACAGATGAGCCTGCACGTTGTTTTTGAGCAGCTCACGTGCCAGGCAGGATGACAGACCTTGGGAACCTGGGCATTAATCTGGAGATTTATAGTCAAATCTGTCACGCTTGGGGAAGCTTTTTTTCCCCCCAAGAACTCTGCCTGAAGGTCGCTTTTCCCCGGGCAATAAGCTCCAAGAAACTTTCTCAGCCACCCTGGCCCCCCCACCAAAGGGAGAGCAGTGGATGGCCACCAAATAATGCACAAATTTCTTCTGCATATTATATATCTATTATTATCTATGTTCATATATTCTCCTCTCCCCATTGGGGTTGATGACAGACACAGGGGGAGCTGCTGAAGAACAAGAAGTGCAAACAGTGCAGTCTTGGAGCAGGCAGAGGGAAAACACATTCCGGGAGCTGCTGCAGGCTGGGTGGCAATTTCAGGCCAACAGCTTTAAAAAAAAAACCAAAAAAACAAATAAACCTGCCCAAACAAGGAGCAGCTGGATAACATGGAGGCAAAACCCACCATGCACATGGATGAGAGGCAGGGCCACAAGCAGTTCCCACCTGAACCTCACGGGATGCCCTGAAAGGATGCTCTGGGATGAGCTGCTTTCCAAGAGAGTCTCTTCTCTTGAACATCACTTTCCTGGAGTTTCCCGGGACGTGCCTGAAAGCCAAGCCCTTTTATCAAGGCCCCAGACACCCCAAAAAGGAGGAAAGATCCCTTGGGCGAGGTTTTTCTCCTCCAACACATCAGGGCTGGTGGCGCACGTGCCGCTCGCGGCAGAACAGATCAATTCCGACAGGGAACACTCCTGAGGTTTGCAGTCAGGGCAACGGGAATAAAACCACTGAATCATTTATTCAGTCAATTTTAGCCGTCCCTAACGACGAGCTGTCTGACAGCAGACCACAAATTTCTCTAGTGTATTCCTATTCAAAGCAATAGTCCCTGTGGATAATTCTTCGACTTGTTTAGAAAGCGCCGACTATAAAGATGTTTCAGAGGGATGCAGTGCTCACTGCGCCCTTTCTTCCCTCCTCTGAGCCATCAAATCAAGTTTACAAGCCAAACAGGGAGGGTTCCAAACCAGAAATTTGCCTTCTTTTAGCACTCTTGGCAACATCCATGGAACGCTCCTGCCTGTGACCCGTGAGGGAGGACGACCTGCACGGCACTGAAGATATCTGCTTACAAAAATTCACTCCCACAGACATTTCCAATGCTTGTCCAGCTTGTCACAGAACCAAAGATGACAGAAAGGCTCCCTAGAGCGAGTCACAAACCTGTGGATGGTGACAGACTCACTGCTTGGTGCTTTCCAGGCTGGCTAGTGTGGGTAACAGCTATGGAAGGGAACAGGGATAAGGCACACAATAAAGGCTTTGGAAATTAAGGAGTTTCAAGAGCAAACACTCCACTACAACTTCCCCTTCAGGACAACAGGGGGAAGCTGTTTTTCTTCCCAAAAGGAAGTTCCTTTTCTTTCCCAAAGTCTCCCCTTGCACATCCCTTCCAAGCTCTTTTTCCCCTCCCCTCACCGGAGCAGCCAACACCTGCTGCACAGAGTTTGTCTCCCCATCCAGCTCCTTCCCAAAGCATTCCCAGGCCCCAAGGAAGGCAGCAGAGGACCACACACACATCCCCACGTCCCTGCAGGCAGAAGCCAGCCAGGTGACAAGCACATGTTGGGCCAGGAAGAAAGGGGGAGCAGGGAGATTCGCAGGCTCTGATCCCAGGCGCCCGACCCCCTCCTCTCCCTCGTTATGGATGAGGTAAATTAGCTGTGACACTCATTAGCTGCAGCTCCTAATTAGTGAAAATTAATATTGGTTTTGATAGAAGTGTTGGCTGAAGCTCTCCCAGGCAAAGGCATTATTGACCTTGTTATCCTGTTTAATAGCAAGTTACATCACAGAAACTACTTTTCCTGGAGCCGACAGGTTGCAGCCGCCTCCCGCCCTCCACAGCTCCCTCTCCCTTCCCTACCAGCACCAAATAATGGATCCAGCCCCTGCCAGAGCACCCTCAGCCATGCCTGGCATCATCCCAAGCCTCCCCATCCCCTACACACCCCAAAATCCCAAGCCCCACCTGACTGATGGTCCCTACTCCTCCGTGTCCCATTCCAACACCAAACTCCAGACTCACCAGAGGAATTGCTCACTCACAGAAGAAATAAAGGGGAGGAGCTGCAGTGCAGTGGCAGTGACCTTTTAACAAGGAAAGGAATAGGAGCAGCATTCCCTAACCTCTGGGATCCCCACCTTTGCACAAAGCTGACAAAGTAACAGGCACCAGTAAACAAAAGGAAAATATTTGCTACCAAAGCCATGCACAAAAACCCCACCACAGTGCATTATTCACACATTAATAACAATAAAGATGTCAGGCTGCCAGAGAAGAAGCTAATCTCGTTCAGAGCACAATTAGGGATGCCAGTATCCAACCACCTGGGGCCACTTGCACACGGCAGTGGGGCTCCATGGAAAACAGGGATGAGCCCCTCCCTGGCACAGCAGCCCTGCCTTGTCACCCCCCTCCAGCCAGGGCACCCCAAATACTGACATTGCATCTTGTTCAAAAGAGGCTGCACAGCAGGAAATCTTCTTTTAAAGGGCATTCCTCCACTCCTGGGAGCAGCATCCCTCTGGATAATACGACTGGGGGCAGGATGCACAGAGAGCAAACCCAGACCAGCCACAGGATTTGCTGGCCCTGGGGTGAACTTCTGCTTCTGGGGGCTGGAGGGGGGGATAGCACCAGTGGAAAAACAGGATCTCCAACAGAATCCTGATTTTACAGCAGGATGCCCACCAAGCACAGCAATTTTGGCTTTTGAAATAAAATAAAAATTACACCCCCCAACTAACAACCTGGGAATGCAATGTCAAGCTCCTGGCTTAAAATCCACAGAGGCCTCCCCTCTCTCCTGGGAGACTCCTTTCCCACCTGTGTCTGCCAGAAACTGCCTGTGGAGCATCCCAGCACCAGTGAAACTCATTCTCCTGCCAGTGTTCTGTGAACTTCGGGGATGCTGCCAATTTTTATGGCTCCACGAGACAATCCCATTGCAGTACAACAAAACCAGCTCGGAATTTTTTATTTTCCCCCAACACACGGCCTTGATTTCTGACTCTTTCCCCCACCCCACCAAAGCCAGGTGGGCAATGACTTCTGGCTGATGGTCTCTGCACCTGATGGGGGTGCAGACAATTTTTTCCCAAGGCAAATGACAACAAGCAAATCCTGGGGGATGTTTTTTTTTTTTTTCCCCCACCCTCTGTGCCCCTAGGAAAGCTGCTGGTGCTTTCTGTGTGCTCGCCTCACTTCTTGCCTCACCACACATCCGTGCTCCTTTGCAGGGATTTTTTTTTTTTTCTTTGCTGCTTTATCCAGCGGGATGTGTTTAATTTGATGCTGCTGTCAGGTGGGAAAAGGTGCATTTCCAGAGTTTTCCGCAGTGCTCTTACTTATTTTACAGTCTTCTGCCACGTCTTATTCCTTCCCCTCAATTTCCCAAAATCATTAGTAACAACCATTAATCTCTGCCTGGGAGGATGCCCCTCGCTTCTCTCCATACCCCAAATTGTTCATCTCCCTTGGACTTTATACATCTCAAAATCTTTTTGCCCCCCCTCCTCTTCTTCCCAAATTAACTGCTTGAAACCAAAACAGCAGAGCAAGTAAAGCCACCACATCCCTGTTTATGAAAGGATATTACGTTCCACGACACCAGCTCTCACCTCAGAGCTAATAATCAATTAGAGAGGAAAAAAATAAAAAGGTTTCTCCGGGTCCAGGTACCAAATCACCCTCCTAATTGCCCACAGGCAGCGAGACAACCTCTGTGATACAGCACCAGAGCCTCAACAGAGCAGAGCCCTGACAGAGCCATGCAGATGAACGGAATAAAATTGAGTTACTAACCATTAAACGTCAAGTGTTTGAAATCTTTCCCCCTCGTGTACCCAGCAATATTAATAAATCTCCACGAGAGCCTTTCCACTGCCCTGACCAGCGCTGCAAACGGAGCAGATGTTCCCACAGAGTTGTCCAACAAGGCTTTTCTCTCCCCACCCCTCCCCGAGTGGCTGCAGTTAATTCAAAATCCATCCACGAGCAGTTTGACAGGAGGAACCAATGTATTAACTCCCCCTGCCAATCGAGCACATCAAGCCACCCAAAGGCAGGAGGGTGCATTAGCACACGCTGGGTGATAAATCAGTTTAAAATCCCGGGACGTGGGGAGGGGGGTGGAATCGTGCAGCGACGCTGGGGCGACCCAAAAACGTGGAAAAAAGTGAGAAAACAAGCTGCCCAAGAGGAGACCCGGGCCATCAACACGATGTGCCGTGTTCCAGCATCCCAGCCCCACACACAGGATGCTCGCTGGGACAGCAGCAGGTTCCCACCCAGGTCATTCCCAACAGCAGGAGCAGCCTTCCACAATTCCACAAAAAAAAATCTCTTCCAGAAGGGCTCTCTTCTACCTGCCTGTTTCCACACTGGAATGTGGCAGTTTCCCATCATTTGCACCCACTCGGTAAAGTTTTCACGTTTTAATTGGTCTGATGACTTTGAAAAGTCGCTGGACCTTCCTTAACTCTTTGTTGTTGTTTTTTTTTCCCCCCCTCTCTGCATTTTTTTGGCTTGTGCTACACCGGTAAGCAACAACCACCAACTGGTGGTGGTGGCAACAAATAGTTTGAATTTTTTTTTCTCCAAGAAAAGGACTTCTGCAGTGCCCAATTATAGGAAGTTTTAACTGAAAGGGTAATTTCCTCACTAGCCTTAAAATTCTATAAAAACAGTCGTGGGATGGTTTGGGTTGAAAGGGAGCTTGAAGGCTTGTTCCACCCCCCCTGCCATGGACAGGGACACCTTCCACTAGCCCAGGTTGCTCCAAGCCCCATCCAGTCCAGCCCTGGACACTTCCAGGGATCCAGGGGCAGATGCAGATTGCAGAGATCTCAGATGTGCCACCATCAGAAGCAGGGGGTAAAGGAGTTAAGCTTAAGGTTTTTTCCTTCTTTTTTAAGCTCACACAACCCACATACATCAAGTTTCCAGCCTGGCAAAACACACAGGCCTGTACGTCACTTTTAGCAACCAGGGTTTGTTTTTTGGTTTGTTTTTTTGTTTTTTTTTTTTTTCTGATAGTGAAACCACAGCTCACCTTCCCCACCAATAATAAAATTATGAGTGCATGCAAATGCAAGTATTTCCCTCCAGCACATGGAAACACCCCTGGCTAATAACATTCCCTTGGAACATGAATACCTCCATATAAATAAATAAATAATTTATATATATATATATATGTCTCCTAACTTGAATATATACACACATACCAATATATACGTGCTTTTTACCCCTCCTGTGTTTTTTTGTTTTTTTCCTGTGTAAAGCCTGACTCACATCATTATCCCTGCTCTTTATCAGTTTTGGCACCCGTGTTAATGCCTCCAATCAGCTTGGAAGGCTCGATTTACCTGGGCTGGGGCAGTGCTGACATCCAAGCCTGGGTATTCCAGAGTAAAAAGGAGCAGCCAGCCTGCAAATAAAGCTCCTACAGGCAGCCCTGTACAGATAATTAATGCTGCTGAGGCCATCCCAGACGTTAAAAAAAATGCAAGAATCACCCCAGCCCTCATTACCAAACCCACACATCTTCCTCCCTCTCCCTGGAGAGGGCTTGGCCCCCGTGCCAGGGCTCAAGAGGTGGCAGGATCAAACCTCTGGGTGGTTTGACAGGGTGCTTGGCCAGGAGCAAGGTTACCCTGGCATGTTAATGAGTCCATACTGCAAACACCCTTCCCTCCTCCTCCCCACTCCCCTCCTTAAACATAAGCATTAATGTTGCTGCCTATTAGCAAAGCAGATATGAAAGTTTAAGTGATTGATGAAGTGATTAATTTAATGATGTGGGGTTAAGGGTTTGGGTGGGAGTGGGGCTTTTTTTTTTTTTTTTTTTTTTTTTTTTTTAAAAAACCTTGAGTTTCCCTGATGTTGGGAATAACTGATTTTCTAGCCTTAAGTTTTCATTAAAGATGCTGTACATTCTGCAGCTCAACAAGTAATTTCATCAATGGGCCTTCAAATGATAGAAGGAGGGCTTGAGTTGGGAGAGCTGAGATCCTCTGCTTAAGCTCTCCTCCTCAAATATTGCTGTTCATTAGGGTCATCAGCACACTTAGAAATGAGGCTGTTCCTCTGAAGAGCACTCCAGAGCACTGAAAATTCAGTTTCAGGCAGCAAACAGCCATTGGGGGATAGATAAACACTGAAGAGGAAGGTGAAGTCTCCCTTTGTGGGGGAGAATCTCAGCAATGGCCACAAAAGCTTCAAAACCACAAAATCTCCAGCCACACAACCAGAGCCTGGCACATTCCTCTGGAATTACCCTTCCTAAAAGGCCAAATCAGCTCTGAAATGATTTAACCACTCCAGAAGCATGCAGGGATCAGAGAGCCAGCTTTTTTTTTTTTCTTTTTCCTTCCAGTGATGAATCTAGAGGAGCTTGGGCACAGCAGCTGCTGACAGCTGTGGGATCAAACAGGTTTTAGTGCTCAATCCCACACTGATAACCATATCTTCAGCAGCAGCTTGAGTGCCCCAGCACCCCCAGGGACCCTTCCTGGGTGCCAAAACCTCTCCCTGCACAGGATCAGGGCACAGAAAGGCAGTGTTGGAAGAGATGATTGACTTGGAAAGGATGGATACAGAGTGTGGAGGGTGGAAGAAGAAAAGCCCTCTGGCCTGGTCCTTGTCTAGGACAGAGAATTAAATAAAATCATCCACAAAGAGAGGGATGTGCTGCCTCAGATCCACGTGAGGAGTCAGCACAGAGCACCCTGCCTGTGAAATGCCACGTTCCTCTTATTTTTCTGGTGAAATAATCGTGTCCCAGCAGGCTGGAGGTGTCCCACCCCCACACCTCAGTGGCACTCCACCATCCCTGGCTCCTCTTAGGCAGTGGGAGCCACAACTCCAGGGGCAGTGCCTGCTACAGCCCGTTCTGAGGTGGGTCTTACAGAGAGCAAGGTTCAGCTCTGCCTGTTCAGATGCAGTGGTGAAATATCCCTGGTCACAGCGTTTTCCAGCTCAGCAAAAGCTGCACAGAGTGAAAAGAGGGCAGAAAACCCATGAAATTCCCTGTCAGCCATCCATCCATCCATCCATCCACCCTGGGAGAGCCATGGAGCCAGAGGGAAGGAAAAGGGGGCTCTGAGCAGGGAGCACAGCCTGGGTCACTGGATGTGGTGCTGAGCTGGTGCCCAGGGCTGACACCCCTCACTGCTCCTGACCCTGGGATTTGCTGACTTGGGGGCTCTCCTTGGCCCTGTGCTGTCCCAGGGTGATGCATGGGAGGTGCTGAGGCAGCCAAATTTGGGGGATGTGGGGCAGAGCCTCTCACCAGCCTCACCAGGCATCCCAGCGAGCTGGTGGGGCGGAGAGCTGAGGCTGTGGAGCTGCAGCCATTCCCACCTGACCCTTATCTCCATGGCACATACTCTCTGCTGATGGGCCACCTTTAAACCAGCTGGGGCAATCATCTTTATCTTTCCCACAGCCCATCCTCCCTCCAGGATGATATCATCTGCTGCTGGCCCATTCAGTCCCAGTGCATGACTGATAAAATTACATCATCCCACTGGGAGATGCTCCA
>JAOTQZ010000297.1:1835600-1849233 GCA_026546895.1 Pogonocichla stellata
AGGGGGTTTACATTCTCCATTTCAAAGAGAAGCTTCTGCCTTTATTGGCAGACACCTGTCCTTCAAACCAGGACAAACCCCCTGCCATGTTCAGGGCACCTCCCAGGTGCTCACAGCCCTGTGCAACCTGAGCTAAGACCCAGACTAAACCCTTCTGCTGGTTTTGGGCAAGGCGCGAATTGCCAAGGTCTGAAGGGGACATGCTGTCCCCACCTGGGTGACCCTGGTGGCACAACACGGCCTGAGGGCGAGGCCAAGTGCATGTTATCACCTCAAGTGCAGTGGGTGAAGTGTTCCCCACCCTTTCACACAGCATTATTCCGGAGATGCTGTCGCTGGGATGAAGGGAAGTGGAATTGGGCTCTTTTGTCACGCGTTTTGGGAGGCGCTGAGGCATGAAAGCTTGCAGAGAAACCTGGGTGAAGCCAAGCTAGGTGGTTATAAGGCTACTTACAGAGCTGACATGATGGATCATCTTCATTTCCCCGCTCCTGTCCTGCTCACAGCAAATCCATTTGCTGGGCAATTAGACTCCAGTCATTACATTATGCTAAGAGGACTCTCCCCTAGCAGAGGCAGGGACCCCAACCAAGAGGAGCCTGGAGTGCTGCCTGCCCATTCCCACCTGCTGGCAAATCCAGGGCTGCAGCAGCCCACTCTGCTGGCACCCACAGCCCTCCAAAAGGCCTGGGATTAAGCAAAGTGGCCCTTGGGATGATTCTGCTTAAGGCAAACAGCAGCAGGATGGAGATGGACGGCCCCTCTCCTGCACACTCCTCTCCCAAGGGGTGTTATCCAGCCAGAACTCCCATTTTCCAAGTGAAACACAGCTGCTGGCAGCTGGCCCTGCCTTGCCCATGCCACCACAGCCCAACCAATCATTATCCCTCCTCTCTGAGCATCTCCCTCCCCCAGCTCCTGCAGCTCCCATCTCCCTCTCCCTCTGCACGTGTGTGTGTGTGTTCCCATTACTTCTGGGTGAAATAACTGACTGCAGGGTCAGTCCACCTGAAAATTGCTCTCCCCAGACCTAAATGAAACAGATGGGCATTGATGATGTTTTGGGAGAAATTAATCAGCCTGGACCGGCGGCAGCGCCAGCAGCTCCCTCGGCCCAATCTCGCCTAATGAATTCAGAGCTCTCTGTCTTAATAGCTCCTGACAAGACTAATTTACTCTTGTAAGTGATTAGAGGGGGAATGATCTCTTAATTGTTGCTTAAGATCCCTTTTGGCATGGCAGGCAGCAGGCAGGGAGCTGCTGGGTTTGGAGGGAGGGGATGCTGGAGGGAAGGATGTCACGGGGATGGGTGCTCAAACAGACCTCAAAAAAAAGGCACTTTTTTTTTTTTTCCCCCCCTCAGAGAACAGGCACCACACGCTGTTCAGGGTCTCAGAAAGGTGTTTCCAGATGCTACTTTTTTTTTTTTTTTTTTAAAGTTAATAATGCTTAACTCAGAAAAAAACCTACCAACAGCAGGAAACACAGGAACAACCGTGTGTGTCAACACTTCCCAGGCTGACATTTCCCCCTGGTGCATCTGGAAACAAAATCTCAAGGTGCCAATATCCTTAAGAGTCAATTACATATATACACACAGTGCAATAGTTAGAAAGAAATGAAATTCGACTGCCAGAGTAATTCCTTGAACAACTTGACTGGTATAATGTCTCGCTGGAAAGCAGGCTGTAGGAAATCTCCCTATTTCCTGACAAAATAGAAGTTCAGTGCAATTCCCATAAGGTATTTCAGGCTCAAGTGCTTGGAGGGCGAGGTGCTTTGTGAGGGAGCATTCCCATCAAGCTGTTCCCATCCAGCTCTCACTCCCTCTCCCTTTCCAGGGCTTCTCCTGGGGGCGAGCTCTGTGCAGGAGCCTGCACCACCCACCCAAACCAAGACTCCAATCCTGCCTGCTTGCTCAGACACCACCCCAAACCCCACAGCAGGGGCTGCAAATGCCCCCTAGAAGGGTCAGAAGGCTCAGCTGGAAGAGCTGGATGAGCTGGGCAGTCACTGGAGATCCCTCCAGACTCTTCCCACCCTCAGCAGCTCTCAGAGCCACGTGGGTGCAGCAAGAGCCCTTCCTCAAAGTGGGAGAAGGGACCCCCACGGGCTCCATCCCAGCCTCCCAATCGATTCCTCCCACATTAGAAGCCAGTCAGGAGCCCTGATTGAAGACCACAAGTTTAATGGACTGAGAGAGCCTGGCAGGGCGCCGAGAGCGGCCGGGTCGATTTCTGCATTTACTAAAAAAAAAAAAAACCAAAAAAACCCATCCCCAGCTAAAGAAAGAAAGAAAAGCTCCACCTGCCAATCAAAAGGAAAGCATTCCTTTGCCATACTTTTCCATGGGGCCCATCCCACTTACCCACAGGGGTGTCCTCGTTGATCAGCAGGTAGGTGTCAAAGAAGTAGTTGATGAAGTATGGCAGGCGGTTGCCCTGGCCTGGGAAGGGGACAAAAAACAAGGAGTCATTCCCAAGGCTGGGAAAGGACCAGGAAGGCTCACAGGGCGAGGGGTAAGCCCCAAGATGAGAGCTAGCAGGACAGAAAGCCCCATGAGGTCCTCCATAAATGCTGGCAGAGGAGCCACTTCCCTCCACCAGCCTTTCTGGATTTGGTATTTTCCAAAAGGCAGAGGGGAGGGGGAAACCCGACAGCACCGGGACCAGGAGCATCAATTATTGGTTTAGGCCAGGATTAATACCTTGCTTTGTTCCCAGGGCTGAGAGCCTTTTGCCTTGTCAGCCAGCCCAGCAAACCCCCGTGCTCCTTGCCTCTCCCTCTAATTGCCTCCTTTCACCTCTAATAGCCGGGCTCGCTCCTTCCCACTCGCTGCCGAGCCTGCCCCTGCCCCGGAGCCTCATTAGGGGACAGAGCCAAGTGCAGAGCACGTAGGAGAGTGACAAAGGCAGGGAAAGGGCCGGGCAGCAGAGATCTGCTGTTCCAGGGCTGCAGGGAAAGAGGTGGAGGGAGAGGCAATGATTTGATGATTTCCCAGGAAGGTTTGGCGGAGTGTGTTCAGCATCCCACCTCAGGAAAGGAGAGCAGGCCAAAGTCCAGCATCCTCTCAGCCTGGCAAGCCCTCAAAGGTGCCCCTGAGACCTCTCAAACACAGGTCTCAGGTGTGCATCTCATTAATCTGCTCCTGGGGATGTGGGTGTAGGATGGGGGAGCAGCCCCAGCTCCCCCAGGGCACCCTCCAAAACAAGACAGGGAATTTTGTCAGCACTGCCCTCTTTCCTGAGGCACCAGGATGGTTAAACACCCTGAGAAATGGGAAAGTGCTGGAGGCAGCGGTGTTGCAAAGGCACATTTAAATCCCAGCCTCTGGAGTTAAGCACCTGGAAAGAAAATAAAAAGGAACCTGGCAAAATGGGTTATTGGAGAGCTAAGAGCATCTCCAGAGGCTCGGCAGCTCGCTTGTCACCAGCTGCCACGCTGGGGCCAGCAGGCTCCAGGAGGGGCAAACGAGGCTAAAACACCTCCAAGCAGCCCTTGGCACACAGGATTGGATTCTGCAAAACCTTTCTGTTTCAAAATACGTTTCTTAACACCCGCCAGCGCGCTAAAAACAAGCTGCACTTTCCAAATCCAGCTGCAGCAGGTGCTGGGAGGCTCCCAGAGCACCTGGCACACGGGATCTGCGTGCTCAGGGAGGAGGGAGAGCAGCACCTGAGAGCTGGGAAGGGCTGGGGGAGGAGGGTCTGGAGGCAGGGCACGGCTTTGGGCTGCAAATCCCGAAGGATGAAGGCTGCAGCTTCCTCGTGGGAGATTGCCACAGCCACCCAGTTATACCCTGGGATGCACCAGCCCTGTAACCCTCAGCACAGGAAGGACCTGGACCTGCTGGGGAGGCTGTGAAGATGCTGGGAGAGGCTGGGAAATCTGGGCCTGGGGAAGAGGAGGCTCCAGGGAGACTCTGGGTGATGGAGGTCTGAGCTCACCTCCTGCAGCAGGAGCAGGGAGACTCCACTGGGCTGAACCACCCCCCTTCCAAACGCTCCAAGCCCACTCAGGCTCCCCTTGCCTGTGATATCCCAGCTCATTTCTTCACCAGGAGCTCTGCAAACCTTCTGGGATGAGCTGCTCCCCCACCTGCAGAGCCCAGGGTGGGTGGCAGGGCACCCCTGTGCTGACCCCTATCCCAGGCACAGCAGCTGTGCCAGCACTTGCTTATCACAGAGGTGGCAACCCAAGCCCTGGGTACGGCTTAGGAGAGCAGGGCTGGAGCTCTGCTGGGCTGCAAAGCCTCCAAATCCCTGTCTCCACGTGCTGCCTGCCCAGGGTTTGCTGCTTACCACTGTGGGATGGGCAGGCAGAGCCCCCATCCCCACTTCCAACGGGACAGACTGGCAGGTGACCTCTCAGGGAGGCAAAGGACCTGCTGGATTGGCTTTTTTTTTTTCCCTCATTTGTCCCCTTTCCAGAGTTAGCCAGTGAGGCTCTCCTTGATCCAACACGGCACCAGAGGGAGATTGACCGTGCCTGTCACTCACAGCTAATGTCATCCTCTGACTGCTTAATCAGCCTGCCAATCTGGGCAAGCCGTCTCCAGCCTCCAGGAGGGGGGAAAAAAAGGCCTTTATTCCATGCTATCACATGGACACACACTGGCTATTGTTTATCAGCAAGAGCCACACGGGCACCCTCTCCCCACACCAGCACCCGGGGGGGGTGAGGCCAGCCCTGCAACAATCCCAATTTTCACGGGGCTTTGCTGCACATTTACAGCTCCTTTGCACCCTGTGATGAAAACCCACCCCCCAAGAGGCACATTTCTGCACCAAAAGGCCATTGCCCCACCAGATCCCTGCCAGAAAAGACCCAGAGCATCAGTGGAAAGAGCTTACTGAGGAGGCTCTTCTGGCCCACAGCCCTGCCTTTCCCCCCATCTGGGATTAGAGAAGAGGTTTTGCAGCTTGGACAGGAGTTATTCTATCCTGGAGCACAGTTCAGGTCCCCATTTTGCTGCTGCACAGCTATCAAGCTTCTGGTTCACATCCCTGCCTGTGATCCCTCCCTCCAGTTTTCTTCAGGTCCTATTTGCATAAACTGACCTCATGCCAGCTCCAGCAGCAGCTCTGCCTTGGTGAATCCACATCTGGAAGCTGCCAAGAGCTTTTCGTTGGGGTAACACTGGGAGCATCCACCACTGCTGGGGTTCACCAGCACATCCAGCCTCCTCCAAGGCTTTTCCCAGTCCTTCCCAGTCCCTCCCAAAAAAGAGCCAGGTGTGCAGCCAGTAAGGACTGCAGGGAAGGTGGGAGCACCATGTGCAGGTCCCTATGATCTCATGGGATGGAGACAGGAGGTTTGCTCCCCCCCAGCAGTGCACATTCACCAGGAGGCCACCAACACAGGGATCACCACCTCTGTGCCTTGCAAACAGGGAGAGCAGAGCCAGACTTACCTGGAGAGACCAGCTCCAGGAGCAGGAGCAGAGGCAGGATCCTGCTGGCAGCAGCCAGGTGAGGCTCCATGGCTCCTGCCAAAGAAGAGAGGCAGTGTCAAGCCCAGCCAGCACCTCACAGGTGTGATCTTGCCTCCCTAAATCAGGCTCAGGGTGCAGCCCTTGGTGCCCCCAGTGCCACTCAGGACATCAGTGCTCTGTTTCAAACATCCTCACGCTGATGGAAAACTGCATTTTTTCATCTCCTGCTTCCCAAATCTCCTTTCTCTCAACCACACTGGGCAGGAGAGGAGCAGCCCCAGCTGGGATGAGCATCCCAGCACTGGAGCAAAGGAAGAGGTGCAGTGGCAGCGCCCAGATTTGGGATGATTTGGCAGAGCTTTGTGCAAGGAGCTTGACCCAGGATCACTGGAGAGGCACCCAGAGCTTTTCCCAAACCAAATCCTCAGCCAAGTGCCCCCTTTGCAAGGAAATTCACACACCTGGATTTTATAGCACAGTGGGCAGAGTTATCCCAACCCAGCTAAGGGAAAAAGGGCTCTGCCTCCCTCTTAGAAATCCATGGGAATCCTCCCAAAGGAGCTCCAGCTACACCTATTTTATTTTTACTGATGGATGTGTCAGAGGAGACAGCTTGTAACAGCTCTGTCACCACAGAAAGGGCCTGAAATTCTAATTTCTCCTGCTATTTTGCTACGGAGAGGCTCTGAGCTGGAGGCCTGTCCCTAGACAAGAAAAGTGGTGCTGTGGTGCATTTTGTGCATCTTCAGGTATTTCAGTGCAAGCCTGGAAAAAACATTCAGGTGTAATCGTGCCCATCACTCCAGAAAACACAGGGCAGGAGAGTTTAAACCTCCACCCCATAACAGGCTTCTGATTTCTGCCTGGTGTCAGCAGAACATCCAAAAGCTCAGTTTCTGCACAAAAGTGGCCACTTTCCCAGGAGCTATCCTGAGAAACCCTGGCCGAAAAAAAAAAAAAAAAAAGCAGAATAGGTTTTTGTGGTTAAGAAAACCCACCAAACATCTCAATTTCCCCCTGCTTTAATAGGTTTTGGGGAATTCTCAGACACAGCATTGTTGCTCCAGCAGGGAATGCAGAGCCCAACTCCTGGTGCTGCAGGCAGAGAGGATGAGATGGAAATGATGTGCCACAGAGGAAAACACCAACTTTCCTCTCAAACAGCACCACTCTCAGCCCAAGTGAGCGTGAACATTCTTTTCCAGCTTCACAGCCCCTGCTTAAAAAGCACCAGGGCAGTGGAGAAACAATTTACATGGTGTAGAAACACAGGCAGCTGACAGCATCCCCCTTTGGAGTGCCAGGATAAATCTAAATATTGGGTATTCCAAGCCAGTCACTTCATTATGTAAGTAATTGCCTGAAATGTCATTTTGATTCCCTCTGTCTTCATTAATATTGCAGCTCTTCGAGATGGTTCACTCAAATACTGCAAATTTGAGGAATGGGATCGAGAAGCCTCTGGGGAGAACTTAAAAAATTGTGACTAAGAGCAGGTTGAATTGCACCTTGTGCCTGGGAGAGGCTCTTTGGAGGAAGCACACAGTTTCCAGCATGAAAACGTCCCTGGGAGCTCAGGTGTTGTCTCCTCCTGGCTGCCAAAGCTCTGATGTTAAAGCAGAGGTTTCCCCATCTGCTGGCAGCTGCTCCCAAGGCACACAGAGCTGAGGAAACACCACAGTGCAAACAAATCCGGGGCTTGAGAGTTCAGGGACCTGCTGGGGTCAAGCAGAGGCTTTTCAGCCTGATTCCTCCAAAGCCTGCTCTTTCCCAAACCTGGGGAGTGGCTTTTTCACAGCACTGCTGCATCCCAAATGTGACAAATCCCGCCTGCTCCAGGAGGATGCTGGTAACTTATCCCCATGGAACCCCCATTGCTGCATCCCTAAATGTGGTAAACTGGCAAATCCCACCTGCTCCATGCTTCAGGCGCTGCCTGGCACCTCACTCTCCATGGAACATCCCACATCTGCATCCCTAAATGTGGCAAATCCATCTTCTCCAGAAGTCTCCTGGCACCTCACCCCCATGGAGCAACCCAATGCTGCATCCCAAAAATGTGGAAAACCGGCAAATCCCACCTGCTCCATGCTTCAGGAGCTCCTGGCACCTTCCCTTCCATGGAACACCCCACTGCTGCATTCCTAAATTTGGCAAATCCCACCTGCTCCAGGAGCATCCTGGCACCTCATCCCCATGGAACCCCACTGCTGCATCCCTAAATGTGGCAAACTGGCAAATCCCACCTGCTCCATGGTCCAGGAGCTGCCTGGCACCTCACTCTCCATGGAACATCCCACATCTGCATCCCTAAATTTGGCAAATCCCACCAGCTCCAGGAGCATCCTAGCACCTCACAACCATGGAACCCCACTGCAGCATCCCAAAAATGTGGCAAACTGGCAAATCCCACCTGCTCCATGTTTCAGGAGGGTGCTGGCACCTCACTCTACATGGAACATCCCACATCTGCATCCCTAAATGTGGCAAATCCCACCTGCTCCAGGAGCATCCTAGCACCTCACAACCATGGAACCCCACTGCTGCATCCCAAAAATGTGGCAAATCCCACCAGCCCCACGTTCCAGAAGCCTCCTGGCACCTCCTCTCCATGGAATCCCCACTGCAGCATCCCTAAATGTGGCCAATCTCCTGATTTTCCAGCTTCCCCATCCCTCTGCTCCTTTTAAAAAAAAAAAAAAAAAAAAAAAAGAGCACTGCTAGAAATGCACCTTTCCTCCTCATTATTGCCTCTTGGCCAGGGCTTTACAATAAGTAGGATTCAAAAGGAAAAAATTACGAGTTAATTCCGATTTTTTTTTTTTTATTATTATTATTCCCACCCCCGTATTGGCGTGAGCCGTACCCAAATCATAATTCCCAAAAATAACAAATTGCAGAACAGGGCAATCAGGAGTAAATTGATATTGATAAATAAGCTTTTCTCCCGTGCAGTAGGTGGTTTATTTTAATCTAATGAGTTTTATATTTTCTGAGCTTTCAGATTCCATGATGAAGAGCCGTCCACGCTAGAATTACAAAGCACTTTGAAATATTGTAATTTTATGGCTCATTTTGTCAGGACTCTCGAAAATGAGATTTGTTCCCTGTGAAAAAATTTGCCCCCTTCTTTTTAATTTTTTTTTTTTCCTTTCTATTCCCTGCAGCGAAAGGAAATAAAATTTCCCTGTTAAATAAATACAGGCCAGGATATATGGATCCCCACAGGGAGTAAGGGGCACAGCTTTTGGCACCTGTCACTACCCACCTGAGATGGTGTTTGCAGGAGAGAAGAGCATGGAAAATCCTCTCTCTTCTTCCTTCACCCCAAAAATCAAAGCTGAGTTTGGGACAGGGGTGTTTTCTCCCCCCAAAACCCTTTCTCCTTCCAGAGAAAAAGCTGGAGCTGCTCCTTGCTGACAACTACTAACACCCAAAAATTTCCTCCACTTCCAGCAGCTCATTTCCATTTTTAAAATCGTTTTAACAGTTTAACAATGTTCAGCAAGGACAGGAGTGGAAGTGTTTTGGCTGCTGCTTCCAGATGTTTGCATTCCCACAGGAAAACAAACATTAGCTGCAAAGTGACACCAAGACATCATTTAACCAAAAAAAAACCCCCTGGCCCAGAAGGGAATGTCATCCTCAAACTTCTCAGTGCTTGTAGGAAGGCTGTGCCTGGGCTGGAAACTACACTGGTTTTCCCAAGCCCCTGACATAAAACAACCCAAATAAATCCCAAAATCCAATCCCAACAACCCAGCTCTGCACGAGCAACCCCCAAACCTCTCACCACAACTGTGGCATCTCCAAGGAAAAGCCAAATAGCGCATCCAACTCAACTTCTGCATCCATGGGATACTAAAATAACACCCTGGGAGCTTTGGGAAGAGAGCCCCCATTCCCTGCTCCACCAGCCACTGCCTCCATGGCCAGGGCAGCTTCATTTTTGGGGAGGCAGAAGAAAGAACTCCCTTTTTTTTTTTTTTTTTTCTTTTTAAGCAGGGCAGCCCAGCCTCCAGCACCGGTTGCTAGTCACCACAGGCATCATAGCAACCATTTTCCATCACAAAGCCTCTGCCCAGCTGGAGCAGCAGCTCCTGAGCTGGGAGCAAGGCTGGGATGGGGCATGGAGACCAAGCCAAGAGGCTCCTGGGCTGCACCAGCACAGCCAAGCTGGGGAGCAGATGATGCTAACGTGGGATGAAAAGGTGGAGAGGCAGCCAACAGCAACAGAGCTTGGCTGGAAGGAGGAAAAAAAAAAAAAAGGAGGAGGGGGAGCAAGGGTGGGAATTCTTGCTTTGGGAGGAAGTGGAAAGCTGCATGCAGTGGAGTGACACTCACAGCCTGGTCTCACAAGACAGGAGCCTCCCTCCAGGCTCTCAGAAAATATACAGGAGCAGACAGAGTGGCAAGTGTAAGGATGCTGAAGGGCTGACTCCAAGCCTGATCAGGAAATGGGAGGCCAGACACTTTATTCCAACACCTCCCTCCGACCCAGGGCACCTGGCTGGGCTTCCCACACTGCCATAGAACAGTGCAGGAGCAGTGTCCAACACCCCCAGGCTCCCACACACCATCCCTGAGTGTGTCTGTGTTGCTGCCACCCTGATGCCTTGGGCTTGAGCTTTTGTATTTTTCAGAATCTCTGCTGCTTAGTGTGTAACTCTGGAACTTCATTTTAGGTGTTAGTAAGGTCTCTTCACAGGGTAGTTGGACAAAAAAATTCCTTTCTAGCTGGAGAATCAAGGACAACCTGTACCCAAAAAGCAGAAACAACAGTGAGGGAAAGGGGGCTGAGTCTCCATAGCCTGGAGCTATGGTTGGGTAATTGATATGTGGATGAACCAAAAGTTATGGAAGTGCAAAGATTTGTGACCAGGATCCATCTCAGATTTGATTTGGGTGTAGCCCCAACCAGGCCCTTGCACTGCCCAAGGTGCATCCTTTCAATAAATCCCTATTTTATCCCTTTTGCTCCCTCCTTGCCACATCCAGCTGCAGCTCTCCAGGCAAGGATTCCCTTTTTTTTTTTGCAGCAGCAGGAGGGAGCGGGGCGCAGGCTTTGCCCCACAACAGCAATAAAGGATTCAGCACCAGCCTCAGAACCACCAGCCCTTCCCAATCAGCCACCCAGCTGCATTTTAAAGCCCTGCCAAAGGAGCTGGGTGAGTTCTTTAACTCCACCTCCCCTGGCAAACGCTCAGCAGATGCTGCTCCAAGCCCAGGACCCTGGATGGGTGTGTGTGTGTGTGTGTGCTCCTGGGATTTTATCCCATCTCCCTGCCTCCTAAGCACCAGGCTGGGAGTTTGCAACACTGAAAAAAGAAGCAGCAAGGCTATTTTCTTCAGGCCTGTGGTAACTGGGATGCTAGATCTTCAAAACAGAGGCGGGGGGGAAAAGGGATGCTTCAGAAGAAGGGTGAAAAAGAAATACAACAATGGCAGGAAAACCCACAAAAAACCTTCACACTGATGAGCCAGAGCTGCAAATGCCCTGAGGCTGTTTCTTGCCTCATCCAAATCAAGAGGGAAGTCACACAAAGCTCACTTAACTTCCAGAGAGGCACTTTGCTGCTCCAGACCTCTCCAAGACCCGCTGGCTGCTCCAGCTGATAAAAGAGAAGCTCTGGGGATAATCACTCCCTGGCTGGAATTGTAGGAGCAGGGGGAAAAAAAAAAAAAGTACAGGCACAGCACAGGGAGAGGAAGATGGGGATAAGTCAGGAGGAGCCCCCTCAGCCCCAAAGGGCAGCCCTGGAGAGCAGGGATTGAAGGAAAGACAGAGGCATGCAGCAGGGTGAAGTTATTTGGATTAATGGCAGCAGTTCATCACCAGCGCCAGGCTTGTTCATGAGAGCCCCCCTGAGACCCCAGATGTGGCTGAGGGCCCTTGAAACCATGGGCAGGGACATTTTCCACCATCCCAGGCTGCTCCAAGCCCCCGTGTCCAACCTCACCTTGGACACTCCCAGGGATCCAGGAGCAGCCACAGCTTCTCTGGGCACCCTGTGCCAGGGCTTCCCCACCCTCCCAGGGAGCAATTCCTTCACAAAATCCCATCAAATCTTCACCTTCATGGACTGAAAGTCACCATGAACAAATATCTCCTGCCCACATTGAAACTTCATGCTGAGCACAGCCCCTGGATAAATAAATGCTACCACAGCCCCTGGATAAATAAATGCTACTACAGTCCCTGGATAAATAAATGCTACCCCAGCCCCTGGGCTTTACCAAACCCCTGGCAAGACCCAGGACAGCTGCAAGATTTGGGTCTCTACCACAGGAATTCCCAGTTTCTACCCCTTTTGGATGCAGAATTCACACACTGATGTAGAGACAGGCAACCACATCAGCACCAAGGCAGGAATTTTCACCTTTGTAGGTCCTGGGCCACAAAAGCCCCCCCAGAAATAACCCTATTTCTTCTGTAACACTACTGGAAGTCTTACTGGAGGGAGCAGGATGCTGTAAGTGGGGAAAAAAAACGCAGAAGTTTTTGGTTGCACGTGGAATTGTTCATGCTCCAGCCCAATTAGCCTGGCTGCAGCATCCTGCCTGAGCAGCTGGGATGTTTTACACCCTAACAAGAGCCCCCTCATCAAGCCAATCCCATATCCTAAAGCTTCTTAAATTAAAAAAAAAAAAAAATAATCTGTGCTCTGGACCATCTGCACAGAACATCTCAGAAACTTCATAAACTGAATCCTTTTAAAGAGGTGCTTTCACCCCCCAGCTGCTCAGGAGAGGGTTCCAGAGCCCTTTTTTTTTTTTGCACCAGGCCAGCAGGAATGGTTTGGTGCTGCCTCCCTCCCTGCATATCCAGGTGATGCTCCTAAAAAAAAGGGAGAGGGGCTGGGAGCCCTCCCCTGGCTCAGCCACACTCTTCCAAGCATTGCTGCTCCCACTTATGGCCAAAAAAAAAAAAAAATTAGGGAAGAAAAAAGAAGGGACAACATCAATATTTACAGTTTCCCACAAAAATAGCGTTTTACAACTCGGTGTTAAAACATTGTATTTTTCACGACAGCACCCGACTCCTTGGGAAAGAAGAAAGCTTTGTGCCGGGGGTGAAGGGAGGGAGCAGGGTGCTGAAGGAGAAGGGAACAGCACAGAGATTCCTCCCCTCCTTCCCCAGGACAGGGGGAAAGCAGAGACAAAGATAAAACTCACTCTGCCGGGAACAGCCGCCTGGATTTTCACAAGCGCGAGCATCCCGTGGGAATAGTTCATCCGCAGCGTCCCCCAAAAATTTTTAAAAAATTGAAAAAAAAACCCTCAAAACATCTCAGTGCATCTCTATCCCACATGCAGGGAGCATCCCAGGTTCCCGCAGGATGCACCGGGAGGATCCCGGTTTTTTGGGTGCAGCCCAGCCAGCCCTGCTGCCAAACGCGGGGGGGGGGAAAAAAAAACCAAAAACCACAAAACCAACAACAAAGAAAACACACATCAGCATAGGAACGTCCCATTCCAGCATCCCTCTCCTCCTGGAAAACGCTGATGGGTAGAGAGGGGGCTTAGGGAAAGGATAATGGGCAGAACATGGATTTAAAGAAAAGAGGGACTGCAGGTTTTGAGGGAGGCGAAGGAAAGCAGCAGCAAGTAAAGAATAAGAGGGGGAAAAATAGAAATAAAGTGTTTTCAAACGCTGTCCCTCCCGTTTTAACGATGCTCGGGAGGGGATTTAAAAATCCCACCGCTTCCACTGCGGCTCAGCCCCCACGCCTGGGAAGAACTTATCGCAGAAACTTTGCGGCTTCTCGGCAGCCACAACTCCGAATTCGAGCCGGGGATGGGGGAAGCGGGATCACCGCGCATTTATAGGGCTGTTTTTGGGAAAAGGGCAGCAAGCTTGGGCCCCCCCTTCCTCCCAAAATAATAACAATAAGAGGGGCTCTGCCGCTAGAACAGCGGGTGGGGTGGCTGGAAGGAGGTTTGGGAAGGGGGACCCCGCTCAAAGCCGCCCCCCGGGAAAGGGAGGGGGTGATGCCCCGACCCCACATCCCACCCCTCCCGCGGGGATAAAGGGCGATAAAACACGGGATAAAGACGGGAAAGCGGCGGGGAGTTACCTGCCGTGGATGTCTCGGAGCCCGGTGTCAGCGGCGACCCCCCATGTCCCCCCCCTCCCTTACTGCGAGCCGCGTAAGGAGGAGGAGGAGGAGGAGGAGGAGGAGGAGGAGGAAGGGGAGG
>JAOTQZ010000297.1:1869340-1882510 GCA_026546895.1 Pogonocichla stellata
GTTATTTACTGTAGAGATATACGTTTTGAAATAATTTTTAAAAGAGCTTTTTTAAATTATTAGAGCTACAAATACAGGTCACAGCAGCAAATACCCCCTTTTGTTGCCCACCCTTTCAATTTTTCATCCACTGGGTTGTTGTTTTGTTGGTTGTGTGCTGGTTTGTTTTTTTTTTTTGTTCCACGCCACAGCTCTAGATTCCCTGGCAGGAGATAATCAAACTGGCAACAGAGGCAGCCAACAAAACTTCACTCAGGGGCTGCTGTGCAAACCTCCCTGATATGATGCTCCCTGCATCCCTGCAGCAAAGCCAGATCTGAGCTTGGCAGCTGGGAATGGGCAGGGGTATCCTAAAGAGCCAGTTTTGGGAAGGATGCTCCCCACGGAGGTGACACCCCAAAGCGCACGTGGCCCTGATCCAAAACTGCAACCCAGGAGGAGAGATCCCTCTCCAACAGCCAACACCAAGGATCTGTTTTCTCCCACCTCATCACCACTTTGGTGATGCTAAACGAGACTTGAGGTCATCCAAGAGGATCTGGGAGCTGGGAGGGGATGAGTCACGGCCGGATGGGGATGAAAATGCTGGATTTGTGACTCACCGGGATCATCTGCAGTGGGAAGGGGGAAGGCTGCAGTGGGAGCCACCTCGGACCCCCAGAGCAAGGTTTGGGGCTGAGACACTCCTGGGGGTACCAAAAATCCCATCCAGACCCTGCTCCAAGCGGGAGTCTGCCCAAATAAATGCTGGGTCTTCGAGGTTCTTCTTCACATGGGCACAGTGATTTTGGGGATGAGAGAAGGGAATAGGATGGTGTCACCAGCCAGATCCAACATCTGCTTTTGGTGGCTACAAAAACCTGCTGGGTTTAAGGTTTGAACCCAGAACACCTGAACCTTTCAAGCAAGAAGCATGCTGGGAAAGTTAAAATCCTGCAAACTCGCAACAGCTGAGAGATCTTTTGTTTCTGGCCAGGAAAGATCTGGGGCCAAAAAAGCAGCTCTAACAGGAGACAGGGGAAAAGGATGATGGGTTTTTCATGGCAGCCTCACAACTGGGGCCATGCCACTGAGCCCCAACCCCACAGATTCCCCAGACTCACGGATAGGAGCCAATCAAGGGGGAGGGTGATTTTTTTCCATTCAGAAATTAGCTGGGAAAAAACCATTTGCAGCTGGGCAGGGCGTTTTCCTCCAGCATGCTATTTAAACACACTGGGGAGGAATTAAGGCATAGGAACAACGGGGATTTGGGATGAGAAAAGGGGAGGAGAGCCATGCTGGGCACATTTATCATAAGCCATCAAGCCAGCCTTTCATCCCTGTTCCCGACGCCCGGCCACCCGCTGCATGGGAAACCTCTCGCTCTGCCGGCGCTCGTGGGGGGCCCCCAAAAAAATCCCCACACAAGGCTGCTTGTGCAGGAACAACTGCTGCTGCTGCGTGCCCTGATTGCCCAGCAACAACTGCAAAATCAAAAAAAAATAAAAATTTAAAAAGGCACTTTCCCAGTGGTGCAGCCCCATCACCTCCAGAGGCCACAGCGGCTCCGGTCCCAGCCCGGGTGACAACTGTGGCACAGTGACAGCAGGAGCAGCAGGCACGGGAGATGCTTCTGCATGGGAAAGCAGGAAGGGAGCCCTGCACAGCCAGGATTTCCAGTCCTGCAATCACACCAGCAATAAAACTCCCAGCAGTGACAAACTAATAAATATTTGAGAGTGCGCTCCGCTGCCTGTAATCATCTCCCTGGCAGACGTCTGCAGGGGGTTCCCATCTGCCGGCTTCCCTCCTTCCTGCTGGAGGTGGGTGCCTGCTTCCCAGATCTCTCCTGGGGTTTTTTTTTGGAGGAGTCCCAGGCTGTCACCATCCCACAGTCTCACACTGCTTGGGGCATGGCGTTACGGGGTGTCTGCAGCTCTTTGGGGGCAGCTCGACCCACGGGGCCAAATCCTGAAGCCTTGGGGATGAGTGTAGTAGGAGCAAGGAGAGGAAAAGGGAGGAGGGGAACAGGCACTTCTTTTCCTCTCCCCATCCCTCATCACACATTTTAATCTGCTGGGGCTGAGCTGGATTATCCGCAGCATCTGTTCCCCGGGGGGTGATTTGCAGATGTTTGCCGCCAGCGTTTGCAACTTGTCAAGATCCTTGACCCCAAACCCACCCCAGCCCCAAAAGGGAGCAGCACCAGAGGTGGGATCCAGCCTCAACCCCCCCTTCCATCACCCCAAAAAAGCCAGGGTGGCAAAACCTCCCCAGGCAGCAATGGCCGAGCAAACCTCCCCAGGAAAGCGTTAAAATCCTCTCTCCTGCAATTGTTATCCCTCCAAATATTTGGAAGATTACAGGAGCATTAGTGGCTGCCCATCACCCACGGCCACCACCATCCCTCCTCCCGGTCCCAGGCAGGCAGGGATGCGATGTAAGGATGCAAGGATTAGGCTGGGATGCCTGGGTTTCTCCTGCTAAATCTCGGTGGATGCTTTAACCCCTTCTGCCTCCACCTCCCCACGTCCCTGCCTGCCTCAGGGCAGGCACTGGCTCCTGGGAAGGCTTGGCAGGGAATAGTTAAACCTGCCAGGTGGGTTAAAATCCTCCTGTAGAAATGAAAAAAAAAAAAATATATGACAGCTTATCTCCAGCACCACAGGAGGAGTCATCTGCCTTCCCAATCCCCCAGTAGGGATGGGAATAACTCTGGCTCTGGAGACAGAGATGGAGGAGATGCTCCAGCCACCAGCCTGGCTCAGGAGGTGTCTGAAAGGCTGGAGCAGGGCTGTCCCCATGCCCCAAATCCCCCCTCCAGGGAGAAATGTATGAGCAGGCTCATTTAGAGATTAGTGCTGTTGCCATTTCAACTCCAGCAAATTTTGATGCTGGAGCCATGGCACGGCTCCCTGCCATTCCAGAATCCCTGCTGCCAGCCCTGCAGAGGGACACAGAGAAATCCCACCACATTCCAGCCCACCCCTGAGCTCAGGGGGAAGCACCATCACCAGCCCTATTCCCACGGGCTCCCCACCCCAGACTGCCACTGGCACAACTTTGTGTCCAGTGGTAACAAACACCCAAACTGCTGCCTCCTCACACAGAGCCCACAAAATCCTGGGATTGCTCAGAGCCAGGCCGGGAAGTGCTGACGAGTGTGAGATGCAGGGAATGTAACAGGTCCCCAGGGCTGCAGCTGGCTGATGTAACCCCCAGCCTCATTAACTCAGTGTGGCTCATTAACCTCTCCCTCCCGGGATGGCACAGCCCCAAGCTGCCAGCAGAAGCCACAAAACTGAGCGTGGAACCTTCCAGGATAACCAGGGGTACGCAGCACCCGAGTTAATTCGGGTTCAAAGTGAAAAGGGGGAATTTGTGGAAGGAGTTCTTCCTTGTGAGGGTGGTGAGACCCTGGAATAGGTTTGTCTGGAGAAGCTGGGGCTGCCCCATCCCTGGAAGTGTCAGGCCAGGCTGGATGGAGCTTGGAGCATCATCCAGCCCCGAGCCAGCCCTATCCCTCCATCCCAGCTCCTCCCAGAGCCCACCCAGCCCGAGAGGGACGGACAGACAGACAGACAAGCATTTCCCAGCAGGTCAGAAGTCCCTCCTGCTCGGCGACAAGCAAACTTCATAATTAGAGAGCATTCCTCCCCAGCGTGGGTAATGAGGGGGTGCACCCAGCCAGCCCTAATTACACCCTTGGAGAAAAAAAAAAAGCAGCAGATTCCTCCTCTCCCAGCTCAAGGAAGAGCCTGCAGCTGGCCTCCCTCACTGGGTACCTTTATGAAACCAGGACTGGATGGGGACAGGGAAAGGAATGAAGAAAGCAAAGTCTGTGCTGAGAAAATGTTGGGAAGGAGGAGCTGGGCAGCCCCACAAATGTTTCTGCATGCAACGGCCTTCCTGATCAAAACCCCCCTCAGCTGTTTAAATAAATATAAAAACAAATCAACTTTTTAGCTAAATCCTCAGGTCAGGATTTTGCAGAGCAGCCTGAGGGGTGAACTAAGGCAGGGTGCCCTCACATAAGGCGGGGCACAGCATCCCTGTGCATCCCACTGCAGCATCCTTGGGCATCTGCCACGGAATCCCTGCACACCCCACCACAGCATCTCTGTGCCCCTGCCAGCCTCAGCTGAGAGAATCCAACCCAAATTCCAACCATCCCCAATCCCCAGAGGAGAAACACCCAGGCTCTGGCAGCACCTCCCGTCCTGGGAGCTGGAAAGAGAGAGATTTATCTCGCTGATTATGCATTACACTGGAGTATTTATGGAGCCACTACTCTTTTGTTTATCTTTATGATTATGATAATCAAAGGCGAAGCCTCCTGAGAAGTGTAAACAGCTGAGATCCCTTATGGTACAAATCTCTTCATTTTTCATTATATGGATTTACAACACGACACAGGCAGATTGGAGCAAATTGTTCCTCGTTTCTGGTTTTAGCGGAGCCACGAGCTGCGCGGGTCCCCGTAAATACCCACAGAAAACAGAGTGAATTAAAATCAAAAAAAAAAAAAAAAGAAAGAAAGAAAAAGGAGGAGGAATTATGTAGCAAATCCCTGTTACACTCTATTGTGCTGGCTTCTTTTGTGCTGTTTTATACATTCCCTTCAGGGAAGCAGTTTTGTTGGAAAACTATCTCCAAATTTCATCTAGCGCTGGTTCTCGTTACGGGCACAGGCACTTCCCTTTGTGCTATTTTAATTCCATTGTCACGGTCCTCTTGTCGAGTTTGTTCTGTTTACTGAGCTACAACGTGGCTTTTAATGGATATAATAATTATATGAACTTTTTATTTATTTGCTTTGGCCCATGAAAGGAAAGCGCCAGCAGCGGAGAAGGCGGTAACGCGCTGTTTATTCACATGTACGGCGTGTGCCGGGCTCCCGTGGTGAAAAGAATAATCATTTCAACAAGAAAAGAGAGAAGGGAGAAGAAAACGAGCAACAAACAGGGACTTGTTGCCCTGGTTAACGCCAGAAAGTCAAAAGAATCATTAATTATCCTTCAAGCTGCAGCAAACCGACTGGAAGCTGCGAGCTCTCCTTGGAAAAAGCAGAGAAGGAAGAAAAAAAAAAAAAAAAAAAGAAAAAAAGGGTCTCCTGTTGGACTGAGCATTGCAGTTTGGAAAATGCTAACTCTGGGGGAAAGAAAGTCGACGGTTTTGCAGACAGAGAGCGATTTCCCCTTCACCCAAATTACATACATATTTCAAAATGCAAATTCCCCAGCGTTCCCCTTGAGAGTGCAGCTTTCAGGCTGTTTTGCAATGGGTGGGTTTTCTTTTTTTTTTTTTCCCTGAACGTGCAAAATCTGGAGGCGACCGCCTTGGCTTTGGGCACGAAAAGTGACTTTAAAGCAGCAGCAGCAGCAGCAAGCAGGGCTGTGAACCAGCCAGTGCCCCCTGGGAAAGAGAGGGATGCTCTGCATCCCTCCCTGGGCACGCACATCCCACAGGACCACGGGCTGCAGGGGAGCAGGTTTCACCCAACATCGAGGTGGGGACAGCCCAGCCAGGCCCTCTAAAAGTGGGTTTGGTAGTCCTGGGTGGTGGCACTTCAGTCCCAAAATCCAGAGAAGGTGACCCTGAGGAAGCTGAGGCACTGGCACAAGCCCAGCAAAGTAAAGCAAAAAGTTCAGGCAGCAAAGAAGGGAACAGCGCTGCAAAAAGAAGACAAAGCTGGAGGGGTCATGTTTGGGTTTGGGGTCTTTTTTTCCCCATCCTTTTTGTCCTGCCAGGATCACCTCTCTCCAATTTCACTTCCCTCCAGGATTCCTTCCCCTCCAGGATCACCACCCTCCAATATCCCCTCCCTCCAGTATCACTTCCCTCCAGGATCACCTCTCTCCAAAATCACTTCCCTCCAGGATCCTCTCTCTTCAGAATCACCTCCTTCCAAGATTATCTCCCTCCAGGATCACCTCCATCCAGTATCTCCTTCCTCCAGGATCCCCTCCCACCAGCATCAACTCCCTCCAATATTCTCTCCCTCCAGGATCACCTCCCTCCAATATCCCTCCATGCAGGATCACCTCCCTCCAATATCATCTCCCTCCAATATCCCTCCATCCAGGATCATCTCCCTCTAGGATCACCTCTCTCCAATACCACCTTCCTCCAATATCACCTCATTCCAGCATCACCTCCCTCTAATATCACCTCCATCCAGGAGCACCCCCCTCCAACATCACCTCCCTCCAGCATCACCTTCATCCAATATCAACTCCCTCCAGGATACCCTCCCACCAGAATCACCTTCCTCCAGGATCACCTCCCTCCAATATCATGTTCTTCCAGCATCACCTCCTCCCAGGATCCTCCCCCTCCAGGATCCCCTCCCTCCAGCATCACCTCCCTCCAGGATCACCTCCAGGATCATCCTCCAATCACCTCTAGCCAGGATCCCCTCCCTCCAACATCCCCTCCCTCCAGGATCATCTCCCTCCAGGACCACCTCCCTCTAGGATCACCTCCCTCCATTATCACCTCCCTCCAAGATTCTGTCCCTCCAAGATCTTCTCCCTCCAAATCCCTTCCCTTCAAGATCCCCTCCCTCCAGGATCCCCTCCCTCCAAGATCTTCTCCCTCCAAATCCCTTCCCTTCAGGATCCCCTCCCTCCAGATCCCTTCCCTCCAATATCCCCTCCCTCCAGGATCACCTCCCTTCAGGATCCCCTCCTGCCAGCATCACCTCCTCCCAGGATCCCCTCCCTCCAAAATCCTCTCCCTCCAGGATCCTCTGCCTCCAGGTTCACCTTCCTCCAATATCATATCCTTCCAGCATCACCTCCTTCCAGGATCATCCCCCTCCAGCATCACCTCCTTCCAATACCACTTCCCTCCAATACCATCACCCACCAGGATCCCCTCCATCCAGGATCCCCTCCATCCAGGATCCCTTCCCTCTAAGATCACCTCCCTCCAATATCACCTTCCTTCAATAACCTCTCCCTCCAACATCACCTCCCGCCAGGATCACTTCCCTCCAAGATTCTCTCCCTCCAAAATCCTCTCCCTCCAGATCCCTTCACTCTAGGATCCCCTTCCTCCACTATCACCTTCTGCCAGGATCACCTCCCTCCAGGATTCTCTCCCTCCAGATCCTTTTCCTCTAATATCACTTCTCTCCAGCATCCCTTCCCTCCAGGATCACCTTCCTCCAGGATTCTCTCCCTCCAAAATCCCTTCCCTCCAGGATCCTTCCCTCCAGATCCCTCCAGGATTGTCTCCCTCCAATATCCTCTCCCTCCAAAATCCCTTCCCTCCAGGATCCTTTCCTCCATATCCCTTCCCTCTAAGATCCTCTCTCTCCAGATACCTTCCCTCCAATATCCTCTCCCTCCAGAATCCTTCCCTCTAGGATTCTCTCCCTCCAAATCCCTTTCCTTTAGATCACTTCCCTCCAAAATCCCTTCCCTCCAGGATCCCCTCCCACCCCCAGCACAGTCCAGCTCAGCAGAGAGAGGAGCTGCCAGCCACGCTGCCCCGCTCTGAAATCATTCCAATCACCGCCTCATTGTCATTTAATCACTCAAAAAACAACAAGGGAAAAGGTCCACCCCGAGCCTCAAACTCCCCATTAATTCAGCTGGGGGAGGGACATCACAGGAGAGGCTGATTAAGGTCCCTTTATTAAACAGTCTTTAAAGTTGCCCTTAATCTTTCAGATTTGTTGCTACGATAAAAAAAAAAAAAAAACAAAAAACCAAACAAAAACAACCTGACAACAACAACAAAATAACCACCACAAATGGAGGCTGGAAATATTTTGCTTTTTGTTGTCCTTTCTCTGCCCTTTTCTTCCCTTCTCGTTTTACTGCAGGGACAAACAGAAGGAAAAAAAAGGGGGGAGGGGGAGAAACAGGGATAGAAAAAGATTTAAGGAAATAAAAAAAAAATAATCCCTGCTGATGCTGAATGTCAAATATGAAGATTTCTCCCTCTCTCCCCCCGCTTTCAGCTATATCCTTATTAAAGAATAAGCCCCCAAACCATCAGTGAGACTAGACAAGGCTTCCCCATCCCCTTTTCTGTGCCAGGATTTGATCTCTGAAGCCAGGAGCAGGTGGGATGGAGGGCAGGTACCTGGTACCCCAAGCCCTTTGTGGTACAGAGAGAGGTGGCAAAAGGATTTTAGCAATTACCTGGATGAGTTTTACTCCTTTCCCTCTAAACCCTGCAGCCAGCTGGGCTCCCAGCACCTCACACCTGCTTGAACACAGAGCAAAAGAGCTGTGGCTTGATAAAAGCCATGAGGTTTTGGGGTTTTTCTGGCATCACTACCTCCCCATCCAGAGAGGGAGCAAAAACACAGAAGGGAACCCCTACAAAAAAAACAAAGCCTGTTCCCCTCAGGCTTTTCCACGGAGGTGGGGAGCCTTCAGGAGCTTCCTAGAGTTGTTTGGCACCCTCCTCCCCTCTCTCCCTTTCAATAATTTCAATACCACAGGACCCCATGTTGCCACAGGTTTCTTCCTTTCTCACCATTGGGAATTTCCACCTTTTCTTCTCTGGACAGAGCCCGTGTTCCCACACCACCGAGCTTCTCTTTCCTCCCTTTGTCCTCTGGCACACACATTCCTGCCCTTGTGCACCAAACTAGACTCCCAGACTCCTTTTTGTCTCAGTGTGGTGCCCGGGATGGAAATGCCCCAATTTTGGGGATCTGTGCCACCCTGTGTAGGTGGGACTCCAGCTGGAAGCATCCCTGCTGATGCTGTGACCTGTGTCCAACACTTCCCTCCACACCTTCCTCTCCCTCTCCTGGTGCTACAAGACCCCCAGGTATTGATAAAAATTGACCTTAAGAATACACAACACTGCCAAGTGAAATGAAGTTTGGGATGCTGGACCCAGAGATGTTCTGGTGACAAACACACTGAGCATCTCCAAAAGGCACAGCAGTGGAATCCTGCAGGGCTCAGAGGGATGTGCAGCCAGACAGAGGGACCAGAGTGATGCAGAAAGCTCTGAAGGGAGCAGGGGCAGAGGAAAAAGCAGGAAAAAAAAAGTGGCAAGAGGTTTGGAAAATCTCTTGAAGGTCCCTTGCAATCCAAACCGCTCCACGCTTCCATGATGTCCCCCAACACACAACACATCCAGCCCCCTGCAAGCACAGCTAAAACTGAAAAAAACCCCCTCCTCTGAAACCCAAACACCTCCATCCCGAGGAGATGAGACCCCAGACCCCACAGCAGGGGTCCCTCTCACGTGCTTGACATCCAGGCTGGGAGGTGTAAGGAAACATCCCTGCTTCCAGGAAAATGCACTGCAGCCCCCTTCCTGCCAGCCCACAGGGACCCATTACACTAACAGTGTGTCCATTCAGCCTGATATATAAATTACTAATGTAAATTAATGGATAATTGAAGCCCTTTAGTCCTAAATATTTAAATTATTTAACAGGCAATTAAGAGCGAAGGAGAAAGAAAAGAGGAAAAGGGGCCTTAACCCCAACAGGCAGGGAAAAAAAAAATATAAATGAAGTGTGAGGAGAGCAGAAAGAGCTGAACATACACATTTTAAAGCAAAGCTGGCAGGTTCACTTTGTTTGAGCCAGGCTGGTGTTACAGTGGATGCCCCCAGATCCAGGGAGAGCAGCACCCACCAAACAACCCCAGGGAGCAGGACAGATTCTGATCCACTTTTCCAGAGAGAAAAAAAAATTACCTAGAGAACTTCCTGGCATGCCAAAACAATACTTTTAGATTTTTTTTTTTTTTTTTGACTTTGTGATTTGCAGTGAGCCTCTCACCCTCAGGTGTCCTAACAATGCAGCGACAGCAAGGAACACATCCAGGCTGAGAAACACGGTGTTTCCTCCTCCAGCCTCCATCCCAAACTGGCCAGGGATATTCCCAGGGCTCCCCTGGGAGCTGGAAGAGGCCAGAAGGAAAGCAGGTCCGTGGGGAGAAGACGTCATGTGGGAAAAAAAGAGGATTTGAACAAAAGCAGTGTGAGTCTGTGCATGCCCAGGGACGACACTGAGGGCAGGGGGGGGACTGAGACAATAGTGAATAGACTCCAGATTATATCCTGAACTGGCAGCCCCACGGGAACAGGGTTATAAAAACCCTTTTTATTTTGTTTGTGGTCCAAAACAAACAAGTACATAAAGAGCTAAATGCGGAGAAGCCAGACAGGAAGTGAGCAACATCTGGGAAACATCTGGCCCTGGCTGTGCTGCGCAGCTCTGGGTACCTGCTCCTGCTGTTCCCAGCCAGGGGAGGCCCCCAAAACCTCTGCTCCAAAAGGGGAAAGGATGCCCTGAGCAGCACAGGGCACAGGAGCCTCTGAGAAGGGCTCTGAGCATTTAGGATGCCCAAAACAGTGCAAGGGCTCTGAATATTCCTCTGAGCATCACAGGACACTCCCAAAAAGGGGCTCTGAGCACCTCAGGACACCCCCTGAGCATTGCAGGCCATCCCTTGAATAGGGCTTTGAGCCTGGGCAGTGCAGGATACCCTGATCCAGGGCTCTGAGCACCACAGGCCAGCCCTGAGAAAGGTTCTGAGCAATGAAGGACACCCTGAGAATATCAGGAACCCCTAATCCGGGGCTCTGAGCACTGCAGGAGGAGGGCAGCTGGCACCAGGGCACTTTTTGCCAACCCTAAGAGATGCCCCACATCCTTCTCCAGAGGGGAGAGGAGCTGCTGGAGGTATTTTCTTCCTCCTGCTTCTCACCTCCTGCTCTTTCTCCCCCAAAAACCCTGTGAGAGAGCCTCCCAGCAGTGCCCCAGCACAGGCCTGGGGAGGTTGCAGGGCCTGATGCTTGGGAAGGCTCCAGCCAGGCTGCGAGGGAGGAGAGCTGGCTTGGCAGGATCCCGGGGAATTCCCGGGATGTGAGCTGCCAGCCCGCATCTTCCCTCTCCACCCACCCCCAGCCAACGTGGGGGCAAGGAAAGGGGGTTGCAGGAGACCCCACAGAGCTCTCAGGTAGCAGGGGAAGGTGTTGGGGGGGAAAAGAGCAGCGATGCTCAGGAGCTGCCAGAATTGCTTCTGCAACTCCAGCTGCTTTTCCAGCCAGGAAATGCAAACAGCCACACTCGGAACACCTGGAGCTGCTCCTTCCCTGCTGCACCAAACAAGGACAAGGACACATCATTTGGGGTGTCAGCTGGCCTGAACATGGAGCATCTCCCTTTGGGAGAGCCCAGACACGATGTAGGGGGCTTGAAGGGAAGCATTAGGGCTGAGGGTGGGAGAAAAACAGGGAGAAGAAAATAAAATGATCACAAAATGGTTTGGCTCAGAAGGGACCTTAAAGAGCATCTCACTCCAGCTCCCTGCCAAGGGCAGGGTCACCTTCCACTGAAATACCAGAGGAGGAAGGACAGAGTTTGGAAAGGGAAACAAGCAAGGCACATCATTAAAGGAAAAAATTACCCAGCAGGCTGGCAAGGTTAAAAAAGCAAAAAACACTGGGACACGGAAGGATGGGGAGACCTAATTAAAGAAGCCTCACCCAGAACAGCCACCAGCAAAAAGCATCTGATGCGTCAGGGGCAGGGATGCTGCGTGTCTCATCCCGTGTCACTGCACACCCCGCAGCAAAGGGCACAGCCCCCAACGCCCTGAGCCACTGCAGCACATTTTCCTCCCTCGTTTCTGGCCATTCCTGCACCAGCTGATGCCCACCTGCAGCCTTTTTTATCTATTTTTTGTGTTATTCCTTTAAAAAGCAGCCACACCAGGAGCTGCCCGGAGGAGTCAGGAGCGGGAGGCGCTGGCAGCGTTGACCCCATCCCCATCCCCATCCCCACAGCTGAATCTGGCCCAGCTCAGGGCCAGAGCAGCTCCTGGAGGTGTCTCAACACATCCAGGCTGCCGGGGAGAGGAGGGTGATGCACAGGAACCCACCGGAGCCGGGCTGCCTGCTCCCACCGCCCCTCACACGTGCTTTTCCTTCCCAATTCCCAGCCTCAGAAAGGCTTTGGGGAGGAAATTAATGAAAAGCAAAGCTGATTACAAAGAACAATGCAATGACTCAATCTGCTTCTTTCACCTCGATTGTGCAGAGGGTTCCTCTGGGCACACAATGCATCCAGCCCTCTGAGGGAAGCAGGAATGGCCCTGGAGAGTTTTGAGCAAGACCGGACAAAACGCGGCTGGAACAACCCCAGAGGAAGGACCAGATGATCTAACAGGTCTTTTGCATCTTTAATTCCTCACCCTTTTCTTTCTCCTCCCGTTTCAGGCACGTTTTTGTTTTTTTTCTTTTTTAGCTAATTAGATGCTAATGTGGCTTTTTTTCAGCACAAGAGGACAAACACCCAAAGGACGACCAGAGATCACGGGGATGGATGTCCTTATTCTCAGCACGGAAAATCTCCCTCCGGAAGCAAAATGAAGTGTTGATATCCCTTCCACACCGGGATGGATTGCTCCTGCACCCACCCGACACTCACATCGGTACTAACTTTGCATCTCATCCCTCTCCATCATCCCCACATCCAGGCATTCCTTGGACACCTCCAGGGATGGGGGCTCCACCACCCAGCGGTGCTCTGAGATTTCTCTTCTGCATTTTTTTTTTTTTTTTCCCTCTTCCTCTCCCTGCTGGCAAGGTACATCCTACCACACATTTCCCCCCCTGAACGTGCCATTTTCCCCCAAAATTCAGGCTGCCTGGGCTCTCCAATACCCCATTTGCCTGTCTGCCTAAAGTTCAGGAGTTCAGGCTGCCCGGGCTCTGTAGCAAACCTGCACAAACATAAAACCCACTCTGAAGACACCAGCACCCATTTTTCCAACCAGAGCACCTCGAGGTCCACACAGAAGGCCGAGAAAGGATGGGCAGTGACCCCCCCCCCAGCCCCAATTCCTCAACCCAGGCATGACAGCAACAAAAGCCACTGCTAAGAGACACATTTACGACCCTCCTAGAGGGAGCCCGCCGACAGCTTAACGAGCTTTTTGTTTTTCAAGTAGTGGTTTTGATATTTACGACCTGAGAGGGGAAGATGCAGCGGGCAGGGACGATCAGGGGCTATCTGCTCCTTCTGCTCCCGACCCGGTGCCACATCCAACCCACACCCAGCCCGTTCCGGAAAGCCATAAAAAACGATTGCACTGCAGCTTTCCCTCCCTCTCCCCTGCACTCTCTCTCCCCTCCACCAAAACCAAAAAGCACCTTTTTATTTTTTTTTTTTTTTTTTTTTTTTGGGGGTGCTCA
>JAOTQZ010000297.1:1904507-1921599 GCA_026546895.1 Pogonocichla stellata
GCTGGTCCAGCCCAGCCCAGCCCGCTCGGGATGCGGGATGCGCCCCGCTCTGCAGCGGGGACAGCGGGCAGCAGGGGGAGCAGCGCCACGCCAGCCGAGCGGGGGGAAAAAGAAAAAAAAATTAAAAACCGGGGGAATTCTGTGAGGAGTGAAAGCAGAGTCCTGCTGGGCTCCTGATGGGTTGGAGGGGATCGCCTCCTTCCGCCAGAGCGGGATGCTCCGAGCCACGTCCAGCCCATCCTTGGGCACTTCCAGGGATGGGGCAGCCGCAGCTTCTCTGGGCATCCTGTGCCAGGCAACAATTTCCAATTTCTTCATAATATCCCCACCTAACCCTGCATTGTTTCACTTTGAAGCCGTTCCCCCTCATCCCTTCTCTTAAAAACTCTCTCTCCATCCTTCTCGTACTCCCCCTCCCCTCCCTTTTTAAGGCTGTTAAAATCCAGTATTTTATGTATGCATTTTACTTGTATTTTACTTGCAGCAGCATAAAAATAACAGATGGGGACGTGCACAAATAATAAAAGACAAAATTCACGTGCTGAGGGAGGTATCCTGCAACTGCTTCTTGATATGTGGCCCCTCAGTTTTAAAGGGGGCTAACAAAAAGGATGGAGAGTGGCTTTTTACTGGGGCAGACAGTGCAAGGAGAAGGGGGAATGGTTTTCAGCTGAAAGAGATTTAGAGGAGATTGTTAGGAGGAATTTTTTGCCTGTGAGGGTGGGCAGCCCCTGGCACAGGGTGACCAGAGAAGCTGTGGCTGCCCCTGGATCCCTGGAAATGATCCCTGGAGCAGCCTGGGATAGTGAAAGGTGTCTTTAAAACGTTCTTTAAGGTCTCTTCCAACCCAAATAGCATTCCATGATAGGCCCATATCCCCCTCCTTGCAAAGGAGGGGTTCGTCTACAATTCTTCACAAATCCTTGTGAAGAACTGCAGACAAACTGGCAGGTTTGCAAGCTTTGGTGGGGCTGCAGTTCTGCAGTTTTCCAGCTGCTGACTCCCTCCTCAGGACGGGTTTAAACCCCACCCTGGCTCAGTGAGAGCCTTCCAGAGCTGCTGTGAGCTCTTGATGCTGCCCAGGTTCCTCCTCCCAACCTCTCCCCCAGCCAGAGGCACCCCCAAAAATCAGGAGGTGCTGGTGGCACGCTGCTCAGGCCACCTGCACTTTACACACAGCTGCCTTGAGTGCTACCTCGAGCACCCCACACTCGGCTGCACTTCAGCTGCTATTCACAGAGCAGTGGGACGTGCTGGAAAAGCCTGAAGAGGGGAAAAAAAAAATTAAAAAATCTCATTTCCAGTTGCTGTCGAGGGAGCGAAGCTGCAAGGGAAGAGCCTGGCTGGGCAGCGAGGAGAAGGGATGCACCTGATGCAAACCCAGCAGTGCTGGCACTGGGGGTGAGAGCTCTGGGAAGATAAATCAGGATTTTAAAAGTGTTTTCCAGCTGGATCAGTGGAATTTCAAAGTGCCTACTTTGCCAAGCAGAGCGTGCCTTCTGTAGAAATGAGCGAGAGCGGGTGGGTTAAACCGGGCGGCGTTTAAGGCAGTCTGGTATTCAAAATACGAATTAAAGCCACGCAAATGAAAGGTTCACTTACCCCTATTGCTCAACTTGAGGAAAACACGACATGACAAACTATCATTAAGGCAAAGGGCTGCTTTTCCTCCCAGGTGTTTGAGTGGTAGCCCTCGTTTTCCCTCTCATGGCCAGGCACGGAGGTGTCACTCAAATTCCCGGCGCAGGGACCGCTCCCGGCAGCGATCCGAGGTGCGAGGAGCTGCCCCGGGTCTGGCAGGGTCCAGCCCTCGCCACCAGCCCCCGAGGGGCTGGATGCAGCCAGGGAGAAGCGGGTGGCACGTGGGAAAGGCTCCCTGGCACCCGGGGGTGGTTGGAATTCTGCACCAGGGGCGCAGCGCATCCCACGCGGCACCAGGACATTACGGTGCCCGGGAGGAAAGGGGTGCGCGAAAGGGTTAAAAAAAGAGATGGCAATCAGATGAATAGCAAACAGAGGAAACTCCCAAAGCTTAATCAGGAGGTGAGACAAAGACTGGCTTGTTTGGGATCCAAGGGCACGGCGCCCTTCAGCCCTGACCGCACCGTCGTGGGAGGGGTGGGTTTCTTTTCCCGCCCAAACTTCGGGGGCAGAGCAGAGCTTAGGTGGGCTGAAACATCCTCTGTTGATGCCTTTCCTTTCCTTTCAGACCTGGCTAAATATCTCAGCGATCTGGGATAAGGCTGGGCTTGCTGGCACCAAGTTATCAAGACATCTTTACGGTACAAAAAAAAAAAAAAAATTTCAATCAGTGGGAAGAAGGGACAATTTTATTATTATTTTTTTTAAAGAGCTCATTCCTTTAAGCCCTCAGACATTATTTGCAGCTGTGGTTGGCTGGAAAGGCTGCAGCCAGGGGTAGCCAGAGGTGCTGTTCTATTTGGGGGGTTCAGAGGTCTTGGAGGCAATTTGCATGGCATTATCCATAGCTGTGCTATCAGGACAAACAGTCCTGCCAACCTAATTAGGCATTAGGAAGGAGAGAGCGTCTGAAGGGGACACACAGGGGAAAAAGGGGGGACACACAGCACAGCCACTGATAACGTGGGGTGGAGGCACTGGGAAGGGCTTCCCCAGCACAGAAAAGCCTTGCAGGGAGTTCTGATTTCCTGGGATGCTGCTGCCAGGATGCCCTGGCATTGCCTCCCCCACCAGCTCACCCTGCCACATCTCCTCTCGCTCCACAAAAAGCAGTTTCCCTCCTCCAGGAATCCAGCCAGGCTGAAATCCCCCCCAAGCTTTTTGTAAAGAGGGAATTTTAACAGGGAGCTTGCTGTTACCAGGCACAAAGTAAACACTGAGTTAGCCGTGGTTCGTTTCACTTTTTTTTTCCCCCCTCCTACTGACGATTTCCTCACCTGAGAGCTTTGGGAGAGAGCAGCAAAGGAGGCTGCAGAAATTCCTGCTGACAGACCTGCTGCAAGGATGCTGTTACTGCCACGGAGAAATCCTGCATGCTGCCTGGGAAGGACTGGGAATTTTCTCCTCCATAAAACACAGGGCAGAAAGAGGGTTGGAGGAGGACAGTGCAGGCTTTCCTGCAAGGCAGGTGCATTTTGACCCTTGGATGGAGCCAGTGTGTCCCCTGGGTTTGCCCTGGGCAGATGGGGATAGGACATGGGGGAGCTGTTTGAAACTGGAAGAGGAGAGATTTAGAGGAGATGTAAGATAGAAATCATTCCCTGTGAGGTTGGGGAGGCCCTGGCAAAGGGTGCCCAGTGAAGCTGTGGCTGCTCCATCCCTGGGAGTGTCCCAGGCTCCAGGATTTGGAGCACCCTGGGATACTGGAAGGTGTCCTTTCCATGGCAGGGGGTTAGAACAAGGTGATCCTTAGAGTCCCTTCTAACCCCAACCATTCCATGATTCTGTGACTCCCTGCTGATTTTCTCCCGTGCTCTCTGAGGGTGAAACACCCAGCACCCTCCTTTCCTTCCCCCACCCCACACTGGGGTTCCCCAGGTCACCCCTTCAAGCTCAGAGCAGGGAGGTGAAGGCAAGAGACTGTCCTGCACCTCACCTCCAGACAGGGAGGCACATTCCATGCCTGGGCTGCTGGGGACTCCTGAGGAAGAAGATGCACCCCAAGACGAAGACCAAGACGATGGAAACACCATTCACACATCCCCAAATCCTCCAGCCTGTGGATTCCTGGCATGCAGGGCAGAGCAAGGTGGGGTCCCAGCCCTGGCTCCCTCCCAGACTGAGCTCATGGGCCAGAGATGGGGAAGAGAGGCAGGATCTCCACGGAGGCAGCAGGAATTTGTGGTTCAGTGGCTCCCAAGTCCTTTCTGCTTTGCAGAGCTTTACAAGTGACACTGGCGTGTGATTTGATTAGGGAAAGCGCTTCACTTTCTCCAGAGTCTCCTTGGCTTCAGCTTGAGATGAGCTGGAAATCCTGCTGGCCACGGGGAGAGGCAGAGACAAACCACCCCCATCCCCCTGTGCCACTTCTCCACATTGGATGGTGCTGCACAGCATCTGTGTCCCACAGGAGGGTGCAGGTGAAAGCTGCTCCCTGGAGGCCAGGAAAGCCTGGTTAGGAGGTGGTGATTCCCCAGGTGACCATAAGGCATGTTAGGAACCCTTTCCCATGTCAGGGGCTGGGAACAGCTCCGTGTGTGCACACAGGGAACACACAGGAAGGAGGGAGCACCCCAAACTGCCAGGAAATGCCGTGAGGGTTTTCAATGAGACCAGGGTTTGCTCCAGAGGGAGCTGTCAGCATCTGGACTGGAGTCAGCAAGGCCTCTGGAGCATCTGGAAGAGAAGAGAGATCAGCACAGCCACGAGGAAAAGCAGGGACCTTCCCATCTCCATCCTCCCTATGAAGCAGAGCTGCCAGGAGAGCTGGAAATTGCCAGCAGGGATGAATAAGGGAGAGGGAAATAAAAGCCACAGCAGGGCAGTATAAAAGCAGCAGTGCCGTGGAGCAGGTGCAGAGGCAGTGATAATTCCCCATTCCTTCCAAGAGAGGACCTGGGAGTGCCCAAATCGAGTTACTTGGGGAGGAACAAAAGACGGCGCTTTCTCCACGCCACCCGCGATTGAATTATGGAACTCGTTGCCACGGGGTGCTGTGGAGACCTGCAGCCTAAGTGGCCCCCAGAAAGCATTTGGGCAAACTCACGGGGCACAGGGGTCTGTCAGGGTCTGTTAAACATGATGGAGCAGCCAGCTCAGGGAGTCCCTAAAGCCCAAGGCAGCACGTGTGGGACAAGGGGCTCAGCAGACCTGCGGGAGAGCTGGACCAGCACAGCCTGGGAGATAAATAGCCTCTAATCACCTAAATTAACCATGCCCCAAACCCCCCTGAGGGCAAGGAGAGGTTATGGGGCTCAGAAGTGCCGTGATGATGCTACAGGATAGGCAAAGAGGGGATCCTGGAGTTTCTGTCCGTGTCCCAGTGCAGGGATTCTCCAGGATGCCTCTCCAGGGATTTTTGGCTGGGGCTGCCTCTGCTGCTTCCACATCTTCAAGCTGAGATGCTCTTGCTCAGGAAGGAAAGGAGGAAGAGACATCCCCCCTTCACCCCCTTTGAAGGCACCACATTCCAGACCCTCCTGCCACACGCACAGCCCCAGCTCCTCACTCTCCACCCAGCTCAATAATTTATGGTCCAGGAGGGGCAATAACCATCCATAATTCACGAGCAATAATGTTCTACAAGTCGGAACTGGCAATTTGGCTCCACGAACCTGAGGCTGCCTCATGCCACTTCCAAGGACTCGTTTCCTCTTGCCAAAAGGCCAAAAGGCACAAAGGCAGGAAGGCAGCAGCCACCTCCAGCCTTGAGGGGCATGCTGGTAACAGCATCTGCCTGTTCTTTGGGTTTCCTCACGTGCTGGTCTGAAAATGATGGAGAAATCTTCAATTTTGGTCTGCCAGGCTGACAAAACCCAGATATTCTGGGGTTCTGTGTTTGTGGAGCAATGACAGAGGAGCAGGGCAAGCTGTGCCAGCAGTGCAGAGCCCTGGCATTCAGCAGCAGCAGCAGTGCCTGGTGTTTTTGGGGGTGTTTCCTTCCAGCAGCGAAGGGAATCCTGTGCCACAGGTCCCAGAGGAAGGTGAACTCTGGAATCTCATCTTCCAAGGCTAATCAACAACCCCAAGGCACAGGATCCAAGTGATAACTTGGGATTGGGGGTGGCAGAAAGGAAAGGGGGGGCTGCAGCGAGGGGTTGCCCTCCAGGAGATAACAGAAGCATCGTGGTACCAGCAGGGGAGGAGGGAAACGTGAGGCACCGAGTGCTCAGATTAGAAAAACACCTCTTGCTCGGCAAACCCTGTTAGTCAGACGTAAAACACGGGTGAAGCAGAGCATGCTGGAGCTCCCTCGCTCCTGGGGGAGATGTTTATTAACTCATCAAAACACACAGGCTGCTGTTGCCAGCAAGAACCTGGAGCGGGCAAGAAAAAAAGGAAAAAAAAAGAGAAGGTGGAATAGAAAAATGGGAGAAAAAGTAAAGATCACATGTGAAAATCATCATTTTCTTCCCTGTGCTTGGCTGGGGATGGTCTGTGGAGGGTGCCTGAGCCTGGTCCATGCAGGATTCAGGAGCATCCTCCTGGAGAGGCTGGGCAAGAGGTTTTTGCATTGCCTCTCACTCTTTATGCAGGAGCCACTCCCTGCCCTTGGTGTAATTGGGCCACTTGGCACACCTGGCCCGACATAAATTGCAGCTCCTGAAATAAATAAGGTGATAGCTGGCAATGAGACACCCAATTAATGCTGGGATAGCTGCAGTCATTACATCCCAGGGACACTGGAACAGGGAAAGGGAGAGCAGGGCCCAGCTGCTAAAACTATTTTAAAGGTGTTTGGCTGAAGTGCTACAGATCAGGAACTGAGTTTTCTTCACCAGTTATTTGCTGTTGCTTTACTTGCCTTGAAAGAGAGACAGAGGATGAACTGAGGGGTGGTATCATTATCCTGGTTTTTGCCAGGAGCATCCCTCTGAAACAAAGCCTTGTTGCTCTGAATAGCCCCGATTTTCCAGAAGTTACACGTCACAGGCAGCACTGACAGTTGGTTATTGTGATCCCAAGGGGTCTTTTTGGCCTTGATTCATAGAATCCTACAAGGTTTGGGTTGCAAGGGACCTTAAAGTGTCATTCCAACCCCTCCTGCCACTTCAAGGACACCTTCCACTATCCCAGGTTGCTCCAAGCCTTGTTCAACCTGGCCTTGGACACATCCAGGAGCAGCCACCGCTTCTCTGGGCATCCCTCACAGGAAACAAATCCTTCCCAATATCCCACCTAACCCTGAAGTCCCCCCACAGTGAGGGTGACCAGGCTGTGGTACTTTCTGTGGGGTTTTTCCAGCCTCTCCAGCCTCCAGCACTGTCAATATGTACTTTAAAGAGCAATTTACACCTAAAAACGCTCCCCTCCTGTGAAAGCGCCGCCGTGCAAAACAGCAGATGGTGTTTGAGCACTGCAAAATGGAAAAGATATCTTTAAAAGAGAAGATACCAGAGTTGTCTTGGCGCTAGGTGGGAGCCTCAGGGTCTCCATTTGCAGCTTTCTGCATGGGGGAAAAATAAAAAAAAAAAAAATATGGCAAGTGCTGTGAGATAATACTGGTGGAAGGAGAATGATTTTTCTGAGAGCTCCTTGGAAACTGTGGCATGGGAACAACCCAACAGGACTCTGCAGGAGGGGCTCTGACACCAACAGCCCCTTTGGGCCACCACATGTGCCCAGCTTAGGGTGGGACAGGAAGCAGAGCAGGCTTTTTCCTCCCTTTTTCTCTCTCTCTGGTGTTCATCAGATGAAATGCTGTTTATAGAGGGGTGGGAGAATCATAAACCACCCTGCTCCCACTTGGGGCTGCTGGGAGAAGTCAGTCCTGTTGGGATTGCTGACCCTTCCTAGGTCTCAGCCCCAGGCTGGAATTCCAGGATTGATGCAGCAGGAGATCCTGCTCCCAGAACTACACACCCAGTGCTACCCCAATGCTGCTTTTGTATATGAAACAACAAAACTGCTCCTTAAAAATCCCTCCTCTCTCTCCCCATCCTGGAAGCAAAGCCCTGCTGAACCTCCGTCCTCCAGGCGATGTGAAGGAAAAAAAAAAACTTTTTCTTAGAGGCTTTCTCAATAAAATAGCTTGAACGCTGCTAATTTCCAAAATAAACAAGCAAATCTTTGGAGCAGCAAATGCAAAGGGCCCTGAAGGCATCTTCTAAATGTCAGGGAAAAGCATCAGCCCTGACGCGTGCCCGGCTGTCACTGCCTGCCCGGCGCCGGGCACAGGGGACATCTTTGGGAACTTTGGGTTTGCTGGGAGCAAAGAAACCCCCAAACCTGCAAAGACACCCCTTTTACAGTTGCTTTGAAGCTCTGCAACAGGAAAAAAAAATAAAAAATACCATAAATCAGGCTCGGCTTCACTCCTAGCAACGACATTTTGACAGCTTCTATTTCGGGGATGGCTTTATTGTTTTCCCCTCGGCCCTCAATTAATGCCTTACCTCAAAATAGCTACGAGCCAGCAGGACTTTTCCACTCACCAGGCTGTGAGCTGCTCCCAGCTTCCCCCATGGTGCAGATGCTTATGGATTGGGCTGGCTGTTCCCAGCCTGGCCCCAAAGCTCCAGGCCAGATCCCTGGAACAAGGACGACCTCCCTGCTGAAGCCAGATGCTGATGCTCAAAAGTCAACCTGGAGGAGAGAAAAAAAAACAGCTTTGCAAACCTGTTGTCCATCGTTCTGTGCTCAAGTATGTGAGGCTCAGGAGGTGCCCAGGAGAAATACAGGCTGGGAATGCTCTGGAGGATGCAGGGAGGAGGATGGAGCCAGGGCTGATGGTTACATTCTCCACTTGATTTTGGAGGCCATGTGGAGAGAGAGCCTTGAGGGTATTTTGGTTGGAAGGAGATGGTCTGTGAGGGCCTTTCTGAGCCAAACTCATTATATGAATTCACTACATTCCCTGTGTATCACAGTACAAGCTTGCTTGTTACTGGGCAAATGGTTCTCCAATTTCAGTCCAATTATTTATATTAAATGCAGTTCCATTAGTTGGTTCCATCCCTTCGCCTTTTGTCCATGATATTAAATCAAAAAGCGATTTTTCTTCATAATGTGTCTTCCATCCTTGTAAAAATTGAGTCCATACCTGGATTAATGGATGCTTTTTTGTGGAAATGTGTCCTCCCATGGTTTCCTTAGCTCTTGGCTGGTATTTTCTTCTCGTCTCTTTTCTGGACGACCAGTTTTCTTCCCGTCTCATGGATGTTCCTGCCTCTGGGCCAAAATTTTCTCCCGTCTCTAGGACGATCCCTGGCTCTGGGCCAGCTGTTTCCCACCTCTTTTTCTGGGCGTTTCCGCCCTAGCTCATGGCTACAATTTCCCCCATCTCTTTTTCTGGGTGGATTTCTGTCTCCCCCTGCTTTCACAGGTATGGCTAAAAGTCGGAATCACGTCGGGCTCACCAGTTGTAACAAGATGGTGCTGAGTCCGAGACACAGACACAAGCACTCCCTTTTTCATGTGACAAAAAGCCCTTTATTGTTCTGTACTGCTCCTTAAATAATCTCCTTAATGTTCCTCAGCAAGCACTTGTGATTGGTTAAAAGGTCAGGCTGCCCAGTCTCTCTGACAATAGCCTTTGCAGCCAGGCAGGAACCTGTTGCATCAAACTCCTGCCTGTTTCCAAATTTGTCCTATCACTGTTCCCTGGAGGACTTCCTGTGTGGAGAACCATTTGCCCAGCAACAAGCAAGCTTGTACTGTGACACCTGTGGTGCTGGCTGAGCTGGACAGCCCCATCCAAAGAGATGTGCAAGGATATCCCACCCCAGACCCCCTTGGGCTCCCTGCTCCCACTGCTGCTGAACAAACTCCTCTCAACGTTACCCAAGGGTGGTTAAAGATTTAAGAAAAGCCCTGTACAATGCATAAGGCTCCTGCTGCAATATCCACCCCTTGGCATCGATGTTTTGTCAATTTTCTATCACCAGCTTCAATCCTGGTGGTGCAGATGGGGAAAAACACATATATTTACACAACCAACCGCTTCCAGTTGTCTCTTTTCCCACATAATTTGGTAGCCATCAATTAGCCATGCAGACATCCCCTTCCCTCTGCTCTGGATGAGCCAGCAGTGCCCTCAGCTTCCCTCTGGGAGGGGGTGACGTGGGAGAGACTGCAGAGGGCAATCCAGATAGAGCACAGAAGATGCTGGGCATCCAACCATCCCAGAGCTCAAAGGTTCCAGTTTATAATTTATCCTATGCCCCCACTGCAGGATGCCAGTTGCCCTTTCCCCCTCACCCCATTTTCCACTCAGCAGCCACATTTCTGAGCCCACACCAGACACCACTCCCACAGCATGCTGGCCCCAGGTGCTTTTTTGGAATGTTTTCCTATAAAGAGGCTCACTAGTGTGAAGCACTTGTCTGTGCCTCTCCTGGCCCCTCTAAATGACCAACAGGTTGTCCCTGTCTGCCCATCAGTCCTCACCCAGGTGCCACGGAATGAGGGAAGGAAAGAGCTCTTGCTGCAGTCATCTTTTGATTTCAGCACAGCTAATGAAGTTAAAGGAGACCTTTCCTCTCCCCCCAGCCTGAGCTGGAGAAGCCAGAACATTTTAGCTGTTATCTGATTTGATGTGCAAAAAAACAGAGGGAGAGGGGAAAAGGAAAAAAAAAAAAACCCACAACTCACCGCTGGCTCCTTCTCGCCTTTAATTGAGGATACAAATGCCAGGCTGATTTTTGCTCTCCTTGAAATTCCCTCTGTCAGTACAGGGCTCCCTCTGGTTCAGGACAAAAAAATTGACTTTGTGTCATGAACGAAGTAATTATTTCCCTCCACAAATGAATATGGCAATTATTTCCCTTTCGGGGAGGGGAGGGACGTGTGTGAGGTTGGAGCTGCTGAGCAGAGCCCTTCCCAGAGCAGGGATGAGCTCGGGCTTTGCTCAGCAGTGTTTGTCCCCTGCTCACACCCTTCCCTTTCCCAGTGCTGTGCTCAGCTGGATCCCCAGATTTCCTGGCAATTTCCTGGATCAGAGGCTGTGCTCCCCTTCAGAGCAGCCCTTGAGCTGCAACCAGCTTTCATCCCTCTGTGCTGTTTTCCCCCTGGGTCAGGAATAAAGGATGTTGCTCCCCAATGTGCCCATCCTGTATCCCTTCACTGAGGAAGAGCAAGGATAAAATCCCACCTTGGCTGTGTGCACAGGGGGATGATTTGAGACATCCAGAATCCCAGGCTGGTTTGGATAGGAAGGGGCATTAAAGATCCCCTATTCCAGCATCCCTGCCACGTCTTGGGATGCCATCCAGGAGGTTCTCCTCCAGCAGCAGGGCTGTGTTTGGAGACAGAGGCGTGCCACTCATTCACCTTGCAACATCCTGCCTCCTTTTCCCCCTGGGTATTCATTTCATGCATGCCCCACTGTGGCAAGGAAGGCTTCACCAGCTCATAAATTGCTTCTACACCAGCTCTGGAGCACGTTGCAGCTTCTGCAGGTGTTAAAAGCCACCGTAAAGAGCGACACAAAAAAAGTTATTTGCGGCACGCGCCGAGATCTCTGAACCCCGCAAAAAACAGTGACGAGGCAGCAGCGTGTCCTGCAGAGTGATGAACCAGCACTGAACCATTAACTGCTTCCAGATATCCCAGGCAATCCTGCAGGAACACACACTTACTCAGATGCCAGCACTCAGGAGACTTGCCCTTGCACCAAAGGTTGGAAGGAGGGATTTCAAGAATCTTCTCCAGAAAAATCACATCCCCACCGCCCTGGCTGCACCAGTTCCGACAGCACAAGAACAAGGAGGATTGTAAGAGGGAGAAAAGTGGTAACAAATCTATTTTTAAAATGTATTTGTTGTATGTAAGGCTGTCGCCTTACACACAGTCGAGAGGATTTTACAGTGAGGGTGGTAAAATACAAGCACAGAGGGGTGGAAGGTGACACATCCCTGGAAGTGTCCAAAGCCAGGTTGGATGGGGCTTGGAGTAAGCTGAGATAGTGGAAGATGTCCCTGCCCATGGGAGGGTGCTGGAATTAGATGATCTTTAAGGTCCCTTCCAATCCAAACCATTCAGTGATTCTATGATTTACAAGCGGACAAAAATCCTGCACGAGTTATTTACCTGCACAAAATGTGTTTATTTTACTGCTGACATTTCCCAACTGGCTTCACTGCCAGTGAGACCCCATCTCTTCACTCCAGGAGTTAAAACCACAGGGCACAAGCTCTGGAAAGTCACTTGAAGGTTGTGAGTGACCTTGAAGGGAGCTGGACATTGCCTTGTTGGCTGCGGCGGCAGGAGCGTGAAAATGTATTGCAGCCCTTGGGCAGCCTTCAGTTCTCATTTAAGCTGTTAATCAGAGGGGGAGAGGGAGGAGAGCAGCAGCAGCCACAGCTTTTCCCCGCCAGCCTGACTGGGAAAGTGTGAGTGGCACTGGAAGGGCCTGCAGGACACGGGTGTGGGGGCAGTGGGGAGCAGTCTGCCTTCTGTGAGAAAGAACGGCTCCAGGAGCCAAACATTCTCTTCTTCTTCTTCTTCTTCTTCTTCTTAGTCCTTTCAGGGGTGGAGTTATCCTGGTTTTTTTATCCCATGGGTGGCATCATCCCATTGCTCTGCCTGGCAGTTTGGGGCAGCTTTGTGACCAGAGGGATTTTGTGACCCAGGGGACCAACACTAAGGTGCAGGTGCCCCAGAGCATCCTGCCCTCTCTGTGCCATGGCAGAGGGACCTTGCTGCTTCCAGCCTGCATGTCACCAACTGCATCTGCTGCCCCTGAGGAAGAGTGCAGCCCCTGTGGGGACCTGGTTCAGGCTGTCCAGAGAAGCTGTGGCTGCCCCTGGAACCCTGGAAGTGTCCAAGGCCAGGTTGGAGCAGCCCGGGGTAGTGGAAGGTGTTCCTGACCACAGCAGGGAGATGGAACAAGAGGATCCTTAAAGTCCCTTCCAACCCAAACCCTCTTGGGCTCGTATGACCTTGGCCATGAAGCTGTGGGAGAAGGACAGAGGGGGACACACGCACAGAGTCCTTGCTGGAAGAGTGAGGCTGGTGACCTTGGCTGCCAAGAGGATCCATTCAAACACAGCTGGGATGCCCTAAGGGAGAGCAGACAGAATTTGAGCAGAGAATACCTCCCCTCTCACCTGCACCTCCTCCAGCACCACAAGGGTTAAGATGAGTCTATTACTGTTTGCTTGTCACTTTGTCGCTGATCTAATGACCATCGATAATAGCTGAATAAGAATTGATGGAGAGATGGATTTAATTAACCCCGGTGTCAGCAGCTCGCACTGCTGTCTGTTTGTGTTAATGGAGCAGCTCGGGGAAAAAAAAAAAAAACTCTCCTGAGCTTTGTGTGGCTCAGCCTGCGGCGAGTAAAACACTCCTATTCATCAGCTGCACCCTCCAGGTAAACCCAGGCAGTGCCACATGGCAATTGCTTCCTCCTGTCCCCAAAAGAGTGAAATAATCACCTGCTCCGGCGCGCTCCGAGTCCCAGATCCGTCCTCCACCCCACCCTCGCTCCCTGTCCCGGCTGCTCCTGCCTTGGGCAGCTCAGCTGAGGTCTCTGCAGGGCGGGCAGGAGGCTGGGAGTGCTGATTTTTGGGAGGCTGGAGGTCTGTCTTTAGCAGGGGGATGGTGCTGGGGGTTAGATAAAAGGCCAGCACAAAGGCAGCGAGCGCTCTGTGTTTCCTGACAGCAGAGATGCAGGCAGAGAGGTTTTCCCAGCCAGACAGACATCCTCTGGCATCCTCCACATCCCCTGGGGCCTCCTGCAGCCTCCTCATCCAAAAATCCAGGTGTTGCATGCACTCCGCTGGGGTTTATCCTCTTCTGTCTTCAAGCTGGTTTGGGAGGCAGCTGCAGGTGAGCAGGCACAGGAGCAGCCACTAACACTAACAAGGCTGGTCCTGCCCACTGTTTGACTGCAGCTGGCAATTTTTGCCTGACCTCTCTTCATCTGACCCTCAGCAGCAGCAGATAGCAGCTCACAGAGCTCCTCATCCTCCTGCCCCTGGCTTATCAGGAGGCAATTCCAGCCTGGATGAAGGGTGGGTGCATGGCCCTGTGGGTACCTGAGCTTGGTGAGGAATTTTCTGGCAGCAGCAGCATCATCCAGCCCCCCCCAGCTCCCACACCCATTTTCCAGGGAAGTAATCCACGGGTGCAGCCCCCTCCCTGGGCGTTACCCATGTGGGACATCTCTCAGGGCAGGCTCAGTCTGACACCCCCCAGGTTTCCTTCACACTTCCCCTTCCTCTCATTTTCAGCTGTGATTGATTTTCATGTTCTAACACGCCTCCAGCCTTGACCCAGGCGGGCAGGTCTGGATCCATCTGGGTCCCCCATGGTCTGGGGATGCTCTGGGATGGTGCTGGTGCCATGCCTGGCTCCTGTGCTCGCTGTGACACACCAAGGCACGGCTGTCTGAAGGAATAAACTTCCCTTGCCAGGATAAAAATATTCCTTCCAGTGAGAACACCAGCACTCTCTCGTGGCTGGCACTTCCAGGTAGGACAGGACACAGAACTTCCATGGCAGGAGGGCACTGAGAGCACCCAGTTGTTGGAAAACCCATTTCCTGCCCCGAAAAAGCAGCTCTGATCTGGAGTTTCCAAGAGCTTCCTTCACCTGCAGCCCTTGGAGCATTTTGGGTGTGGATGGGGAGGGCTGGTCCTAGTGATGCAATGGGACATATGGATCACTCCCTCCCCTACACCAAGATCTTCCTCTTCTCCCAGCAGGGAAGAGAAATAGCTAAAATAAGCAAAGCTGGCAGTGGAATGCAGAACTTATCCTGGCCTCCTGAAGCAGCAAAATTCATCCTGCCGTGGCAGGAATTGGGGAACCTGGGAAGAAGCCCAACACCGAGCATCATCCCAAGTCCTTCCTAGCCTGGCAGAGTTCCCAGCTGCTGGAGCTTCCCTCAGAAAACCCTCAAAGTATCCCACATTTTCCTCTTCTAGCCTCATTTTCCCACCAGAACATCCGTGGCTGCCCACAGCTCCACTTCATCCCCAGGAAAAGATGGGCAAGGCCCCAGCAAGGTCTGTGATGCTCTGGAAAAGCCTGAGCCTTTGGAAAGATGCTGATTTAGAGAGGAACAGGCTTCCTGTTTTGCTCATCCCTGTCCCAGACAGAAAGAACCTCTGCCAAGTACGTCTTCAAATCCCTGCCAGTAACCTGCAGTCATGGAATACGTGAGGCTGGGGAAAAGAAAGGAAAAAAAAAAAAAAAAGTCCAGCAGAATTTAATTTTGAAGATCCAGCCAGTCTTATAGCTTTTCAACTGCTGGAGCAGGTGAGCCAATAATAAAATCAACTGCCCAGAGAGGAAATGAATATTGGGTTTTGTTCCAAAAGGATGAGTTCAGCCAGCGTCAGAAAGAAAGGAAAAAATAATAATCATAGAAAATAAAAGAAGAGTAGGAATTGTTCTGTGACAAACGCATTTTGACAATCCAGCTGAAAGGGCTGACAGAGTTATGAGTGAGGGGGAGGAATTACTGATCTCTGAGTGTCATCTCACTTGTTTTTCTTGATTCAGCCTGGCCCTGCTAACAATGTGTGTCACTGCCCAGCGCTGGGAACATCCTTTGATGAGTGACACGTGGTGCTCCCCACGGCACAGCTCCTGCATTTTACCTGCCAGGGGGGTCTGCAGGGGGACCTGGATTTGGGAAGGTCGCAGGTGGAAGGGCTGGGGTCTCCAGCCACACATCCCCTGTGCTTTTCTATTTGGGAGTTACATTTCCTGCTCTTCTTCCTGGCTGAAGCCATGGACTCACAGAATGGCTTGGGTTGGAAGGAGCTGGAAGATCGACTTGTTCCCACGGCAGGGACGCCTTCCACTATCCCAGCTTGCTCCAAGTTCCTGGCCTTGAACACTTCCAAGGATGGGGCAGCCACAGAGGGAAGAGTTTCTTCCTGAGATCCCATCTAACCCTGCCCTCTGCCCATGTGAATCATCCCCCCTCATCCTGTCACTTCATGTCCTTGTCCAAAGACCCTCTCCAGCTCTCTTTAGTGCTGTTCTCATTGTTTTCATTACTGGGGCTCAAGATCTCTGTTTGCACCCACAACCCTGTGCTGAGTAAAGGGGAGCAGGGTAGGAGGGTGAAATTCTGAAATTCAGACAATGATGAAAGCAAGAGATTCTCAGGAGTTTTGGAGAGCCCCTCTGGTGAAAGGACACCTGTGACCAGGCTCTGGGAGAAGGATGCTCCCTGTGACTCCTTCTGAGTCAGCTTGAGTCACCTGCCTCCACTTGCTGCTGCTGATTTACTACCCACAGTCATTTTGAGAATTGGGGATTCAGATTTTCCCCCTCCAATGTGGCAAATATCCACCGTGAGGGGGATGTCCTGTGGCAGAAGTGGGTCCTACAGCTTTCTCCATGGCTCTCCACTGCTTTTAGGACTGCTGGGGAGAACTGGGGATCTTCTTCCCGGGGTTTGATTCCCCAGCCTGGCCCTGCAGCTTTCCAGACACACACATTTCTGCTTCCCCACCAAGTGACATCTTCCAGGATGTGTCTCCTGAGGGTCAAAGCAGAGGGCAACCTCCCAGAGAACAGTGTGATACTCCTGAGATAAATAAAGCTCTTGGAATGAAACCTCCTCGCAGGGACAAGGGCAGCATGAATTTCTCCCAAGGCTTGGGGGGGTGGCTCAGTGTTTCCAGGAACAGCAACCCTTGTGTTTGCACTGACAGCTGTGAAAACTGGGGGGAGGGAGTTTGACCAGTTGAAGGTCAAATTGTCTGGGATCGAAAATGCCACAGAAATTTCCAGTGATGTTTCTTGTATTTTTAAGCTTGCTCCTGTGATTCTCTTGTGAAGGTCTTTCCTTGACTTGATGTCTGGGCCCAGCCTGGCCTTAGGAGAAAGAAACCCATCCATTCAGGTTGTTTTTGATAGAGTGAAGTGCAAAATAAACAGGTCCAGACATTTTCAGTTGTTCTTCATTTCATTGAGGGGCTGGAGTGTGTCCAGGGAAGGGAATGGAGCTGGGGAAGGGTCTGGAGCCCCAGGAGCAGCTGGGGGAGCTGGAAAAGGGGATCAGAATGGAGAAAAGGAGGCTCAGGGGGGACCTTCTGTCTCTGCACAACTCCCTGACAGGAGGAGACAGGCAGGGTGGGACAGGTTTTGCTCCTAGGTAAAAAACACGAAGGGGAAATGGCCTCAAGCTGTGCCAGGGGAGATTTAGATTGGATACTAGGAAAAAATTCTTCATGGAAAGGGTCATCAAGTACCAGCACAGGCTGCCAGAGGAGAGCTGAACTCCCCATCCCTGAAGGGATGTAAAAGTCACATGAATGCAGCACCTGGGACAAGGTTTAGTGGTGGGTTTGGCTGTGCTGGGGGAATGCTTGGAGTAGAGCGTCTTAAAGGTCCTTTTTTCAACCCAAATGATTCCTTAATTCTGCTTTGTGCTGTTATTGGCCAAATGCAGGGGGAAAAGGCTGTCTTTGGCTGCAATACAGGATGTGACCAGAAATGTGTATTCTCTCACCATCTGTTGAAGCCGGGTGGGGCAGTGACCCTG
>JAOTQZ010000297.1:1931561-1951906 GCA_026546895.1 Pogonocichla stellata
GGAAAACGTATGTTTCTAGCAGCTGCATCTGGAGTTTCATCCCATTTGATTTTTCTGTTTGTCTACAAGCTCCCACAACATGGGAGTGTTTCCCATGGCTCTTTACCAAAGCAACTGTAAGAACCCTGCAATAATGACCTTTGATTCCTGAGATACACAACACGTGTCTTCATACTGGAAACTTCACATTCCTTACAGAACTTGGATACAAAATATATAAAAATTACCACAGGAGACTAAATACATTGTTTTGGTTTCTTTAAAGACAACCCAGGAGCAGGCAGTAAATTACTGTAATAAACCACAAGTGAGGCAGCTCTGAAAACTGTTGTGATTTAGGAAGTTCTAAAGCCTTTAGAGTCATGAGTAAGAGAGAGACAGAAGATAAGAAACAACCCTTTGCTGGCTTTCTCCATCTCCAGAAGCAGCAATCCACAAATCACACAGAAATCTGCAAATAAAACTAGCAGGAGCCCAAAAGTGGAGAAGCAGATCTTCCTGCAACCATTTTCTTAGGAGTCAGCCTGTGTCCATTGCTGCCCCCAGCAGAATGGGCATCCTGAACACCAGAGGGGCTGGAACACAAATTTGGTGGAGAATGAAGTGCAGGCAGCCCAGAGCTGCTCAGAAACAAATTTTAGAAGCTGTTTGCAGCTTGCTGAAACAACACTAAGCTCACCTGCCTTATTGTTTGATAAGGATTTATGGTCTTTTGAATGGTACTGAAAACAGTATCTGATACTGGAACTGCATTTGCAGATTTAAAAAAAAATCTTAAAATTCTTGAAGACCTGGCAATCAAATGTATATAAAGCACAAAGGAAGAGGAGGGGCAGACACTGATCTTTTTTCTCTGGTGACAAGACCCAGGGGAATGGAGCTGTGCATGCATCTGTAGGGGACAGAATGAATATTTTGGGAGAAAAATGAGGAACTCTGTAGTGGACAGGTAGGGAAAATTTTGGAGGCAAAACCTGACAAAATCTCTGGGGTAGAGAATGAACACTTCCAGAGAAAGATGAGGTGATGAGTAGTGGGCATGTAGGGAAAGTTGTGGGGGTAAAGCTTGTGAGGGAATCAGTGGTGGAAAACTAGGGGAATTTTTTCTTTCTACATTGTGGATAATTGGGGAGAATATTTGGGATAAAGAAATGAAATGCACAAGGCAAGCTTCATGTTCCCAATGGAATGCTATGGGGATGTGCAGCTTCTGAACTGCACAAATAAGTCAGGCTCCCACAGAAACCTTCCAAAGCTGGAAGGGACAGGGAAGAAAATTCCCAGAGTGGTGTGGGAAGTGCCTTCTCCCAGGTCATATTCCTTGTCCCTCTCTTGTTCCCAGCCCAGGTCTGAGTTGGTGTCCCCTGAGTGGCTGCAGTTCCCTGGGTGTGGAGGGAGGAGGGAGAAATGTCCCTGCTGCTTGCTGGGTCCTTGGTGGCCAGAGCACTCTGATCTTGGCAAGGTGGGTTTGTGGGTATTGACTCAATCCTACCTCCTTTTTAATGAGTTGTTTTAATTAGTCATCATCAGGGACCACTTTTAGCCAGCTTTAGTAGGAGTCTTCCCAGGTTTCTGAGCTTCACAAGGCAGGAGAATGACTTGGCTTGGGAACTAAACACTCCTGAGTAATTTTCTGGAAACACCTCCGTGTTTCACAGCTTATCCCTGTGCTGAAAAGATCCCTCTTTCTTCCCTTCAGACAATTCCAAGGCTCACTGCTCCCATTTGGGAACAGTCCCCAGTCTGGATCTCATCATGGAGTTTTCCTGCTGGGATCCTGCTCAAGAATCCATTTGGTACAAATTTAGCAATTAATTCTTCTAACCCCTACCCAGTTCTAATTCCAAAGGATTTGGTGTCTGCCTTACCTGGCTAGAGTCTGGTTCCAGCTCTGTTCTTACTGCTTCTGCTGCTTTTCTCTTCCCAGGAATTCCACCAACACAGTGACAGTGTTTTCTACCTCCTCCAGGATTCCCTCTGTTTGGTCTGGTTGCTGGAAGTATATCAAAACCTGGGCCCCCAGGGCTTTCTTATCATTAATTACCTCTCCATATTTCTTCATTTCCAAATATTATCTCTTTCCAACAAGGCACTGGGCATCCAAGGAAAACAGAAATGGATGTGCTAACCACTGGTTGCTCCTCTGGAATGTCAGAGCTTGGAAAAATGGGCAGCTGGGGATTTTCCTGGTGGTACCCATAAGGTGTATTTTACCTAAGAGTCCCTTCCCACATCTTACCCTGTATCCACCAAAAATCCACCTGTTCATTCCCCAGCTGCTTCCTCCCTGTTTTCCTTTATCCAAGAGAATTTTAACAGGTGAATATTCCCCTCTGGAATAGCACCTTTCATTCCAAACATAACAACAAATGAATCATTTCCTTTGAGCTCCATTATTAGGATTTCACAAAGAGCTGGTGGATGGAAAATGATCCTCTCCTGGCCCCTGCTGGATTCCTGGAGCAGGGATTCTCCCTCTTTTCCCTGCCCTCTTTCAGGCTTTGCTCCACAGCTTTTGCTTCCAATCCTTGGATACTTTCCCCCACTCCAGGAGCTCCCAGCACTTTCACACCCTCTTTTTTCCCCATCCTGATAATTTCTCCAGGAATGGATCTGTGCATTTCAATTCCCTTCTCTTTCCTCCAATAATTCCCACCATTCCAGACCTAAAGCTGACACAAGGAGCGCTCTGTGCCCAGAAATCCAAATCCAGACCTTGCCATCCCTAAACCAGCAACTCCAAACACGCAATCCTGGAAAACTTGCATTAATTCAAACCTAACATTTGGGACACAGCAAATACTTCAAAATGCCCAAGAAGCATCCTGCTGCCTTCAACTTCCACAGATTTTTACTCTGAATTCACATGGATTTGGGGACCAAGGGATTTCTCTGAAAAAACCTGTGCAGTGCACACTGGAATGTTCGATCCCATGAATCCAGGAGTGTTAAAAGCTTAGTCCAACCTGGGCCATCATAAATTTTTACAAAATATCCCCCAAAGCCCTGGGATAACAGAACCCTCTGGTACTGCAGTTTTAGTGTTGGGAAGCCAGGAATTACTTTATTACTGCACCTCCTTTTTAATGAGTTGTTTTGATTAGTCATCAGCAGGGACCACTTCTAGATAGCTTTAGTTAATTTTCACAGATTTATTGTTGTTTTGATCATGAAATCACCAAAACCTTAAATTTGCTAAATTAACCCTGAAAAGCTTCAATGAACAAATCCTGAGGGAACTGGGGATTGGATACCTGGGATCTTATGGACCTTCAAGGACATGTTGGGTTTACCCACTGATTCTGGTGTCAATGGAAAATCCAAGTTAAGAATAATCAAAATACGAACCAGCTCTCATGAAACTCAGCTTTCCAAAACTTTATTCAGGATAAAAAAAGATAGGAATGATCTTGGCAAATACAATAATGAAAAAAATCTATGCAAATCCCACAGTGATATAGACCAGCAGCAAGATCATTTCTCTCATATTTCTGCTTTTTGCCTTTCAAAAAAGGGACTAAAACTTGAAAAATTTAGTAGTATTTCAACTTTGGAGCATAATATTAAACAACAAGTTTCAGAAGCACACATCAAAAATTCAAGACTTGAGGCAAACGTCAAATTAATAAAATTAATACCAATATTATCTAGTTGAGGTTCCTTAAATTAAATGTAGTATCTTTGCCTTTTATTCTTGATGAAAAATGAACCTTTTAAGTACACGGTACCCACCTGTTGTACGGGCACAAAAGAAAACACAGTGAGCTATAACCTCGAATTCCTACCCAATCTTTAAAAATTGCTATTGTACACTGGCACCTGTAGCTACCTCAGCACCCACAGTACTTCATACATGACTAAATATCCTTTCAGTCACTCTGATGTCATCACCAGAACAAGGTTTTTAGTTTCCCAGACTCCTTGCAGGACACCTCTTACCTCAGCAGCATCTCTGCCGGTCAGAAGCAGAAGGTTGGGCACAAGATGCCTGCTGCATCCTAAAAACTAGGTAAAAGGCTGCTGTAAAAAAAGGATATTAAAAAAAATAAAAATTGAAGCTGTAGTAAACAGCTTCTAGGAAACAGTTTTAGACTCAGTGAGACACTTGAATTTGCTGTCAGTTTGGTGATTTAAGGCTGATCCCGTGCATCCTTACCAAGCAAACCCTGGGGAGCTTTGCCTGATTGAGACACGGAGGTGACTGGATGCTACTGCACCCAGAGCAGGGCTGCCTGCCAATAACCCCCTGGCAGTGAAACCTGGGCTCCCTTCAGTCCAAATCCATCTCTGGAAAACAACTAACAAGAAAATCTCACCCAGTTTCCACCCAGCATTTATTTTCACTGCACAGGACATGCAGAACTGCTTTTGTACTCCTATGCCATCGTCCAGTACTTAGGAGTAAATACAAAATTAAGAATTTCTTTTCAGTATCCCACACATTATCAAGCAAAAAATTCAAGGTACTTGTGGAACAGTACCCAAAGCCATCTTTTGTAGCTTCTTTCATTGCCCAGGGCTGAGAACTGTGGACCAGATGGAAAAGTGTTTGCACTTAAGAGAGGCTATTCCAAAATCCAAAGGAAACCCATTTTTTATCACTGCCCTACCTCTCTGTCTTGATTAGTGAGGCAGCTGCAACACCTTCAGTCATAAATGGTTAATTGGCATCTTTCAACTCAACAAGCATCTTTAAACTGATGCTGCAAAGGTTATGGATACAAGGGGAACCCTCCTGGCCCTCAGAGCTCTGTAAGGATTACAATTTGGCATAAGCAAGGTGAATAATCCAACACTTTTCATTGTTTTCATAGTTCATACTGAATAAAATCCTGGGTATGCACAGTGTTAGGAAGTAGGATATTACTGCCACTTGATTACAGCACTAAGAAAAAGCATAAGTGAGTGTGTGCTGCCCTGAGCAGCTGCACTGTCCTCCCTGGACATGGAGCACACAACACAGAGCACGAGGCATCACCACCTCTCCACACACAGGTTTAGCACAGTTATGTGTCTTACTTGCCAGAGAGTCTGAAAATATGAAGCATTTTTAATGTAAATGTATTTTCCCAGCACTGTGCATCAGCCACCTCTGTAACTTTGTCCTGTTCCCCATTAGATGTTTTTTGTTTTTTTTTTCTTCCCTTCTACACAAGATCCCTGAATAACAGTTGTGTTTAGAAGGAGAACCTCATGTCCTTGGCATAGCCCAGTTTGTCCAGGTTGGGAATGCAAGCATACTGGATCATTGGAGGAGGTCCACACATGAGGATCAGAACATCACTCTGAGGTGGGGGCAGGTGGTCTCTGATCATCTCTTGGTTCACAAATCCTTGGCTGTACTCCCAATCTGTTAAAAAAAAGGAAAGTAGGGGAAGGGGAACGAGGTTAAGAGGAGGAAAAGAGAGATAGAGATCACTTAAGAAAGGAAAAATCCAGCTGATGAAGTTGTTCCTGGTTGGAACATTTACAGTGACAGTTTTACTGGGATTCAGGTTTAACCTTCACATCCCCAGCCCTGGATGCAGAACAAACTTTTGCTGCTGTTGACCCAAACTTCTGGGCACCGTAAGACTGACACATTTTTTAATTCCAGTTTTTGGTCAGGTTTCACCTATGACAGTGAAAGTCTGCAGAATAGTCTTGAGGAGGCCCAAAGAGGAACTTTTATCCCAGCTGCTAAGATCAGTTCACAATTTCCCCAAAGAAGCAATGGCAATCAGAAATTCCGGGAGAACACTAAGTGCAGTGGATGACACAACAACAACAGACTGTGGGAAGGGCAAGACCCTTCCCTCAGCATACCAGAGGTGTATTCTTGGTCACAAGGAAGAGGAGGTATATGGCTTTTCCTTCTCTGCCCCAAACTCCCACTGAATATGAGTGTGAATCTATCCTGATGTGCAGGGAAGGACAAGGAATGGTTGTCTTGGGTTGCACTACAGGATGTGGCCAGAAATGTGTATTCTGTCACCACCTATTGAAGCCGGGTGGGGCAGTGACCCTTATCTCCATGGCACATATTATCTGCTAATGGGCCACCTTTAAAACCAGGTGGGGCAATCATCTTTATCTTTTCCATAACTCATCCTCCCTCCAGGAAGATATCATCTGCTGTTAATGGGCCATTGAGTCCCACTGCATGACTGATAAAATTACATCATCCCACTGGGAGATGCTCCACCCTGGGGGAGGAGCCAAGCCTTTCCTACCTAGAGAAAAACAGAGATTTTGAACACCAAGATACCTTCTTTCCACTGGATTCCAGAGGAAAGCTGGACCTTTCCACATCATCCCTGGACCTTCAGAGGAAAACTGCACCTTCTACAGGAGCACTGCTCCAGCTGAACCACATCTGCCACTGCAGGAGGATGCAGCCACCATTGAATGGGACTGCTACCAACACCCTGACTGACTGACAGGGTGTCAGCTTGGATTCTGACTGTCAGTGTTGGGATTGTTCTTTGTAGCACTGTATTTCTATTTTAATTTTCCTAGTAAAGAATTCTTATTCCTAATTCCAATATCTTTGCCTGAGAGCCCCTTAATTTCAAAATTATAATAATAATTTGGAGGGAGGATGCTTACATTCTCCATTTCAAGGAGAAGCTTCTGCCTTTATTGGCAGACACCTGTCCTTCAAACCAGGACACTCACCTATTGAGCAGAACAAGCCCAAGAACAAATTCTGAAGCAGGGAATGATTTCCAATACCTGGTTTACCTGAGGGCATCGCGGGTCGCAGCAGGTTCACCAGAGGTTTTCCAGAGGTGAGGTGAGCTCAGTTCACTCCGAAAGTTGTTTGCATGGAATTATGTGCCAGGCAGAGTTTTGTGGTGGAGTTTTATCTGCACGACCCCAAGTCATCCTGGATTCAGCAGGATTTGTCCTTTTCTCCCTGGGGTGAACTGAGAGCAGGTGGAGGTGTTTTGGCAGAGCCCAGGGCTTGGGGATGCTGTTGGAAAGGGATAAACGATTCTTCACAGAGTAATTTAGGTGGGAAAAGCCCTCCAAGATCAAGTCCAGCCATTCCCCCAGCACTGCCAAACCCAGCACTCACCCATGTTTTCAAGGGCCACACCTGCACACCTTTTAAATTCCTCCAGGGAGGCTGACTCCACCTCTTCCCATGGACTCTGGACTGAGAGATCACTTCCTACAGGATGCCAAGAGGTTGCCCGAGCTCCAGGAGATACTGGGCAAGATCAGAATACACAGAATAGGTTTTGGAGCCAGGTATCCCCAAGAAAATGCCTGAATTGAGCTGAGCAGACAATCATCTTCTCTTGCCCTGCCAAGGGACACTGAGCAGTAAGAACCAGGGTTTCAGGGAAGGGCAGACCCACAGTTTTATCTCCCACTGAAACCCAGGGCAGGGGAGGCTCCCTAAAATCACAATTTGGCTCCCAGAAAACACAGCTATCTCTTGGGATGAATATCCCCATCCCTGCCTGCCCCAGACCAGCACTGCAAACGATTTCCTTGGCCTTGGGGGCAGGAATTAACTTGATTTGCAAGAATTGTTCATCATCATTAGCTTTAAACGACCTGGGAGAGAAGCAGCTCCACATCCCCTCTCCTTGCCCTGACCCTTTCCAGCACACTGCTTGCTCCCCACCTAGCTTGGGAACAGCTGGGATAACTTTTGGAGGGTTGGTTTTTTTTTCTTTTTTGCACCCACTCATCTCCCTGCTTTGGCTGCCTCGGGTGGTTTCCCCCAGCTTTACTCACATTTTTCTACCAGCACTGACAGAGCCACCCAAGGGATGGGAGAAGTTTGGGATTCACAGCTCCCTTTCACCCTCCCTGTGCTTTCCCTTCTCCCTCCAGAGCAGCACCAGCTCAGCACCAGGGAGAGAAAAATGCCTTTATAAGCTGTGAGAGCTGATGACTGATGGCATTTATCTTCCCTCCTGGGCTGTCAGGTGTCTCAGGGCTGGCTTTACCCCACATTTTCACAGGCCAGTGCAGTGATGTGCTGCCAAGGCTTTAACCAGGGGCTCCCCAAAATTTGGCCCCACACGTTTTTCCTCCCCCCTTAAATGTACAAACATCACCTGTGATGCTGGGTGAGGGAGGCTGCTGCTTTCCCACTAAAACAGTTTCCATTTAACAAAGGACCCCTGTCCAGACCAATTCTTTTAATCTGCCCCTTCCTGGAAGATGTGACAGCACATATTTGGGAAGATGGATGGTGCACACAGCGTGCAGGACAGCATCCATGGCACGGGGCTGCAATGAGAGGAGAGGAAAGCAGAACACATTCCAAGGTAAAAGTCACATCCCTGGAAGTGTCCAAGGCCAGGCTGGGCAACCTGGGACAGTAGAAATGTCCCTGCTCCAGCAGATGGTCTTTGAGGTCCCTTCCAACCCAAACCAGCCTCATTCTATGAAAGGATAACAGGAAATTTGAGGAATTTTTGACTCCCTCCCCCCTGGACACAAACTGCAAATTCCAACAGCAGTGCTCTGCACGTTTTACACCCTGGGGAAGAAGAGATTTGTGTGGGCTCACAGAGGGATGCAGGGAAAAAAAATCTGCTGGGTGTTACTAGGCAGAGGAATCACATCAGACTCCAGGGTTCCCTGGAGAGGGAAACAGTTGGAGGTCAGGACAGCCTTTGTGGTGAGCACAGACGTGCTCCTCAGCTGAGCCAGAAAAGCCTTTCTCATGTCTTTACAGGCTTTTCCCTGCTGCCAAGTGCAGAGGAAGTGGAAACAGGTTTTTTACCCTAAACCAGGACAAGGGGGTTGCTGGTAATGTGATTTGTCACTATAAACTCCCTCCACTGAGTATTTAGATACCTCTGGCCTTCTCCAAAAATCTGTTTTCTGGCTGTTTCCCCTCCCCATTCCTGAGAACACAGGAGATTTAAGCCAAGCAAACTCACCAACCTGCTCTGACTGATTTTCCTCGGAGGCTTTCACCGGAATAATTCTCCTCCAGCTTTCCATCAGTGGCTGCACCAACAGCCACCAGCAGTATTGATCAAGGACTGAGTCACTTGTGAACCAGCACAGGCACTTAAAAAGAGAGAAAAAAAAAACAAATAAAGTCCTGTCCAGAAATATCAATCAAAGCCCAAGAAAATCAGGGAAGTAAGGGCTAAAATCATTTGTATTAAATGCAGCAACATCTCGCTTTACAGAGAGCCCTTTGGAGGTAATTCCAAGTTGCCAGAGACAAATTTAAAAATTATCAAAGCTGATACCTCCTCAAAAGAGCTAGACCACTCAGGGATGGTTATTTTTTTATTTGTGGTATTATTGCAGTGTCAAAAGGTGCCCTTATAGCTTTAAGAGGTGAAGTTGGTGTAAGAAGCTCCCAGAAATGCCCTTTACCTCCTGCACCTTCCCATCCTCCCTCAGGTGTATGAGTTTCTCCAGCTGTGCTAGTAAAAAATTCAGGTGTGAATGGTAAAACACACCCCTGCTGAAAAGGCTGGGAAAAAAAATAAAAATAAAAATAAAAAATCCCAATTTCCCTTGCTGGGCTCCCAGCAAAGCAAACCCTGGGCAGAGCCATTGGGAAGGGGCTGCCAGGGGATGCCAAACAAGAAATGACCCAAGCAGCCTGAAAAAAGGGGGGATACACTCATTGAGGTGTGAGAAACAGGAGGGGAAGCAGCCAACATTTAAATTTTTGGTGGTGGGAGAACGCTTGAGTTTGCGCCTTTTTTTTTTAACAAGCAAACAAAAAAAAAAGATCAATATTTAATTCAGCTCTAGGGGTAACATGGTTGGTGAACTATTAAATACTGCCTTTCCATAATTCTGCCTGGGTTTATCTCCGGTGCCTGCAGTTTTTTTTTCCTCCCCTCTGTTGCCTCCCTGAAAGCATAATAGTGGTTTTTGTGTTTTTATTACGCAGTGCATCTGTTGCCACTTCTGCTCAAACCTCCCAAATAAATGCCATTCCCCCAGATCTCCCAAAAACAAGGAAAAACAAGGATCTCCCTCTCCCTTTGCTTGAGGTGGGGCTGGTACCTCTGACCCTTCCCAGGCAGCCCCAGGGCTGATGTTCAAACACGTTCCAGGCAGGGAAAGGGACATGGAGGTGATGCCCAGCTGCCAAAAATCTGAGAGGTGGAGATGAATACCACTGCTGGGGCAAGGAAGATCAAATCCTTTGGCTTTGCTCCCCTTTTATGCCTGAGCCAGCATTAATTCCTGTGATTAGTGAAGGGAAATACTGCTTGACTGCCTGTGCAATGCCAAGGGCTGGTGCTTCCCATGCAGGCTCCCTCTTTAAAAAATAAATAATAAAAATAAGTAATAAAAATAAATAATAATAATGAATAGTAAATAATAAAAATTATTATTAAAATTATATTAAAATAAGTAATTAATTTGAAAATAAATTATAATTTAAAAAGCCAATAATGGGATTTTGGGTTGATGTGGCACTTCCAATTTTCAATCAGGGGAAGGCAGCGATGTTGCTCCCCCACCTAGGTGGCATCAAGCAGCTCAACACAGCCTCTTCAACCTCTTAAACCTCACATTGCTTCAGCTCCCAAAGCAACAGGAGCAGCACTGTTAGGAACTGGGGTGCTGCTGACTCTGAATTCAGATGGATTCTCTTTTCTTCCTTCCCTGATCTCGATTCCACAGCAAACCCTCACTGCCTTCACTCTCACTCCCACAAGGAATAGCAGCCTGGAGCTCTTCTCTGCCCTGCTTGGAGCTCAAAGGTGATTTTCACCAGCTGACTTCCCAAAGTTAGGGCAGCCCCAGTGACACCTTAAGTTTTAGCTCTCCTATTTTCCAGATTCTGTACTGCATTGGTGTGTGACTCTGAACTTCCACAAAGTGTTGGCAAGTTCTCCTCACAGTTTAGTTGGACAAAACAATCATTTTCCAGCCCCAGAACCAAGGACACCACTGCAGCTTCAGGCCCAAAAAGTATAAAAAACAGTGAATTAAGGAGAGCAATCTACGAGGATGGGACTGCATAACCTGGAGCTGGAATTGGACAATTAACCCCAAATATATAAATGGACCAAAACTTATAAAAGGGTGAAATTACATTACATGCCATCCATCTGGGGTAGAGCCAATGGCCAAGCTCCTGAAGTGCCCAAAGTGAATCCTTTTAAGGCCTTTTTAATAAATCCCTGCTTTATTCCTTCAACACTGTCCAGCCTCTGTTCCAGGGAGCCTCACAAAGCATCACCAGAACTGGGGCTGCTTTTCCTCTGTGCAGTGACCCACAGCATCCTCCTCTGCCCTGTGGAAATGGCACCTCTACAACTCCCAGCCCCTCTCTTGTAACATCCCAAGGCAAGGTCAGTCAGCTCTTGGGGAGGCAGAAGTGTCAGACCTGAGTGTGTTCTCCAGCCCAAAATCCTCTGTGGGTGCTGGAGCCCCATCACTCACAGCACAAAAGAAAGGATGTGTGCAGGCAGTTATCAGATCTGGGCTCCTCACTCATTCCTCAGAGCGGGAAGCACTATTTATTACATCTTTTTGCTGCTTCTAAACACAATCAACCATTTCTTGGCATTTCATTTTTATCAAAGATAAATAGCCTGATCCTGCTTTCATCCACATGGAGGGAAAAATTCCCCTCGGCTTCTCCTGCTGACAGCTCAGAGAATATCAGCTGATGGCTTTAAAGTCCTTCCCACCTTTTTTTCCTCCCTGTTCTTTCTCTGCCAGGAGACTAAGCTTCAAGTGCAGCCTCTCTCCTGGGGTTAGCACTCCCTCCCATATTCCAGAGAACCATCTTTCCCAAACCACTGGCTACGAAGGAGGAAGAAGCTGCTGTGTCTCACACTGAGATAAAGATCTGAAATATTTAGAGCTTTGTGTGCTAAATCCAGAGCCATGGAGCAGTGGGAGACAGCCTAATGCCACGGATGATGGGGAGGGAAAGGTCATGGCATGAAGGTGCCATGGATGGCAGTGCCACCAGGGTGAGGAGCATCACCCACAGTGGCTTCCATCACCCCTGCACAGAAGGTTTCAATTCCAAGGTTTCAATTCCCAGACCTGCTCATCCAGTGTTTTTCAACAACTCCAAAACGACATGGGCACAAAAACGCCACCCCCAACAAACCAAACCGGCAGAGAGCGGCGGCGGGGGGTTCTTTTCCCTCTCAAAATCTGTAAGCATGTGTGTTCAGCACTCGTGGAAATGTCAGATCTGAAGCAGAGGGAACTGGTACATCATCTGTCAAAACTGCAGCTGGCTTCAGCAGCTCAGCGTGGCGTTATCACGGAGAAAACAAACCGGGAGCAGCCCAGCACAAACTGGAGGAAGTGAAGGCCTGCCTGCTGGATCAGAGGTCATCAGGAGTAAAACTGACACTAATGCAGAGTTAAAATGCACTTTAAGTTTGCAGCAAGGTTGTCTTAAAGGCTGTTTCTGTCCTTGCCTTCTGCTACAAACGCTCTGAGGACGCAGAGCTGTGCTTGCCCTTCTCCACCTCTCTTCTTGCCCGTATCTTCCTTTAGCCTTCCCCCTGATCACCAAAATTGGCATCACTGTGGTTCTACCCATGGATCTCAAGGAGCTCCCAGAGCCCTGTTCTCCCCATCTTCAGGGAAAGGGGAGCAGAAAAAAATAAATGTCATTTTTGTGACTCAAAACCCCAAAATCGCGATGCCCCTTCAGCACAGTGAGTTTCCAACAGACCCACGCTTCTCTCCCTTTTCTCCTCCAAATTCCCCACAAGCCTTGCTTGGTCCCGTCCCCTTCTCAGCTGGCTGTGCCCCTGGAGCTCCACATCTCTCCATGACCTTCCCACTTCCCCAAATTTGCTTTCCCTGGATGTTTCCAGGCACTCTGGGGAGCAGGACCTCGTATTTTCAGCGCTGGTGCCGCGGAGCGCTGAGCAAATTCCCAGTGACAGATTATCAATAGCCAGCGCCATTAAAAATTTTCCCCCAGCTCCAGAGAAAGCCAACCAAGCACTGAGCAAAAAGGAGTCGATTTTGAGCCAGTCCAGCCCCTCTTCCTCTGGTGTTTGAGGAGATGCTTCCGTGCAGAGGCAAACAGGGATGGGCAAAAAGCTCCTGCAGGTCGGCAAGACTTGCTTTAGGTGGAGAGGAAGCAAAGATCCCTTTGCTCCACAGGGATGGAGGAACTACCTGCTGTAAATCTGCTCTAATTGCAGGCAGGAGGACGCCCACCTTCCTGCAGGGAATGCTGGGTGCCAGAGATGGATCTCCCTCGGCTTGGCCAAGGGAGGGTGAGCTGCTGGCTCAGCGCTGTCACCAAGACAGATTTAGGGAGTGCAGTCCTCTCTCCTGGAGCAGGTAATGCTGCCTGATTATGAGGAGGGGAGGGAGGAACCAGGAGCCAAGGCAAAGGCAGAGCTGGTTAATGGACCCATTAGAGGGCATTAGCTGACACCGGCAGGACAAGGCTGGAATTTAAAGGAGAGCACAGCCAGAGCTTTGGGTGTGCTGTGATCTCCATCTGCCACTCTGGCCAGGGCTTCCCTGAGATCCCAGCAGCTTCTCCATGGGCTCTCCAGCCCTCCTGGCTGCTGGAGGAGGTGGGAAGCCAGAGGGTGGCAAGGGCATTGTCCCCAGGGTGCGCTCCTGGCTCACGGAGATGTACGGCACATTTGGCAATGCCAAAACCTCCCGCCACACCATCACTGCCTTCCCCTTGCTGATCCCCTGGCCACCCCAGGACCTTGCTCCCCACCCCCCTGCTGCAGTGCCAAGAGGTTTCAGTGGCTCTGGGAAAGTCACTGGAGCTGCCCCAGTTTTCCCAGTTCATCCATCACCCCGGGGTTGGAGCAAGGGGAAGGGATGGGGCTGGTGGCACCACTGGCAATTCCCTCCCCTTCAGCACAGTCTAACACCATCAGCTCCTGCAAGAAATCAGGAGAATACACTAAAAAACTTAAAAAGAAGCCCCCTGGCTGATGAGGGGGTTGATATTTAAAGACTGCAGAAAAATAGGGACATGAGTGATCAGGACACACATGGGATGGAGAGGTCGGCAAAAGAATTAAAAAAAAATATTCACATGAATCCAGCAGTCCTGAGTATTTCAGTCCTAGCTCCTGACAAGAGGAAGTTCCCTCTTCCATGAGCATTTTCCACAGGCCAGGGCGAAAAAGAAAAAAAAAAAAAAATAAAAAACCAAAAAAAAACCAGACAAATCTGTCTCCTGATGGAAGAGCAGCCAAGGACACCACAGAGCTCCATGCTGCCTGAAGAAGAGCCTGCCTTGGCCCCAGGGCAAGGGTCAGCAACCTCAGCCAGCCCTGCTTGGTGGGAAATGCAGGGTGGATGAGTAAATTGCGGCAGATGGATAATTCAGGACAGAAGCTCTTCCTCTGCACCCCAGGGAAGTCACACTCCAGCCTCCCTGGTCTGGGACTCCTCACAGGGACCACAGGCAGCAACCTGGATGATGGATACAATGAACATCCTTCTCATTTCACACCTAGAGTGACCTCACCCCTCGTTTTTTCCTTCCCCTCCCTTTGCTGACAATTTCACTGACACAAAGCAGCCCAAAAACACCCAAAAAAAAGGATGGAGGAGCCCAGCTCAGGGCAGGTGCAGAGTCAGAGCAAAGAACTCCTGAAGTACAAGCCCAGCTATTCCATGCACTCATTAGTAAAAGATTTTGCTGCCCGCAGGGAGACAGTTTCTGGGTGATTGAATGTAGAACTGCTTGGAACAAATTCAATAAGCCCCAGCGTGCCTTTTGCTTTTAAATATGCTGTTTTCTCTAAGCTGAGTGGAAGAGCATTGGTTGAGGCCAGGGGTTTGCCAGGAAGGTTTCCAAGATGAGCTGGGAGAGGTGGTGACCCCCAACCCCTTGGAATATAGTGCCAGAACCTCCAAAAATCACTGCAAAGCCCATTTTTGGGAGGGTTTTAATTACCTCAATCCTCAGTGCCTTGCTCTGGGTTGCCACACACAGCGCCCAGGCTGCCAGGCAGAGGATCCTCCACGGAATCTGCCTTTATTTTCATTTATAAGAGCCTTCAGGACAGCTTGAATTGCTGGGGTATGGACCAGCCATTTCCAGCTACGACTGCAAGTGAATCCAAGTGCTCAAGCCCCTGCTTTAATTAAAAAAATCAGGATACACAGGCCTACCTAGAGTGCAATGGCAACAAAAGCAAGTTATTAAGAGAAGTAATATCCACCTAATCCAATCTGATCTGTGTAGTTATTAGGCCTAGCTAAGTATTGGTATTGATTTTATTACTCATATCAATGCCACAATAGAAGACCAACCACAGTTCAGAGTTTTGCATCGTTCATTATTTTGTTTGGCCTCGGAATGGATGATTTTTTTTTTCCCCCTCCATCTCTCAAAATCCCCACACAAGTTCCTTTTTGGGGTTTCCCTCTTGTTCCTTCATCCTTACCTCCTTCTCACTACATCTTCTGCTTTTCCCCCCCTCTTGGTTTGCCCCTCGCCCTCCACAAAACAACTTCATGCAGGATCAAACCCAATGCTTACGTTTTTGTTAGTCTGAGCTCAGCCAAAGAAGCTTCCAGCAGTTTATGAGTCAGAAACACAAGATAGAGCTGCTGGTCACTGAGAGAAATTGCCAAGAATCTGGGGAGGGTGAATCACCCCCAAAGAGAGCTGAGAAGGGAAACAGAGAGACAACCTCTTGTCCTTTTCCACTTGGTCTTCAGCTCGTTTTTTTTACCCAGCTTTGAGTAAGGAGCCCAACATGGGAATTTTCTTGAATTTCCCCATAGGAAGGAGCCTGGTTTTTTGTATTTTCCCACAAGGATGAGCTGGGAGATGAACAAACCTGGTGCTGGGCAAGCTCCCTTTGTGAAGTGCTCCCCACCACGTGCTGCAACTCACAGAGCTTTTCTTTGGCTCCCAGGGAGTTCAGTTTGACTCTGGGTTAACTGCACTTCCCTTGCTAAGCTGTCTGTCACCTCTCAGCCTCTTCCTTGCTCACTCAAGAAAATAACAGCTCCCACACTCTGAAAAATCCCACATAATTGGTACAGTCTCCACAAAGTGCCTCTCAACCAACAGCAGGGCAATTTGGAGCTCAAAAGGTGGTCCTGTCCTTTTAGAAGGATCGTGGGTCAACAACTTTGTTTATTTTTCTCAGTGTCTGTCCAAGGGAAAAAAACAAACCAATCAAAAAAACACCATCCCAGCTCCTCAAAATCGAGCCTGGCAGCACCAGTCTGGGGCAGAGCTAGAGGAAGAGCTGTTTCCATCCCACAGCTGTGCCTCAGAATCAGCCTTTACCTTCTGGTGACCAGCCAGTTCTCACCTTCCTTTTTTTGCCCCACATCTTGGTGGGATGAAGGATTCTGACCCTGAAATGCAGAGATCTGGAAAATGTGGAGTCTGTTCCAGGCCCTCTCTCCAATCACATTTGAGCAGAAAGTTGCCACATCATCAATTTGGTGTAAATTTAGGTATCCAGAGCACCAAACCCCGTTCGTTTTGCTGTTTTATCTCCTGGCTTGGCATTAGCATCTCTCCCTCCCCACACAGCAGAATAAATAGCAATACCCAGAGCCACACACACTTATAAATAAATAGGAAAGCAGCATCAATTCAGCCATGAATACAAAGCTTAAGGAGGCTGCATCTCATTCCTGTTTGCTGCCTGGGGCGCCGCGAGCTGACAATCAAAATTCACCGAGTGCCAAAAATATTAGTTTAGTTTAATATTTGTGTTTGCTCAGCTCCTTCCCGTGCCTGGATGACAAACTGCCCTGAGAAGGCATTGCCAGAGGCACTCACACTTCCATTCTCTCTCTTGCACTGATTCTGGCACACAGAGGGATCTTTTCAAACCAATAAACACTTTCATTTCTGTCTTCGCTGAAAGGACTTCCTCTACGGGGTGATGTTTCGCTGGAGGAAATGATTTAAGAGCAGAGATTCAATATGGTTGTGATTCAATATCGTGCTAAGGAATCCCTTGTAAAGTCAAGGGAGAGACAAATTCTGACATTACCTGAGCCTCGCTGAACTTAGCAGAGTATTTTTGGAGAGAGAATCCAGCAGCAAAGAGCTTTTTCATGTGGTGTCTGGTCGCTCTTCTTCTCAGGTGAAACAGCAGCAACACCATCACTCTCGTGTAAGTTACATCTTGACACGTGTGAGAGCATCCAGCAGGAAGGGAAGAAGAGAAAAGAAGCAGAGAGAGATTTATTTAAAGTAACACTACACTTATATAGGGTAGTTCGTGCAAAACAGAAGAGAAAAGGCTCATTGGCCCAAGGAGGCAACACCTCTTTGAAAACATGCTTTCTGCAAAACATCACATCTCCAGCAGGTGTTTAATGATTGTTATAATGATTAAATGATAATTTAATAACATGATATTCTTATTAATTTAATATTATAAATTATAATCAATAAATAATATTAATTTAAAATATTATAATATAATATAATTTAATAATATAATGATTTATTGTCCTTGAGCAGCCTGAGAAAGGGCTGCTTTCTTGGCTCCCAGCAGCATCCCAAGGACAGATCCAGCAAGAATAAAGTCAGACCAACCACAAGGAACAGATTTCCTCTTTGCTTCCCCTCCTCATTGCTGAAAGGATGCCCTGAGCTCATCATGGAATGGTTTGGGTTGGAAAGGACCTTTGGGATCCATCACCTAGCTCCAACCCCCTGCTGCAGGCAGGGAACACATTCCACTATCCCAGGTTTCTCCTCCAGCCTGGCTCTGATGTACACCAGAAACTCAGACAAAGCAGAAACATCTGTGAGCCTGAGCTGAGCTGAGTTACCTGGAGCCACTGCAAGGGGATGGGCTCACACCCTGCTCCTGCTGCCCTGGGGACATCCCAGTTTCCCCCAGCTATCCCAGATCAGCCCAGGCTCAGGGACCAGCTCCCTCCTACTGATTACATCCCTCTTTCTGGCCTCAGGAGGTGTTTTGGACTCGTTTGTTGAGGAGCTGTAGAGAAGAACAATGCTGGCTGTCTCCCCATCAAGGTGGGCTGTGGCAAGGCAGAGTCCTGCTTTCACTCCAGCACTACCCTGAAACACAAAGCTTTGTATTTGCCTGTCAATACCCCAGCTGGATCCTGCTTCTCTGTATTTAATTTGAGATGAGTACTGCAGGACCTCTTTTGTTAGCTGGATACCTCATGCACATTGTTATTATTCCTTTCATAAAAATCAATAAAGACTTAGGAACAACAACCACCAATAATAACAGTACATCTCTCTTTGTGTCTTTGTGTTGCAACTTGCTGAATAACTCAGAAAAGCAGCAGACAACAGTCAAGAGAGAAGATTAAAAAAGATGCTGTTTCCAAACTGGACCTGCTCTTCCTTTGGAAAAACTTTCCAGCCACTTAAAACTGCAGCACATCTCAGCGCACAAGAATTCAGTAGCAGAGGCTCAGGATGGGAAGAAATGCTCAGAGGATGAGGCACCAGACAGAGCCCCTCTGATTTGGTGTCCTGGTTGCCTTGCCTGTGAAACACAGGCAAAAACAATGACTTTGGAAATTTAAGGGTACTGCTTTGAAAGCCACAGCAAATCATTCCTACTGAAGTCACTTCCTGAGCACTTACAAAACTGAGGGAGAAGCATTCCTTGCTGGTTTCTGTGCTGCTGTGAAATGGGGAGAGAGGAAGAAAGGGAACAGAAGGACTTGGAGCTGCTGGAATGAGTCCAGTGGAGACCACGGAGATGGTCCAAGGGCTGGAGCCAGGCTGGGAGAGCTGGGGCGCTCACCTGGAGAAGAGAAGGATCTGGAGGAGAACTCAGAGCCCAAAAAGGCTCCAGGAGAGCTGGAGAGGGACTGGGGACAAAGGATGCAGGGACAGGAAAAAGGGAATTGCATTCCCAGTGTCAGAGGGCAGGGATGGATGGGATACTGGGAAGGAATTGTTCCCTGGGAGGGTGGGCAGGCCCTGGCACAGGGGGTCCAGAGCAGCTGTGGCTGCCCCTGGATCCTTGGGAATGTTTAAGGCCAGGTTGGACATTGGGGCTTGGAGCACCCTGGGATAGTGGAAGGTTTCCCTGGCAGGGGGGGTGAAATTAATTGCTCTTTCAGGTCACTTCCAACCCAAACCATTGCATTATTTCCCTGCCACCCAGTTCCAGGAAACAGCCAGAGAAACAGGAGTGGAAATCACCCAGGAGCTCCACAAGTACCCTTTAATTACCCTACAGGAGAGCTTAAAAAAACCACCACACACCTTGAGGCAACACTTTCTCCACTCCCTGCACTGTCCTGAGCTGCTCCTCCAGCTCCAGCTGGGATTCCCAAGGACACAGCAGACAGCAGGACCCACTGCTGCCACAGGGACCCCACTGGCTCTGCCTGGGCTTCCCTGGTGGCCACAAAGTCCTGGAAGGACAGAGCCCAGTCCCCCAGGTCAGGGCCTGGATGTCAGCATCACCTCCAAGGGAATTCCACCAGGCTGAGTGCTCCTTCCTGAATAAACCCCCCAAAATCCAATTTCCTGGGGGACCACTCGCTCAACACGACCTGCCCTTCACATTTACCAGGCTCCCAGCATTTTGGTTAAAGAAAATATATAAAATTCTAATACTATTGTTTTAAAGGTTAATGCATTCCCAGCCACAACTCAGAGCAGGGATTTGAGTCCAGGAACAATCATCTGGTGGCAGGAAAATATTGAGTAGATGGCCTAGGTCTTACCCAGCTCTGTTTTTTTGTGCACGCATTGCTCTTTTTTCATTTCTTTCCTTTTCCGGTTCAGCCATCCAAAGCAGTATAAAACTAAAGCTAAACACAGCTGGGGTTTTATCCACATCCCAGCCATTACACACAGAGAGCATCAGCACACATCACAGCAGCAGGGCTGGTTTTCTTTTTTCCCCTTCCCATATCAAGGCTTGCTGCTGTTCCTACGCTCAGGCCAAGCTGCTTTTCAGCAGGAATCTTTCCTGGCTTTCCACCAGGCACCTTTTGTGGCTTCCCAGCCACTGCCACGTGCAGCTTTCACAAACCAAAAGGCTGCTGCAAGTGCCACGAGATAAGGGAATTCAGGCACCAAAGAGAAAGAAAAGCTGGTGCTTTTCACTCTCTCAACAACTGATGAAAAGATGAACTCTGCTTTCCCAAAAATCTTCTCCTATACCACGAAAAAAAAGCTGTAGAAAGCCAGGAAGTCCTTTGGCTCTTAAAATACAGGAGAAGTTAGTAAATGCTGGCCTTAATTACAGACCTGGAGCTCTCCCTGCAGACAGACAGCAAAGAGGAGCTCCTGCCATGCCAGCAGCTCCCAACTAACCCAGGGCTGCTCAGGTGCTCCCTTTTTATCCCCCAGCAGCAAAACAGGGATCAGCAGGGATTGTGCCCCACCTGTTATCCCATCCCATCCCATCCCATCCCATCCCATCCCATCCCATCCCATCCCATCCCATCCCCCC
>JAOTQZ010000297.1:1974449-1996888 GCA_026546895.1 Pogonocichla stellata
TCTATTTTAATTTTCCTAGTAAAGAACTGTTATTCCTAATTCCCCTATCTTTGCCTGAGAGCCCCTTAATTTCAAAACTATAATAATAATTTGGAGAAAGGGGGTTTACATTCTCCATTCCAAGGAGAAGCTTCTGCCTTTATTGGCAGACACCTGTCCTTCAAACCAGGGCACTCCCTAAAAACATAACTACAAAGACCATGTGGGGTTGATACCGACCACATTAATCCATCCCAAGCAAGTCCTGAATGGTTACAGGGCTGATTATCAGGGCTTGACACATCCCTGAGCTCACTCCAGCCCTGCCTGGGCATTTCCTTGGATTACCCACCCAGCAGCTCTTAGGCATTCCTAATTGGCACGTGACAAAGTGGTCAATACCAATTAGCATTCTTATTAAATGAATGTTGTATGCTGGCAGCAGTTACCTAATTACCTCAACAAGTGCATCAGGGAGAGGCATCCAACCCCGTGGAGCAGCAGGAAAACGAGCTGCCCTGGGATAAGGGACAGGAGAGGATTTTTGGAGCAGGTCCAGGGGCCAGAGGGATGGAACTGGATGGGAAGGGACACATATCCTATAGGGAAAAGCTGAGAGAAGTGGGACTGTGGGAGAAGAGAAGCTTCAGGGAGAAGCTTCCAGTGCCTAAAGGGCTCCAAGGGATGTGTGAAAGACTTTGGACAAGGGCATGGGATGAGAGGACAAGGTGGAATGGCTTCCCACTGCCAGAGGGCAGGGATGGATGGGATATTGGCAAGGAATTCCTCACTGCTCAGAGGAAGCCGTGACTGCCTCATCCCTGGGAGCGTCCAGCTTGGACAGGGCTTGGAGCACCCTGGGAGGTTTGGAACACAGTGAGCTTTAAAGATTTCACCCCAGGGCTCCCTGAAATCCCTGCTCCCTGGGCAGGACCCCTGTCTAACACAGGTGACCTTGCTGAGCAGCTCCCAGCACTTCCAGGGCAATGTGGCTCGGACATTCGGGGTTTTCCTTCTGCAGAATTCATTCCCTGGAAGCCAGGCAACAGAGAGAGGCCAAGACACCTGAAATTACATTTACCAGGCTGCACAAGGCTGGTGCTTTTTAATTCTTTCCCTCTTTTTTGCATATCACCCCCAGGCTGAGCTTAGCCTATGGGTACCACTGTTATCAGAGAGCAGGCAGGGGGAGAGTTGAGCCTTGGTGTTTGTGCCTGGGAACCAAAACAGACCCTGTGCACTGGTTTTCTAAATTTAATGCTTGTGAAAGTCTGCAATTCTGCTCTCTTCTTTTTCCCTCCTTGGAAGTTTCTCTGCCTTTCATGTCAGGGCTGGCGTGGAATCAAAAAATCACAGGATGGTTTGGGTGGGAAGGGGCTTTTAAGACCATCTCATTCCAACCCCTGCCATGGGCAGGGACACCTCCCACTATTCCAGGCTGCTCCAAGCCCCTTTTAATGTGACCCTGGACATTTCCAAGGATCCAGGGGCAGCCACAGCTCCTCTGGGCCAATCACTCCTCCCTCTGCAAGGCAGAGAGCCACCCTTGTGGGTGGACAAGATGCCAATTTTGCATTTTCAGATGTGAAAATGAGCAAAACCAGACGGTTCTGGCTGTCACAACAGACCCAGAGCAGAGGAAGGGCCTGGGGGAAGAGGGAGGAAATCAGGGAAATGAGAGGGAGGGATCACCCAGAGGCTGATCCAGGATGGATGGAGGGCACCAGCCTTCCCTACTGCTGAGTCTACCACATATCAAATGCAAGCAGCACACTGAGTAACTCATCTTTCCTGTGTGCCTATTAAGCAAAAATTAAAAGAAAATTACATGGGGAGGTCGGCAGCAAGCAGGAGGGGATGGGCTGTAATTATCTGGCTATTAATTGGTGTAAAGTTCCAGTTTAATGCTCTCAGGCCCATGTCGCTATTTCCTGGGGAAATTTTCTCTCTATTAGTTTTGGATGAGAACTGGGATTCTCTCTGGAAGCTCTGAGTCCACCCAAAAAAGGTGACTTTCAGCTTCAGTCCCCCAGCAGGTTTCTGTTTCCAGGCACTGAGGATTGAAATGAAGGGGTCACTTCTAACACAGCTTCACCTGCCCAAGGTGGAGGTGGGAAAAGCCAAATTTTAACTTTTACCATGGGATGAGGATAACCAAGCATGACCCTTTTAAAATCCAGCCTGCATGGAAATGTCTGCTCCAAACACAAAATCCAGAAACAAAAGAACTCAAAGGGTTGTTCCCCCACCAGCTTCTGGGAATTCCCTAGGGAGAGGTGAGAGCCTCCTGCCCAAGCTCATCAAAACCTGCCAATTAAACAGCCCCAAAACCTTCTGAGCATCCATCAAAGCCCGTGGAGAGTTTCCAGGAGTGATGTGCAGGTTCCTGCAAGCTCACCTGGCAAGGGACCAGGCAGCCCATCCTCCTGCTGCTGCCACACAGGACACAGCTCTGCCACAGAACAGGGGGGAGCTGCAGATGTTTGTTCTATGACCCCTTCTCCTTCAATTCCCAAGCAGGAGAAAAGCACTTGCTAAAGGGAACTCAGAAAAGAGGGAAAAAAAAAAAAAAAAAAAAGGAAAAAGGGGAAGTAGGGGAGAAATAGGGGAAAAAACCAAACAGGAATAAACTCCAGAGGAAAAAAGGGAAAAAAATCCCAGGAAGGAGGGATTTTATTCAGTTCACAGCTTGGAAGCTCAAAGCCAAGAATAAGGAATTCTCCCTTCGTGCCATGGTTCTCCATGGATTGCAGTGATATAGAACTTTTGGGAAAAAAGGCTTGCACTCTGGATAACTGTCAGCATTCCAAACCCTTAAGAATTTTTTTTAAAATTCTGGTTTTCTCTCCGTATCTCCCTCCAGTTTCCAAACTTCTGTGCTACACCAAGGCCTAGGAACCTTCTCTGCCACCTGGCTGCAGCAGCCAAAGTCATGAATCCCTGCACATGGCGTGGGGATTGGGATGAGATGATCTTCAAGGTCCCTTCCCAACCCAAACCATTCTGTGACTCTATGAAAAAAATGAGGATTTTATGAAACTTCAGAGAAAATCCCCACCTGTGGAGGCTCAGCACGCTGCCATTTGTCCCAGAGAAGCCATTCCTTTTGAAATTTTGGATTATTTTTTAGTTCACATGCAGGTTGATACATTGCTTTTTCTAGGAGAAGGAAACACCAGTGCCACCCTCAGAGGTACCAGCAGCTGCCAACAGCTGCATCCACCCAGGATGGGCATTGCTGGTGGACTAAGAGCCTGCCAGCTCTGGAAATATCCAGCATCCCCTGGCTCCAAAAGTGTCAGAGAGACAGTGGGAGGAGAAAAAGGAGCCTTGGGAATGAGAGCTGGGGAACACAGCAACAGTGGGGGTGCAAAAAGACCACAGGAATCCCTATGCTGGGAAAAAAAAACCCCAAAAAATCCCAGCAGCCAGGGCTGAGTCAGAGCCCCCTGCAGCCCTGTCAGGAGTGATGGGGATGGTGCTGCCACCACTTTGATCCAGCTGTGGAGCTGGGAGGGCTCTGGGGAAGATCAATGTGCCATTAGAGAAAGCACCCAGGGCTGCCAGTCAATGGCCTGGAATGACACTGCAGCCTGTGACAGCCACACCAGCAGCCTGCTGCTGCTGGCACGAGAATGGCAGGCTTCAAAATCCAGCAGCTCCTGCTCCCCAGCTCGAGCAAATTAACCCCAAATCTCTCTGTTTACCCCCAGCCCTAACAAGCTCATGGAAAAATGGCATTCCAGGCTATTTCCTGAGCCTTTGTTCCCTTTCATCCTGGGGAAAAAGAAGGGTTTAGATAATCTCAGAATGCCAGAAAGCAATTTATTTTGACCTAGACTGTTTCTGCAATGTCATCTCCTGGCTCCAGCACGTGGGAAGGAGTCAGCTGGAGTTTACAGCACCCAGCCCCAATGGGGCTGTGTGTCCCCAGTGGGCTGTGACCCTGGGTGGGGACAAGGCTGTGGCACTCAGCTCAGTGCCCAAAAAACACCCTCCAGAGGTCTGAGCTGCTGGGCAGAGCAGTGGGGAGTGGGGGGTTATGCTGGGTGTGCACATCCCTGATGGGGACATGGAAGAGACTCCAGAGGGAATCCTGTCATCAAACCATCACAGGATGGTTTGGCTTGGAAGGACCTTAAAGATCATCCAGTTCCACTCCTCCTGCCATGGCAGGGACAACTTTCACTATCCCAGGTTTCTCCAAGCCCTGGCCTGGGACACTTCCAGCCACAGCTTCTCTGGGCACCCTGTGCCAGGGCCTGCCCACCCTCCCAGGGAAGGATTCCTTCCCAAAATCCCATCTAACCCTGCCCTCTGTCTGTGTGAAGCCATTCCCCTTTGTCCAAAGTCCTTCTCCAGCCCTTCTGTAGCCTCTCTAAGCACTAAAAGACTCTAAAAGGCCACAATTAGGTCACCCTGCAGCTTTCTCTTCTCCAGGCTGAACAAAGCTTTCCTCACAGGAGAGGACCTCTCCTCCATCCCTCTAATCACCCTCCTGGATTCACTCCAACAGGCACATCCCATTTATCCCAGAGCAGCACCAGCTCTATCCCAGTGACCCCCACTCAGTCCTTTCCCAGCAGGAGGAAGAGATTTGAGGGGATGGAGTCTCACCCATCCCCCTGAGCCACAGGGTGAGCTCAGCTCTGTGCCCCCAGAATGTTTTTTGCACCAAAGAAAAGTTTCTTTGGGAAGAAAAAGCAGGAGGGAGCTCCAGCTGCTGAAGCACTCTCAAGATAAGCACAACGTCAGTGTGTGTGTCCCTCCCAGCTTCCCCAGCCTGGCTCCATCCTTCCCTGGGAGCCACAGAAACACACTGAGCTACCCACCACAGGCTCTGCTGCAATCCAGGAGCACCAAAAAGCAGCAGTCACCGGTGGGAACCCCTTTTGCAGACCCCCAATAGCCCCCCAAGCTGCTTCTGAGCTCTGCCCCACCCCAGCTGCTCAGGGATTGCAATAACTCATCTCCCTGTCAACAGGGAATATTTTTAAATGCCTTCCTCCCTGCAGGCAGGCAGAAGCCTCCTCTGTTCTTCCCAGGCAGATTCCTTTTTTATTATTATTGTTGTTTTTCCTCTAGATGAGGAGTTTAGATCATCCTGTCTCCTTTCAGGGCGGGGGAATGACAGTCAGGGGGCAGCCCCCAGGAAGGCTCAGAATTGCCAGGAAGAGGAGCTGAAACTTCGAGTGAGCTCAAACTTCTGATTCCGAGCACAAAGCAAAGCTTGTCTTGCCTTTCCTTCCCGAAGCTACATAAAAATAAACCCAGGCTCCCTCCCTCCTCCTTTCTGGCAGCCAGCAGCACATCCTGCAGAGCAACCCTGTGTCCTGAGACTCTTGCACTGGGCTGGGAAAGGAGAGGAGCAGCTCAGCCTGTCCCCTGGCTGAGCATCACTCCCCTCTGTGCGCTCCCCAGCAGGGCTCTGATGCATCTGGAAAGCCTGCAAGGGTTCCACCAGCGCTTTGTTCCCTGCTCTCCACGCTCTGGGGTGCTGCTGCCGCGCTGCTCTGGTTGTGCAACAGCCCCACAAATGGCACTGGGCTGCTTTGGAGGGGGAGGAGGAGCTGGGCCACCAGAGAGCCACCGAAATCCCCGCGGTTCCTGCTGTCGCTGGGGGCCCGCGTTGGATGGATTGCAGCAAGTCAGCAGAGAGCAAATAAACAGGATAAACAGGCTCTGTGCAGCCCGGTGCTCCCTGAGAAAAGCAGGATTGTTTTTTTGTTGTTGTGCTGTTGGTTTTTCCCTCTAATGCCCATCACTTTGTCAGCAGCTCTGTGCGCGCTGGGGGCATCGTTCGTCTCCGGGGCTCGCAGACCCAAACCACTGCTGGGCAAAACGCTGCCTGAGCTGCCTTCACTGTGGGTGGGAACCCTAAATTCCCAGCCACAGAGATGGGGAAAGCCTGGATGAAGCCAGGCAGCTCCACACCCCTTGCTGCAAACCCAGCTGCCAGCACCTGGGCACCACCAGAGCCCCGCAGTGTGCCAGGGTGACAGAGCTCACAGAGCACCAAAAAAGCAGCAGAGAGATCCAGCCACCCCACTCTGGCTGCTCAGAAAACCATGGAGACACCCTGGAATAGAAAGCCCAAGGGCAGAGGAGGCCTTGCTCTGGGCTGGTGGTTTCATCCCCCCCTTTAAAGACCTGGCTGTGAGTAATTAAAGCTCCTGTTTCTAAGCTGCTTGGTATTTTAATTGATTTTCTGCACTGGCTGCCCACAGTCATTCAAATCCAACATTTGTCTTGCAAGCCCCAAATGAGCAGCAGGGGAAGGCGACCTTCCCACGAGTCCATGGTGGTGGGAACTGGTTTGGACTGGGAATGCTCCTGGTGGGACCACCTGGATGACATCCAAATTATCAGATTGGGCCAAACCAGTGCCCTGATCTCCACCACGGAGCAGCTCAGGGCAGGAAGAGCTTCCCACTATGATTTTCTACCTTTTATTTCTCCTGGGAGTTTGCTCTGGGATGTCTATTTTCCACAGGGGGAGGAGAGACTGATCTCCTGCACAGTCAGACTCTCATCAGGAGAAAAGTGGGAGCATAAAAACAGGGATTTGTTTTTTTTTTTCAAAGGAGGTGAGAATACAGCTTGCATTGAAAATCAGGAGCGCTGGGGGAGATTTTTGAATAAAATCTCAGTTTAGTCCAACCTATAATTTGGGCAGGAAGGGACCTTAGGGATCATCCAGTTCCAACCTCCTGCCATGGGCAGGGATGCCACTCATTAGGTCAAGTTGCTCAGGGCTCCATCCAGCCTGGCATTGAACACTTCCAGTGATGGGGCATCTACAACCTACAATCCTAAATCATTCCCCAACTCTTATCAGCAAAGTAAAAATCTAGGACTTGCTGGTTTTTCAGGTTTTGCTTTTTTTTTTTTTTTTAGCACCACTCCAGAGCTGATGGCAAACAAGCCAATCTTTAGAGTGGAAAAATCAAGCTCTGGCAAGTTGGTTTCTAAAAAAAAATAATCACTGTCAGTGGGATGATATTCCTAAAATTGCAGAGGGACTGCAGGAGGTCACGTTTCCAAATCCAGAGATAAAGGCTTTCCCCAGCAGGTGCAAAAACAACACCTTGCCCTCCCAGAATGGTTTTTCTTTTTCTGGAACCTGGGAAAAGCCTGCACATGGAGCCTCGAGTCAAGAACCCAGGAGGCCCAGGGAAAATCCAGCTCCCAGGGCTGAGAGTTGTGTAAAGTTGGGAGCCTTCCTGCTGGAGGGATGCATTCCTCTGTGCTGCAGGCAGCCTGAGCCTCCAGCCTCCTCCAGGAATTTGAAAATAAGCCATGCATATAATAGGTGCACATTTAGCATGAAAGGAAGATGCTTCACAGAGGACAAATATTAAACTGTGGAATATATCAAGAGACATTTCCTGGGAACACTGAATTTAACCCAGCTCTTAGATGAGAGGGAAGCTCCCAGGAGCTATGGCTGTGTCTGGTGGAGGAACAAAAACCTGGAGGAGGCTTGACAAGAGAAAGCTGCCTGGGTTTCCTAGGGAAAAGGGAAAAGGGTCAGTGCAGGACTCTCCTCTGCTGTCAGGGTGGTGGTGACACCCAAGGGACATCCAACCCCTCTCCTGCCCAGCCTGTGCTCATCAGCAGAAATATTGGGAAAGGGAATAAAACAGAGCAAGCCCAACACACTCTCCCAGCAGCCTGCTCCTTCCATACTCTGAACCAGATGCTGGCTTTGAGCTGCTGTTTAAAATCTCATGCTGGACCTTTTTTCAAATTGGTCTCATCATTGCTGGAGCCCAGCAACAATCTGGAATTCCAGAAGTTCCTGCACAAAGCTGTTTGACACTTCAACCCCCCTATCAAGCATGGCAATGCTTGTTTTAGGTTCTAAAATAGTGGTAAACCCAGGTGAGGAGCAGCAATGCTGGTAAATGGAAATTTAATCCCATTTTTTCTCAGTGTCCCATTAAAAAGGGGAATAAAATTCCCCAAGAGGGCAGCCCCTCTTGGGCAAGAAGGTGGCCTTTAATAAAGTGATTTCACTTGGCCACATGAAGCCCTACTCTTCCACTAACACAAAGCCCTTCAGTAAGTGGAAGCTGGGAAGAGAGCTCCTAAAAACCTGAGCAGTTTTGTTTGTTTGTTTTTTAACAGTGTATGTGGGACTCCAGCCAACAGTTTTGTTGTTTTGTTTTTTTCCTCTCCTTTAAAATAGCATGAGACCATCTCAGGACCTCCCATGCCCTTATCTGTCTGTGTGCTCATACATCATCTTCCAATTGTGGGGACTCTGAGATAGTTATTTGGCTCTTAGAGCACCAAGCTCTTTGCTTATCTCCTTCCTACTTCTGCTCTCTACACTTCCAGGCAACCTGGTAAGGAGACCTGCATTTCCCTGAGAACAAAAGTTCAGCCTCTTAAGCCACTTATCTGGAGCAAACTGCTGCAACTCTCTTGTTTTGACTGATACCAGGCTTTATTTAGGGAGGCCCTGCAGCCTGGGCACCTCCTGGAGCAAAACTTGGTCTGACTCAGTTTTGGAGGGCTCTGCAAAGAAGTTTATCCCTTCCCACTGTCCAGCACTGCTGGAACACAACCATCCATCCATCCATCCATGGGGATGTCCTCCCTTCCCCTTCTGATACATTCCCTTCCACTTCTATTTCAATAAAACAACCTGACCTGGAAGACACTGGCATCTATTCCTGCTCTTGGGTGAGCACTGAGCTGGAAAAGCCTCCTGGGTCATACGGATCAAACCCATGGAAAAGAACCACGGGGTTCAGGAGGGATCCATGCTGGAACAAGCAGCCAGCTGTGAGAGCAAGCAAGAGGGAGAAGCCAGGCTTCTCCTGGCTTGCAGTGGGAAGGGAAGTGATGATGCTGGGGGAGAGCTTGGCAGGGAGCTGGGTTTGGAAAAGGGGGACAGAGGGAAGTTTCACACCAGTGACGCTCACCAGGGCTTTGCAAATGCCACGTTGGCCTTTTCAGCCCGCACGGGGAAACAGCAGTTTTCACACCTAAGAGCCTTCTCCCACAAGCTGTCTAATGGCACTTTCACAATCAGCAGGCTGCTCTGAGAGGCAGCAACTGCTGCCTCCTCTCCAGCTGGGATCCCTTCCTCACACAGCCAGTGGGGTTATTTCCCCAGCACCCGTGAGCACCAAAGATGAAGCTGAAAATTAAAACGAGCCAAAGCAGCCCCTCCCCACCCCTTTTAATAAAGCTACTGAATATCATGTTCCCAGCCTAGATTAACCTAAGCTTTGCTCCCAATTATTGTTTCACTCTCCTAAGTGCAGAAGCAAGGAAGGGGCTTGACAAATGAACCCAGCTCTGCGGTAAAGCTGCACTTCCACTTGTGCAAGTTTGCCTGAATCCTTATTGCTCAGCGAAATCCTCCCTCACACAAATCACTGGCTGTGTATTCCCAAGGCTTTTTACTGCACTGGGGGCTCCAAGGACTTTTCAGCCTTTTGGTTTGTGGGGCTGGGAACCCCATGGGGTGAGTTCAGACTCTGGGTCTTGTCCCAGTCCCCTACAAAGAGCCCACAGCTCCAGTGGGGCCATGCAGGACACACATGGGGCTGAGCTGAGCCAGAAACAGGTTTTCCTCACAGTGGAAAAGCGAGGCTGCTGCTGGAGAGCAGGTTATTTGGGGACTTGCACGTTAGCACTGGGTCCTGAACACGGTGATGAAATGAAAGTGGAAAAGGGAGGGAGGGGAGGATTGTGCTGCTCGGGGCTGTGATGCCTCCAAAGCCCAGCTCTGGGGAAAGCTCCTGATCTCTCAGACCTCTCAGCAGAGAGGTGGCAGGGGGAAAATGCAGCCCATCCTCTGCTCCTCGCCCTTCTCCCAGCACAAATCAAGGCAGCTGTGATTAGAGGCAGAGGGGAGTGCTAAGGGATGCAGGGATCCCACGCTTTCCCCTGCTGGCATGTCAGGCTAATCAGCTCCACCAGCTCCTCTGAACGCTGCCCCTGCTCTCCCTGGAGCTCAGCTTTGATTTCCAGGCCTGTGGTGCTGTAGGAACAAGCCTCAGCTGGTTCCAGGGCCCAGCCTGAGGTTTAGGTCAGGGGTGGTTGTTCAGCTTGACCCCCTGCCCCACAGCTAATGTAGGGCTCCAGCATGGCAGGAACACTCCTTGGGAAACCAAGGGATGGGGAAAACACCAGTAAATCACAGCAAATTAGCCCCATCATCCTTAAAGGCTGATACACAAGTGCATTCACAGAGGCACCACACCTTTGGGATAACCCTGGTGTCTTAGAATGGCTTGGATTGGAAGGGACTCTCAAAATCATCTTCTAATTCCACCTCCCACTGCACCAGGTTCCTCAAAGCCCATTCCAGCCTGGCCTTGAACACTTCCAAGGATGGGACAGCTACAGCTTAGGGAGAGGGAGCTGCATTGGCTGTTTCCCTTGCCTAGAACAGGGGCTCTGACACCAAAATCATGGCAGCAGATGGATGCTTTTAGACAAAAAAAATGGACAAGTCAGACCCTTCTGAAATTTCTCCTGTAATAAAATAAAGAAATTGTCCATGGTGTCCCTCCTCCATGCCACTCTGTGAGACCCAGGGTGTCCTTTATGGGTACACTGAGGAGTGTGAAGGTGGCTCCACCTAAGAAAAACACCCTTGAACACCTGACTGCCCCCTGTGCCACTGCCTTCCAAGGGGTTTTCTGCACATTGCATGATCCAAGTCCATTTAAACACGGGGAGAAAGGCAGGGCATGCCTGATCCCTCTTTGGAGATATCCAAAGGGATACCTCTGCAACACATCTGCAGAGTTAAACCAGGTGTTTGTCCCACAGGCTGCTCCAAAGTGAGCACAGCAGGGTAAATTCAAGATCAGGAGTAGGTTTAAAACATTTCTCAGCCTCAGCCCTGGCAGGGAGCAGCTCTCCAGTCTCTGGTGATTTGCCAAAAGGGTAATTTCTTACTGCTATAAGATAAGTGAGTGTGTAAACAAGGTGGTGCAGGGACACCTCTCCCAGTGGAAAGATTTCTTCTCCTGCATGGCAGGGTGAGTTTTGTTTCAGGATAGGTCCTGTCCTGCTGCTCCTTGGCTGCTCCATGAGACATCACCACGCTGGCAAAGGCAGCATTCCTCACAGACCTCACCAAAAGCAGAGCATGTTTAAAGAGGGAAACATCCTGCTAATGAATAGGCAGAACTTGCCAGCCCATCTGACAAAAATCAGTGTTGGTTGAGAGCTGCCCAAGAAGAGACTTCAGGGAAGGAAGGAGATGGACTCTGTTCACAATGCATCCTAAAGGATCCCCACATCCTTCAGCCAGGCCCAAACAAAACACAGGTAGAGGCTTGGTTTGGCCCCTGTTAAAGGCATTCTTTTCCACTGACTTCCACAGAGCTTGGAACAGACACAAAAAGGGAGTGAGGTGTCAATACAGTACCAGTTCCTCAGACCCCAGGACCTCATTAGCAGAGGTGAAAAAAAGTCATTAGCAGCGTAAAAAAAATCACACCCCAAAAAACAGTGCTCTGGAAGTCAACGAACTAATTTCAAGGTGAATCAAAATGCTTCATTTTACCCTCAGTACAGAGGCTGGGTTGTGATTTCAGCTGATTTACGTGAGGGGTTTTTTAAAATAATGAAATAATTGGCACTGCCAATCCCCAGCCCGTGAGCCAGCACTGGGATATTGCTGCTTTCCAGCAAAGCACCTGGAGCTCACTTGGGATGTGTCCAAGAGCTGGTTTGTAGGTGGGGCTGAGGGATTCCCATTTTGGCTGGGCCAATCTCTTCTTCCCTCCCCTGTCAGCATCGATGGTCACCTGCTTCACTGTGCTGGGGGCAGGCAGGAATAATTTGGCTTTTTGAACACGGGGTTATGAGCTGCACCAGATGTTTCAGACCACACTGAGCCTGCCAGAAAGAAGGGAGGAACATGGAGTTGTTCAGTTTGGGAAAACCCTCTCAGATCATCAAGAACAACCATCCCCCAGCTCTGACCAAGCCCACCATGTCCCCAAATGCCACATCCACACTGCTGTTAAACCCCTCCAGGAGTGGTGGCTCCACCTGAACAGCCAGGGCTTGGCAACCCTCTCCACGAAGAAATTATTCCCAATACCCAAACTAAACCTCCCCTGGCACAACCTGGGGCTGGCTGCTCTCACTCCACCATGGGTGCAGCAGGAATTCTGTCTGGCCAGGCTGCACAGCCAGAGCTGGAGCCCAGCCAGGACAAGGGGCTCCAAATGTCTCCTCCCGTTCCAGCCAGACATCCCAGGAGATCATTAACCGCTGCACGTGACCGGCAGCAATAATTAATCACCCAAAGTTGTTATTTCTCCAAGCCAAGTCATGTTCTGCCTCCATCATGGGTCTGACAGCAGTCAGTAACAGCGCTGGCAATTAAAGTTAGGCAAGATCTGATTAACAAGATAATGTTCACTGATCATGGTGTATCTGTGTCGAGTCCAACCACAGGGCTTTTTTTTTTTCCCCTTGGCTGGTATTTTTCACATAGAAGGAGGAACAGGGATCATCAGCTCTAGGCTGCTTTGAGCAGTTCAGCTGGGCTCCAGTTACTCCACTCCTCAGACCCCTTCAGGGCAGACAGGGATTTAGGGAATGCAGGAGCCACTCGTGCTGCAGCCAGCAGTGCCAGGGACTTCAGGAGCCATCCCCACAAGTGTCACCACAGCCCAGTCCAGTAACCATCCCTGGATTCCAATATGTAAATATAACAAGAGGATTGCAGAGAAGAGATTTGTCTTGACTGGGAGATTAGTTTTAGATGGAATTTGGCTAATGTGGGAAATGCTGCTGGCGAGGATGTGACCACTTCAATTAGCTCATGAGTGCTTTTCTGCATCTCTGCTGGCAGAGAGGAGCTGGAGAGATGCTGAACTCTGAAGGCAAGGGCAGCACAGGCAGCTCACCCAGAGGTGTTCCAGCTCTGAACCAGCAGCCCTCATTCGAGCATCTCCTGCACATTTCCCGGTGCTCCCAAACCTCCTCCCTGCTCCTTCTTGTTGCCTGAGCTCGAGTGCACCTGGTGCTGCCAGCTGTGCCACAAGGGCACTGGGACAGGAGGGAAGAGGTTGCACAGGTCAGAGCAGGAATTCACTGCCAGCAATCACAAACTGAGGCTGTTCAGCCCCACCATCACAAATACGCCATCATTCTCCAGAAATCAAATATAAATTCATCTCAATAAGGGATTGGGATGCTCCTAAGGGAAGCAGAAATAAGGCAAAAGCCATGTGCATCAGAAGGCTCCCAGAGAGAAGAAGCCAGAGTGGGAATCCCTCCGTGCACTGTTAGGGCAAGGTCACTTTGATGCGTGGAGTGCTGAGAGATGCAGGAATCTCCTCCAGGAGGCTCTGGAATTCCATCAGACCTTCAGCCTCCTGCCTGTGTCCCCTTCCAGGGAAATGGGCAGCAGCCACATGCTGGTTTTTTCGAGGGTGCAGTGCAAGCATTCCAGCCAGGAATTGCATCCAGCACCACGCCTCTGAGCGCTCACAGGCTGTCCACACAGGATTCCTCCAACACCTTTAGAGACACTCAAGCCAAAGCAGTTTCTTTGCCACTCTGTAGCCCGGCTCCTGCTTATCCAAGGTCTGATCCCACCATCTGCCCCCTCCAGTTGTCCGGGATCCCAGCATCTCTCCAGAAGGGTCACCCACTCCAGGCTCCCCTAGTTCAGGCAAATCCAAGGACCTTGGGGATATAAAAGGCTTCCAGCCCCCAGGATCTTCCTCCTCAGCACGTGTCCAACCATTCAGCCAGGCAAAGGTAAAGCAGGAGGCTCCCGGGCCACCAGGGAAAGGCCAAAACCTTCATTTCAAAGCCTGAGGAATCTCAGAGGGAAAAGGTTAGGGCAAGGCTCGGCTTTTTGTTCAACATGTGCTGACTATGCCCTGAAGTACCAGACTTCTAGACTGATTTGGAATATTATAATAGTGCCTTTGTGCCATTTGAAACCAAATCAAAGAAAATGTTCATAAATAGCCTGTGTTAAAGATGGGTCCATTTATTTTTTCCCATCCAATTTCCATTCCTTCCCTTTGCCGCATTTGCTAATTACCCAGTGTGCATTTGCTTAAAGAAAGCATTTTTCTAGCCTTCACAATCCATCTTCCCATCCTAATGGATCTTGTGGTAAAGTCATTACGGAGACTTTATGAAATCACAGTTATTTCCATGACAACAGTGATGTAATAAAGGTGGGATTATGACATTACAGCAAGATCGAGCTGAAGGACAGGATGGATTTGTTTACCCCAGACAGGGCAAGGAAGAGACTTCATTCATCCAATGTTTCTAAAAGTGCCTTCAGGTCTGCTAATGGAAGAGACATTTTATATCTGGGGTTTTTATTTTCTTTTGTTTTACACTTATTTATGAGGGCTCCTTTCCAAGCACACGTAGTTTGGTGTAAGTTGGAGAGGAGCAGCCTTGCTGAGGAAATATTTACCCATCTCTCCAAAGGGAAAGATCATCCCTTCAAGGCTCATGGCTCTTGCCTTTCCTGAAAGACACCGATGCCTGCTGGGGAAGGGTTTTCCACCAGCTTAAAGGACCAGCAGGACAGAATTTCCCCCCTTTCAAGGGTGGCTGATCTAAGCTGCTTTCTCTCCCAACATTTTAATCAAGAAATCACCTGCCGATGGATCACAGCATGAATTGGCTCCCCATGAACTTAGGCTTGAAAGTGGCATTAAGGCCTTTTCTCCTCCTTCAGGGAAACAAAACCAGCCTGGGTCTGGCCAGCAAATTCCAAGCCAAAACCCACGCTTCTCTCAAACCCAGACACACCTCTTGAAGTGATTTTTAGCTCTTGAGCAATCACAGAATAAACCTGGCTGAAAATGACACAGCAATTCCTAAAGGATCAGAGCATGGAACGCCACAAGACAGCTTTGAAGATGGCTGGGGTTTCTGGTTTGTTTTTCGCAGGGAGAAAAAGATGAATATTTCATACGGTACATGGTTCAAAAGTTGATTAATGTTTCAGCGTGTGGAAAACCAAGCTCAGGAGACAAGTTTCCTCATGTAAAATTCTTTAAGCTGGCGGCAGGACTTGTATGGCCAACTTCTCTGAGGGGGTGTGTTTTGTTTCACCCCCTTCAAAACCACTCCTAGCAGTGGGCTGGTGCTCTGGGAGTGGGGTTAGATCAGAGCTTGACCCGCGAGGGTGAGGTGGCCCTGCTTTGGTGTCCCCAAAACTCTCCCCACTCTGTCACCACAACCAGGCCAGGGACCTCCTCTGCTTCCTCAGGAGCTGGTGAGGAGCTGTGTATTGGATATATTTATATCCAATATATTTATATCCGATATATTTCTATTTATCCGATATATTTCTATTTATCCGATACACGAACATACAGAGGAGAGCCCGAAACTCCCCTGCTCTGAAAATTCATCAGCTTCAAGCCCAGCTGCTTCAGCTGGTCCTGCCCCAATTCCCGCTCCTCTAAGCCTTCCCAATATCTCTTCATTGACAGAAGGGGAACACGGTGAGGCCACGCAGACGTGTTAATGAAATGTGAATTATTAACCGCGGCGTGCTAAGGGAGATAGAAGAGGGGGGGGGATGACATTTTGCCATTAATATGTAAAATGGGCACCTCTCCCTCCTTTTGCTGGAGGGGAAGAGCAGAGTCCAGCCCGTGTCCCATTCCAGGGCCAGGATGGGTAATGAGATAACACCATTGCTGGGTCTCTCGCCCTTTTTCTTTCTTTCTTTCTTCCGTGATAAAAGGACAGAGGGAAATGCACACAATTAAAAGGAGGATTCCAACCAGCCCCGGAGAGATTCAATGAATAATAATGGACCTCCAGCTGCTAATGTGCTTAAGGACTTCCAAGTCTCAAGTGTCTAACCAGCTTAAGGGTCCCTACCACAGACTTCATTTCTCTCTGTAAATGGGAAAGGCAGGGCAGGAGCAGGAGGGGGGGAATCCTGCCCCTGATTACAGATGGGATCATCACCCAGCCCTTCACGAGGATGGATGTGACAGCAACAAAAGAGTAAAGTCAACTTAGCAGCGCCCTCAAAGCCAACACCAAGTGTGGGGTGGGGAAGGTCCTTTCCCAACAACCCCTGTGTGTCACCTACACTTGTAGTCACCCCAAAATACCTCAGAAGAGGGTCCAAGACCCTGCTGGGATAAAACCAGCAATAAAACTTCCTCTGTGCAGCTCCTGGTGAGGGCAAGGTCTCTGCTGGGGTGTGACCTCCAGTGCCTGCTCATTCCCACACCTTCCTTGCAGAGGGGACAGAAGATGTGGCACATGGACGACAGCCAAAGCCACATAAAAACGTCCACCTGAAGATTATCAGAGGGGTTTTATTTTTTTTCTGGCACTTCCCTTATTTTTTTCTCTCTCCCATTAATTCTTCTCTCTCTCTTTCACAATCCATTAACTTTCCCCCTGCCATCTCCCTTCCTGGGCACCCCTGACCAAGACAGCCTCCTCTCCTTGACCCTCTCAAGTTTCTACCATGCTCATAAATTTCCACAGAGGATCAAGGAAAAGGCTTGCAGAGGGGGAAGAGCAAAAGACGACGCAGAAAGCGCTGTCCCAGCCTTGAGTTCCTCGTGAAAGTTGTGTCCCCCTCCTCCTCATCTGAAGGTTATAGGGTAACTATCACAGATTCAGGGACCAGCAGCTTCAGAGGCTAGCAACAAGATGATCAAAGGAACAAGGAATGTGAGCTAGGTCTGGGCTCCTCAGCCTCGGAAAGGGATACGATGGAGATCTGAGAATCACGAGAAAAGCTGTTTCCGTCTCTCCTGGAGCAAGGACCGGGGGCATCAGAGGAAACTCACCAGTTCAGAACAAACCAAATGAGCTAATTTTGTACCCAGCCCATCTCCGTGCCATGGGACTCCTCAACAGAGGAACTGTGCCTGCGTGGAGCTCAGAAGAGTTCATTTAAAAAATCCGGATTTTTCTAGCCGTGTGCAGGAGCTGTTACGTACGAACACATCACCTGCAGGTGAGGAGGTCCCTGCTCTACAATCCACAGGAGAAATATCCCAGCGATTCCCCGCTGCTCTGACCCTGCACTTGCACAGGTTTCCAGGAACACTGCTGGAATCAGAGACGGGATTTTGTGTTTGGGGGAGCTGCTCTGACCCCGCACGACCGCCGTCGTGCCTTCACACCTCGCCAGCTCCAGACAACACATCCCCTCTCCTCCAGCTTTGGGGGAAACCTGCCGGATCCGTAGGCAACAGCAAGATGTCACAGGGAGCGGGAAGACGGGAATATTTAACGGGAATAGCTGCTGGCAGCGGGGACGGAGGAGGGAACGGTTGCATAAGCCGGCGCTGGAGACTCCCAGTCCCTGGCACAGGAGGCAGGCACAGCACTGCACACAAAAGGGAGAGAGAAGTTGTGTGAGGTCGGCCACGTGTCAGCCCTGCACGGCTGAATCATGCAAGTTTAAAGGCTTCAAAGCAGGATAAGATCTCGGCGCGGCCGCGTGCGCGCTCATCCCTCCAACCTGAGGTTGGGGAAACAGCGGGAGAGCGCCAGGGAAAGCAGAGCGGGGTAATTAGCTAATTAGGGGAGCTGACTAATCAGCTAATTCATGAAGGTTTCTCATTATTCACCGAGGAGGAATTCTGGCGCGGGGCAAGGTGGAGCCCACCGGGCAGAGGGAGCCTAAAGCGGGGCAGGCTCAAAACCCACTGGGGTGGGTTAAAACCTTGGCATCTCCTCAGCCCGGCTGGTTTTGTGCTGCTGAGAGACAGAACCAGCCCTGCTCGTGCTCCTTCAGCAAAAGAGCTGCTCTGACTGCTCTTCTTCTGGGCAAGAGGCAGGAGAGCAGAAGTTCTCCTCCGTTTCGAGCTGGCAGAGGTAGATTTATTTGCCCAGAACTCAACAGCTCTATTTAACCTTCTCCTAAACGCTGCCCGGGCAGCTCAGACAGCTCAAGTGCTGAAACAATATTGTCTAATGAATGCCAAGGGTGGAACAACGCCGCTGCTTCCCTCTCCTCTGAAAGATTGCTCGGCCCAGTGAGACAAATGTCAATAAAAGGAAATTTAAGTTGGGAAGGGAGGGGAGAAGGTGAGAACACGGATGCCCAACCCTCATCTCTCCTTTCCCTCCCCGTTCCCTTCGCCTCCCGTGTCCTTGTGCATCTCCAGCAGCAATATCACACTGCTGCTCTCCCAGCCAGGACGGATATTTGAACAGCCTTGGATCAATATTTGCGCAGAGGGAAAGCTCGTGCATCACGGGGCTACAAATTAACCTCTTGTCCCGTATCCACACTGGCACACCCGGCCTGCAGGAGCAGCGGATTCCCCCCTGGGAAAAGCGGGACACGCGCCTCACGGCACAGGAAAAGGAGAAAGAGTAATAATAGATCCAACCCCAGCTCGCAGGCTTTTTTACATCTCTCCCTCAGGTTCGGGGTGGGGGGAGCAGCTTTTCTTAATTAGCTCTCTAACCTCTTCTAAACAGGTTCAAGGGTGTCTTGGCAGGCTCGGGAAGTGGTGTGAAAGCGGCACTGAGTAACGGCAGCAGAATTAGTCAGGTGTAAAAAAACCTTGCCTTTTCTTTCTGGGGACACGATTAGTAATGAGAAAGACGAAGAACATCCAAGGCTGCAGAAACCTGGGGGGGGGGTTTTTCCCCCTTATTAATGGGAAGCGTTGCCTCAGAACTGCATGCTCGGGAGTGGGAAATATTTCTCGCAGCGTAAAACCATCGATCCCAAAGTCCTGCCTGAGCTGTCGTGGCTGCCACCAGCCACACTCGGGTTCAGCCCACTGGCAGATGTCAGGTGTGGCCATTTTTGCCTTAGGAATGAGATCTGTGGCCGAGCCAGTCCTTGCTCCTCAAGGCTGAGCTGCCTTCCCCCTCCTACAGACCTGCGGACACGTGGATGAGCAGAACAGCTTTGCCTTGGACTGCTCGGCCCACGCTCCACACGATCCCCAGAAGCCTGGTCCACAAAATCTGAGGGATGTTTGCGAAGCTCCTCCAGTGTTGTTTCCCTCTCTGAATCACCCTTCCTGCCTCGTAGCAGTGACGGATCAACCGTTGTGCCAGATCCGCTTCCAGGCGGATTTTCCACCCAGCATTGCTCTGACAACCTTCTAAACAGGAGTTGGTGGTTTCCCCCACGACTTTTTGCCTCGGTTGGACGCAGTCCGGATCTGTGCAATCACCCTTCCCTTTTCCAGCCTTGCAGCACAGCAGTGGGACAGCAAGGGCTTGGATTGTGGCTGCTCACCACATGGAAACCAAGGGATTGCCAAATTCACCCCAGGAGGAGAAGGAGCAAAAGACATTTACACAACGAGAAGGGCTTTTGGCTCCTTTAGTCTGCAGGGCCAGACACTCGATGACGCTTGCCCCTGCTTTTTCCCTCACATTATTTGCCATATTTAGCCTCCTTTCATCCTGCCTTGCCATCACACTGAGCAAAGAGGGAATGGCACTTGGACGAGACGAATTTGTTCACTGAATAATGAAATGTGGTTTTTTTCCTCTTGCTCAGCCTCTGCCTGGGTTCATTTCTGATTTGCAGCCGAGACCCTCCCCTTTTCCCCGCCTCTCTCCCAAATCCAAGGAAACTGTTTCGTTCGGGTGGGAAACACGATTTCAGAAAAACAAAAATATTTTCGACCGTCAGAGGAATTTGCAGGCAGCCAGAAAGGTGCCAATTAATCTACATTATAGTGAAATTAGCCTGATAATAAAACGATAGGAGGATGACAAGGGAGAGATCGGCCTCTAATGTCCTCATTAGCCAGTGGTGCTCCTTTCCATCAGGTGGAGGAAGCTGTCTGGTGGCACTTCATTAGCGCCTGGGTTAATGACAGATAAGGAGGCAGGGAGATGGGCTGGCCCCCCACCCTTCCTGCCATTCTCCTCCCTGGCTCCTGGCTGGAAGTTGATGTTTCTCTTTGTCTCCTGTCGCCCCTCCATTTGTAATGGCAAGACAGGTGGAACAGGGGGCATTTTTTCCAAACCGGTGTTGTTTTTCCTGGAACTCAGGATGATTTGGGTAGTGCTGAGCTGCAGTAGGAGCCCTGGTGCACGTACATGGAGCCACACTGAAGAAATCCCCCTTGACACCCTCACAAACTATTCCTGCTTCCCTACAACTCCTCCTGTGTCTTCCTTTTCTCCTTGGCTTTCACAAGATCTCTCCTTCTGCCAGCCCTGGCTGTTTAGTTTACTGTTAAACTTTGGGTTTGCTTCTTTGGGGGTTCCTTAACATTTTTTCAACCCCACTGACATCAGCATAACATCAGGCTGCCAGCAGATGAAGGTGATTCACGGGGAAGACAAGGAGTAAAATCATCACCATCAGAGCAAAAACACAGAAATCCCCCAAAAGAGTTGAGACATTCCCAGAGAGGACGCGGAATGGCTCAAGGGTCTCCCTCCAAAAATGCCCCTGGCCTGCAAGGTGGTAGGATTCAGACACATGGCAGTAGAGATAGGAACAACTTCAGTGGGAGCTGGGCATAATCTTCAGGCACATCTGCCTGAAGACATGAATTATCCACAAAACCAGGCACAGGGACAGCTGGGAGGTAAAGATGGAAACAGCTTTGATTTGTGCTTCTGAAAGGGCCCTCCAGCATCAGCTGGAAGGGGAACACAGAATTGTGAATATCCTGAGTTGGAAGGGACACACGAGGATGGTCGAGTCCAGCTCCTGGCCCTGCACAGGACATGGGAACACACGGGGCAGGGACAGGATGGGGGGGATGCACATGGACCTCTGCTGGGCACTGCAAGCTCCTGGCAGGCTATGTGTGAGCAGATCTAAACCCATCCTTTGCTCCCCACCTTCTCCCTGAGCATCCTGCCTTGGCTGGAGACACATCCTGAGGTGAGGTGCTCCTTTGACCTGCCTGCTTCCCAAATCAGCACACCTTTCACAGCACAGCCAGCCTCCCTTGGCAGCAGGGGTGAGCCTGTCACCTGCAGCTTTGCAGGAATGGCTGTCCTGGGGATCCTTGCTGGTGCACGTCATTCTTCCTCTGCAAAGTCACTGGGGGCAAGCACATGAGGTAAAGCCAGGAGAGTTTACTGCAGCTAGAAGGGACCCACAGGCTGTATGTTTTTTTTTTTTTTCCTTTCTGAAAGTCACAGAAGAGCTTTCCAGACCCAAATGTTTCACACACTAGTACCGCCACTCATTTGCCTCCAAATCCACTCTGTAACTGCGTCTCTTTCACGACCACCCCCACTTTCTGGACTGCCACAAGCAGGGAGAACAGGCACCAGAGCCAAAATCATGGGCCACCCTTTCCTGGCACCCTGGAAAGAGCAGCTGGAGGGTGGGGAGAAGGCTATCTGTGATTAAACAGCACCACGAGGCAGCAGGTCCTGCAATGCCAGCCCTGAGACGGCTCCTTTGGCTGCCTCTTGCCTCTGGATTCAACTCCCTGGAGGTCTGGGGTGCTTTAGCAGCACCCCTGTCCCAGATCCAGCAGCACAGCTCAGCCTGCATGGGGACACGACCAACAAAGCTTTGCTTTGTGCTCCTTCCCAACCCCAGTGTCCCAACACCGCTCTGCCTCCCCTTCCCTCCCTCGTACTCTCCCCGCTCCTTCCCTCCTTCCTTCTAATTAGCAACTTTTTCTTTGTTCCCTTTAATGAAGCAGGGTGGGGGCAGGCGAGGGGAGCTGCTGTCAGCCAGATGAGTTATTTTCCCCCCACACACCAGATCAAAGGCCGGCAGCTCGGGCTCGTCCTTAATTTGGGCAGCGTCTTCGGGCAAGAGCCTCTGTTCTTTGTGGTTTCTCCCCGGACGGCGGTCGGGAAAGGCTGGGCTGGGAAGGGAGGGCTGAAACCTGGGATGGGGGGAGCTGGGAGGAGGACTGTGGCTCGCCTCCTTTAGGGAGGAAGGCCAGGAGGAATTTGGGTGGCACCTGGATTTGGCGTGTGGGCACCTGGGGCAGGTTTGGTGATGCCCGGGTGCAAAACCAGACGCTGCCCTCGGGGAGGGGGACAGCACCAGGTTTGATGTGGAAGGGGCCTGCAGCTCTGCCAGGGCTTTTATGGAGAGAGAGAGAGCCCTAATTATGGGAAAGTAAAGGCAAATGTGGGAAAACAAACCGCTGAGGGATTTGAGAAAGGCAAGGTGCGAGGAAGGACCATGGTACAATGTGATTTTTTTCTTCAAGCATTCTAACAGTGTGTCTTTCTGGAGGGGGCAGAACATATCCAGGGGTGCCAAAGCTTCCCGACACATTTAGCCTTCGTTTGATTTTTAATTTGGATCTAGCACCACAACACTACAGGAGTGGATATTTCCCCACCCTGAGCTCAGAAAACCCTTACCTCACTCCAGGGATTTGCACCTTGGGGCTGGAGTCTCTGAAATTGTATCTCTTTGGGTCCATGGGGCCATAACAGGGTGAAGTTCTTATTTTACAAAGCTTCATCCGGTTATTAGAAATGCTTTAGGGCCTCTCTGTCTCACAAGCCATGCTGTATTTTTGGTCTTTATC
>JAOTQZ010000297.1:2028467-2043757 GCA_026546895.1 Pogonocichla stellata
AAAGGAGGAGAGAGGGCACAGAGGGGGAAGAGGATGGGGCTGGGGGATTGTCTGCATTTTTCCTTCACAGTTTGGGGTCAAGCCTGATCCCTGGTGGGGTCAGCTCTCTTTCAGGCTAACACGCTGGAGTCAAAGGAGACGGAGCTTCCCCGTGGGAAGCACCAGGGCTCGGAGGTGGATGCACAAAAACGTGGGGAGGCCATGGTGGGGGGCAGAAAAATCTCCAGGGCCATCCCTGGGCACCCCTCAGCACCAACATCCCTTCCCATGGAGCACCAGGATACATCCTCCACCACGGGACATCAGTGGGACACTGAGGGATGTCGAGGTTCACAACAATCACCCAATAAATCCCCTTTCATCATCTACAGGATGCTCCCCACCAGCAAAACAAGCCAGGAAAACTGGAGTCCTGGTGACTCCACAGCACTCTGAAGAGTGTTGACACCTCTGACAAGAAAGAAGGGAAGGAAATGAGGAAACCTGTGCAGCTGGACAATACCTAAACACGCCACGCACCAGAAAGAGATCTGGGCAAAACTGCAGCTGACAGGGAGATGGAGAGAAAGGGAAGCTGCCTGGCTCACATGGATGGAGCAGGATACTCCAAAGGCAAGGCAGAGATAAAATAGGAAGATGTCAAAGTTATTTTTTTTCAGGATGCAAGCTCCATTACACAAGGCGAAAGGTGCGCATTAAGCGCAGTAAAAAAAAAAAGATTTTATAGAGATGAATTTGTCTGCCCCGTCCTCCTTAAACCAGAGGTTATAAATTGTGACAGATCATGTATGTTTTGGGGAAGCAAAGGCAGGAAAGACAAAAGGCAATTGGGGAATAGATCAAAATTCTCTGGAGGGCACATTTACATCAGATTTTTTTCTTCTGGCCTCAGAGCTGGTGCCATTCTGATCCTCAGGAGAAGGAAATTCTCACCCCTGTGTTCCTACAGCTCCTTGAATCCATGGACTGCTCACAGACCCACAAAGGCAATGAGCTTGAAACCTGTTGTTTGTGGACTTCAGATGGTGAAAAGGAGAAAAATGATGAGGAGGCAGCTGCTGGAATATGCTAAATGTTGTTATCTGCTCCCATGCATCCAGCTCGCCACAAACATTCCAGCACCCCAGTTCCACCAGCAAAGGAACAGCAGAGCCCCGAGCAGCAAGTTGGAACAAAAGATAACCTTTTTTTTTTTTTAAATCTCTCCTCTTTCAAGTTTCTGCAACAAAAAGCCTGTTCCTGTCTGGCCCGGGAACAGATCCGCCCGCCCCAGCCGATCCTCAAATATTCCTGATTGACCTCGGCGTGTGAAACAGGCACCATTAAAGTGTTCTAAGAATAATTCCCAGAAATCATGAGTCACTGTCTGATTCCGGCAGAACGGGCTAAAACGATTCAGTTCTTCACCGTGAATTATTCACTGATAATTAGGCTGCAGTTGGCCATCTCCACGCAGACGGTTCATTACCAGCAAACCGCTGGCGTGCAGTTAGTGTTTCACCAAAAAAAAACCCCGCTCCTGTTACTGCACGTCATCCATAATGAAGCAGAAACGTTGGTGGCCATCAGAGGAAGGAAAATGCTGCTGTTTCCAGTTCTCAGGCGGCCCTGCCAAGTGCAGCACCAGGACGAGCATCCCCGTCTCTGGTTTCAGGGCCAGCCAGGACTGCACTCCTTGGAGAAACACACACCGAGGAGAGGAGAAACTGAGAAAGCAGCCACGGAGAAAATTCACCTTTTGCTCTCCTCCTGCTGATGGCTGCTGGCAATCTCTCTAAACCCAGGCTCTCCAGGACTGCAGACAGTTTCAGTTTTGCCTGCTGCTCACACGGAGCTGTTTTGGCAACTGCATTGCCACTTGCCTGCCATTGCACAGGCAGAGAGGAGAGAGCCACCCTGAGAGCTTCTCACCCGCCAGAAAAGTGGGGGAAGAGCTCATTTCTCCCTCACTTCCGAGCAGGGATTCTGGGTTTTGTCACAAGGAGCCAACACCATCCTCCTGCAGAATAACCAAAATAGCCCTAAAAGTCACCCCCAGGAGATTTGTGCTCCCATCCCAACCTAGTTGCTTCCCTTTCCTTTCCCCTCACCAGCCTGGCCTCAGTGGTGCAGGGATGCAGAAACACCAGGGTGGCTCCTCCCCAGCCCAGTCCCACAGAGCACACCGAGCTCCTAGCTCAGAAATATCCCATTTTTTTCCAGCTGTGAAGAAATCACCAACTTTGCCTTGCACAACATCAGAGAGCCACACAGGTTGCCCAGTTTCCCCAGTTTCTTTGCCATGTCTGGGAAGGTTCTTAGGGTGCATTTTCCTGAAAAAAAACACCTTTTAGGCACCCCCCAGCTTGGGAAAAAGAGAGCAGAAATGTGTGTGAAGTGTCCCTGTGAGACATTTTGACCTGGGGTGAACAGGGAGATGCTGGGGTCATTCCCATGTCTCTGTGGGATTTTAGCACACGGGGCAGGGGGCTCCAAAAACTTTTCCTTTTAACCCATTTTGTGCAAGAATCACTTCCATGCCTTCATCATCCTCCTTGCCTCTCCCCAAACCTTTCCCCTCTCCTGCAGAGTCAGTGGCAGGCCACAGATGTGCCCTCTGTCACAGCAGGATGCAGCTTACTGTTTTGTTCCTTGTTTTCCTAGTAATTCCCATCATTTCAGTCACTGCCACCGAGAGCAGGGTTGATATTTTCATCCAGCTCACCCATTATAACCACCAGATCTCACTGGTGAGCAGTAGCAGCCAGTGCAGAGCCCATTACAGCCCGTATAGAATTAGGATTGTTTTCTCCCAGGTGAAAGCAGCCCAGGAAAACAGACTCCCTTGCTCAAAAATCACCCAGCTGTTGTCCCCATCCTCATCCTGAAACCCTCAATTCCGCCCTTTCAGAAAGGTCCAATCATTTCTATACTTTTTTCACTTAGTTTGGCTTTTTTTTTTTTTTTTTTCTCTGGCTGAAACTCCTCACATTTCCTGCTCTTTACCTTGGGGGAGTTAAGGCCAAGGGGCTTTCAAGGATGGAGCCATGGATAGTGTTACTTAGTGTTTTAAGGCATTTCTGGAGCTTTCAGGCTCACCCTCGCCCTTTTTCCACACCAGCATTGATTACAGCAGGTAATTGTTTTCTAATTGGCCCGCAGCTGCTTATCTACCTTAGATAATTAAAGTGAAGAAGAAGAAGAAGTAGAAATAAGGAAAGAAAAGGGAACTTTACTCTTAAGTAGCTGTCTGGATCGATGGGGAGGTCACTTTGGGCACACGCCCTTGACTGAAGCGCCCGGAGCCAGGGAGGCAATTCCAGCCTCCCACTCCTCCTTCTGCCGCTCCCCACCTTTATTCCTTCTGACACCACCCTCTTACACTCCTCCAGCCCCACCTCACCACCTCGGGGGAGCGCCCAGCCAAGAGGTGACACGAGGAAAGTGCCACAGGCTGATTTATCTGGGCTGGCACAAGTATCTCCAAGATCTCCCCTCTCTCGTCAAGCTGGATTAAAAGCAGACGAGGGAAGTATTGACTGGCCTAGAAAAAATCAAGAAAACTTGAGGTTTTGGGCACGTTGTTATTATGCTGATTACCTTCCAACACCCACATCTCACACATCTGTGTGCATCACCCAGAGACCTCACTGAGGTGACACAAAGGCCAGGTGAGGGGTGACTTCCAAAAACCTCCTTTAAAAATCGCCTGCTCAACCAGCTGCTCAGAAACCCCACGTTGCATCCTCTTAGCACGAAAACTCAGAACAAATTTCAGCGAAAGTGCTTTTTAACTAAACTCTATTTTATTTGCTCTCCCCCCACCCCGCCACCTCCCCTGCAAATCATACTGGAAATGCTCCAAGCAGGAACCTTCTTTGTGTCTGTGCATGTAAAACTTCCAAGTACATGCTAATTCAGTTTAATTATGGATTTACTTCGCTGCCTGCGTTGCTGATGCCAGAAACAGCCAATATTTGCAGCCAGGGAAATGAGGAAAAAAAGGAAAGTGATGTGTTCCACGCTCGTGTCCCTCTCCAGCCCCATCCTTTCAGGACTTGGTGTGCAGGAATACTGCAAAGATAACCTGCTCTTTATTTGTACAATTTATTAGATAATCTCCTTCTAATCGAGAGCTAATTAAAGGAAGTGAATGCTTGGTTGGAAACGGGGATTAAAACGTGGATAATTATCATAAATGCTACATTTGTTGTTCCAGCCTGCTCTGTTCTCCTCCTCCCCTGTCCCTTTCCCCCCAGTCCCTCTCCCAGGCTGCTCCTGATAATGCTCAGACTGTCTCAGAGGGGGTTTGCTTTCACAATCAATTATTTTCTTTTTTGTCTCCCTGGCTAGTGTTTCGTTTGTGTGAGAACATTAACGAGAAGTATTTTCTTTTCCTTGTAAATTCATTTAGGCGACAGTGACAGAAGGTGGGGAGGTGGCAGCTGTAAAGGGGAAAAAAAAAAAAAAAAAAAGAGGAAGCAGGAACATTAAACTGAAGCTTATAAATTATTTCATCTTCTCCAGACAATCCAGATCTGTCACTGCTCCGTGTGAAGGGGGAGGTTTTTTCTTAATTTTTTTTTTTTTTTTGTCCAAGAGCTCCTCACAGGCACGAGACATTGATGTATGTGGGAGGCTGATGAGAGAGCCTCAGCACAGCTTTTTTTCTGCCTGCCAGAGCTGCTGCTCCACTCACAAGGACCATGGCCACTGAGGCCTCATCAGACAGAGTATCTAGGTCACAGCCAGCAAGGAAAGATTTCGTTTAACCAGTCCTTTTTTTGGCTAAAGCACATTTTAATCCTGTGTCTGCACAGGCAGAGCCTGTTGCTTTGCTGAAGTGCCCATGCAGGAGCACTTCTTGCTCAGGGAAGGATTCTGAGGAGCAGGAGGTGCACACAACACTCAGGTGAGGATTTTTAGCCACTTGCATTGGCTGGTGGGAGGCTCCATGCCCACAGTGATGTCCTGCAAGCCCAGGGCTGATGACCCAGAGGATGCTGCAGGATGCAGAGCAGCTCCCCTCTCCCTGGATCAGGGGTTGACCATGAGAACATAAATAATTACTCCTTTTAAAGTGCCCTAGCAGGATGAAAGGTGAAAATGAGAGCAGGTCCCCTCAGCAGCTGGGCACCAGAGCAAGACAGGGATGTTGGAACCACGGCCAAGATCAAAATATGCTGGGCAATTTTTGTTCATTGCTCAATTCCCAACAAAAGTGTTAAAAGCACAGAAGTGACAGGCAGATTTTACTTTTCTTTACTTCTAAGGAGGAGAAAGGCTCTTCCTGCCTAACCTGTACCTGGCATGTCACAGTCCAACCTGGTGGCATTTCACCCTCATTCATCCCACAGATTTTAATGGAAGGGGTGCCTAAGGGATGAGACAGCCCCCAGCTGGGAAAACACACAGTCCTTTGAAACACTGGCATGCAGTCAGCTTCAGGGATTTTGCCTGGGGTAATTTTATTGCTTTTCCACCCATCCAAGGGGCTGGGTGTGCACCACAAAGGGCATGGAGGGATTTGCTGCTCAAAGCCAGCACCTCTCCAGGGATTGTCCCCACTGAATGGGGACAGCAAAACAGCCCCTTAACAAAGAGCTCAGGTTTTGAGGGCTTTGGAAAAACACCTCTGACTTAAAGCCAGGCTCAGCTTTGGCACAATCCAAGCCAGACCCAGCAGAGATTTTCCCCCATGGATCAGGGAACTCCCGATTTCTACCCAGCGGGGGGAGATGCACAAACGCACAGGGCGTGCACAAGTTGTTAGCTCTGAAAAATTGGAACTGCTCCATTTCAAAGAGATTTGTAATGCATAAATGTCTGGGCTCATCTATCTTTCTCATCATCCCTCCTGCCTTGAAGTAAGGTCTTGCTCTCTAAGAATCTAGACAAGAAAAACACTCCAACGAAATGAAAAGCAACCTGGCTGGTTGCTTTTGTATAAAAGATGACATCTCTAGAAATCCCAGATTTCAAAGGGGCAGCTTGCAGCTCATGACTGTCCACCCCCTCAAGGCTAGTGTCATAATCCTACAGCCACAGGAATCATCTGGTCTCTCCAAAAGGCAGCCCAGTGGTCTGGCACACTCCTGGATGTCAAAAAAGTCTGCGCTGCCACCAGCAATATTCTGCAGGGATTGGACTCTGAAAGAACAGATTGAGGTGAAACAATTGAAAGAGGCAGTGGGAAAAGGGTGTTTTGAAGGGCAGCCACAGGCTGAGGGACTTTGTGGCCTGTTTTGTGCAGGGTTGATGGCACGGGGTGGGGGGGGATGTCAGAGATTCCTGGGTGTGCCACCCATCCCAGCGTGGTGGAGCCACATCCCAGGGGCTTTCCCCATCTCACACAACATCCCAGTGGCTCATGCTGGCAGGATTAGGGAATGCACATGGGAGTGGTCACAGGAACTCGGGTCTTGTCCTTTGTCACCCCAGCAGCACTGGGAAACCTCCATCCTCATCCTCCTCCTCCTCCTCCTGACCATGCTGCAGGTCCCACCACACTCAGGCAGTGGGTGAAGGCAAGGGGGGACACAAGAAGCTGCCAAGACAAGTAATTGGCTGCCTGCTGGTGAGAACTCTTAATTAGAGGCTTTTCAGCAAGGAAATGTTTATGTGGAGTTAATGTATTTACTTTGATGCACACACACACTGCAATAAACAGGCACCCTTCCTATGCTGTGGCAATTAAAGGAGGGCACTGCAAACAAACACAGCCACCAGCTCCCACGGGTGGGATGGGCTCCCATCCCATCCCACTGCCCCTTTCCCCACGGCCCTGAGCATCCCTGAGAGATGGGATGGCCCCAGCTCTCCCAGGGCAATGCCACGGGTGACCGTGCTGCTGGAACACGAGTGGGGGAGAAACTTCCTCCCATCCAGCCTGGAAAACAATAAATTGAGCCTGATTTTCACACTGCAGGCTGGGGGGAAACAGCTCCTTCTGAGCAGGGCACTGGATTGTGCACTGGCTGCAGTTCCTGAACAGATTGGAGATGCTGTGCTGCCGCAGTTTAATAGAGTCAGTGTTTATTCCTGTGTGGGAAAAACACTCCATTATCTGGCTTATTAATTGTTAGTTAAGTAATGGGAAGGTGCCCAGAGCAGGAGATGAGCCCTCATCACTTGTTATTAGCTCAGAAACCAGCAGAAATGAAATAACTGGGGATAAATTATCCCAAGTGCTGCCCCAAGTACCGCAGACTGACAGATCTGCTCAGAGGGGAATTGGCAGAGAGCTCTCTGGGGGGACTGGGGAAGAGATTGCAACAGTCAGCCCAACTGGAGATTTCTTTCTTTAGTGAAAAGAGCACCACTTTTCATGGCTGGGATCACATGGATATTCATGGATGAGAAGGTACCCCTGCTCCTGTAGGAAAATTCAATTTATTAGTCTGCCGCTGACAGCGAGACAGGTTTTGCACTGGTGGCTTAATGCTGCACAAGAGGGGTTCTTTTTTTTATTAAAAAAAGCAACATGCAGCTGCAAACAGTCTGGCCTGGTCACTGCAGGGCTGTGATAGCCTCAAGAATCATAGGCAACCCCATTATTCACAGTGCAGTCTGGAGCAGGGATGGGAGTCTTCACAAAATGAGGGGAACAAGGACAAGAAGCCAAGAAATCAGCAATGAAAGGGTGCAAGATGCTGCCTTGAGTCCCAGAGAGGTGAAAACACTCAGCTTTGTCCAACAATGTAATAGCCCCCACATTTAACAAGTAAAATTCGCTTATTTTCACATTCATTTCCTCCAAATCCATCTTGCCTAGAAAACACCCCAGCAGCCTTTCTACAGCACTTGTAGTATTTTTACTGCAGTTCTGGAGGAAGATACAGGGGGAAGGGATAGCCAGGAACCTGAGCCAGCACCAGCAGCACATTAAGAAACTCTGTGAGAGCAGTGACAGCCAAATCTTGGGTGTAGCCTTGCACTTGGAGCTGAAATTGAAGCAAGGCCATCACCTGATTTAGGGGAGCACAGAAACACCTGAGACAGCCCCTAGCACCAAAATAGACATTTGTGGATGCTCCAGACTGAGGGTCCAGCCCTCAAAAAAAAAAAATTAATCACAGAAACACAGAAGGGTTTGGCTTGTGAGTCTCATTCACCCCCTGCCATGGGCTGGGACACCTTCCACTATCCCAGGCTGCTCCAAGCTGGCATTTCAAGCTTTTTTCATGACTGCACAGGATCACCAAACACCAGCGTCCCTGGGACAGCAAATCGTTCTCATTCCAGTCTCCATCTGTGGAGCCAACACTCGGCAGCCCACAGCCCAGAAAAAGCCCTGCTCACACCACAAAGTGCTCTCTTTAAAGAGGTTTTCACAAGCCTTTTGCTACTTTGGAGCCTTATCTCTTCAGATAAGCATCTCTTACTCCGTGTTTCATTTAATCCCCTCTAGAAATACAGCAACAAGCAACATTTCACCTGCATCCTGCAGCACAGCATCCAAGCTCATTCCCAAAAGTATTTGTGAGAGAAAAGACTGCCAGCTCCCAGCCCTAGAGGACTCCAAATCTGGCTCAGCCTCTTCACTTGCTCGTGTGTGTCTCGAGCCAAAACAGAAGAATTCCTCCAGAGCAGCAGCCCCTCTGAGAAATTAATTACCTCCAACCTGCTCCTGCATCCACAGATTCCAAACACTGCCTACCTGCCACCCAAACTCCCTCCAGCTCCAGCTTCCAGAAAAAAAAGCAGAAAACTTCAGGAGTGCCTGGCTCCTGCTTTCATAAGCTCTTGCAGGTTGTTTAGAGGTGGGCTAAGCAAGGCAGTGGCTCGTTTGAAAGCACTGGGGTTTAAAAAGCAGCTCCCTGCTGGTGAGGGTGACCTGGTAACACAGAGGGAGGTGGGCTGCAGGTGAGGGGAAAGGAGGCAGACAAGGCACAGGGAAGTTTTCCTCCTGCTCTCTCTGCATGTTGAGAATCTGGGATGCTGCTGCACCACGGGGCTCTTCTCTGGGATCAAATTCAGGTGGTTTTTATACAAAAATACAGAACCTGCCATCAATATAAGCATTGTCCGAGAAGGGCTTTTCACCAGAGCATGGAAGGGTAGGATTTAGGACAAATATTAGGAAAAATTCTTCCTGTAAGGGTGGTGAGGCCCTGGCACAGGGTGCCCAGAGAAGCTGTGGCTGCCCCATCCCTGGAAGCATCCAAAGCCAGGCTGGGAGCAACCTGGGATAGTGAAAGGTGTCCCTGCCCATGCAGGGGGTGGGAACAAGGTGACATTTTAAGGCTCCTTTCAACCCAGTCTGTTCTGGGATTCTATGATTTTTCTTTTTTTTCCTGGATGTAGGCTGCTCATGAATGCCTGATCTCAGGTGGGAACATCTCCCTGGATGCACATCCACACCTTGCCTGGGGAAGGTGATCCCATCTCTCAGGCTCCTCCCTTCTCAGCCTCTGAACTTCAGGCCACTTGTGCTCAATAGCAAAGCTTTTCTCCATCATTCACAGACATTTAGTGGTGCTCCTGCAGGCTCAGCTGTGTCCCTCTGTCATTCCATCCCTCTGCAAGTCCCTTCTCCACAGCGCTGGGGAATGGAGGAGCTGCACTGCAGCGAGTTTGTGCTAAAACTTCTGCAAGGATGTAGCTTAATTGGCTGACAGGTAGAGCTGGAGAGCACTAAAGGCATGGGGAGGACTTTAGCACTGGAGGCAGAGCAGGATGGATGCCAGGAAAAAGGAGCTGCCCCCAGCTCTTCCTCTGGCTGCCCCAGAGTCAGCTTTGCCTTGGAGGAAACTCTCACAAGCACAGTGATTCTCGTGAAAGGCAGGGACCAGAAAGGCAGGCAGGAGTGAAAAATCAATCAAGATTTGTCAAACACACGGGAGAACTCGTTTTTATGAGATGAGTGCCTTCAGAGGAAGCGTTGGCAGACACCTACCACATGTTCAGCCTGCTTAGTGGCAAAGCCTGCCCCATTAATCACTGTCACTCCAAGGGGCTGCTTCCTCCCCAGGTTTCTCCCTCTTTCAGCCACCCTCTGCCCTCCCAGGAAGATGAGCTGCATTCACAGACCTGTGAGCCTGCAAATCAGGCTGATGCTCCTGGCAGCTGCAGCACCAACCCCTCAGTTATTTGGTGCTGAGCTGCCCACTGTGCTTTGGTTCCCCTGGATGGACATTATCATTTTATTCAGGATAATCAGCAGGCTGGACAAAAACAGTGCTAGTGTTGGATCCCAGAAACCTGGGGTTTTTTGAGCTTTCTGTGCTTTCTGAACCCCTGGAGGACACTGAGGCCTTGGAGAAGGCTTCCAAATTTGAGTGATGGAGTTAAAATAATGGGTGTGTAATTAAATAGAACTGTGTGCTTCCACATGGTGAAGGGTTTTAAATTTGAGGTTTTTATAGTGTAGTATGGGACAAGATGAAGGATTTTGGGTGGTGTCTCTTTCAGTGCTCATCTTCCTTCTCCTTCATGGTTTCAGGCAGTAGTTTCTGGTTGGTCAGTCAGTGTCACACTGAGGGTCATGGGAGGTTAGTTATTGGGTCAAAAGTATAAATAATATAGGTGTTAATTCTCTACTGGACTGTTTAGCTTTCAGAGAACTTGTAACTAGCTAGGTTCACCTTCATTTTCCTCTCTTCTAGCTGTTACAAGTGTTGCTGAACTTTCTATACTTTTGATAAGATTTAATGAACAACCAAGCCTGAATACGAGAAAATCCGTTTCCTTCCTGTATTTTTTTAATCCTGGCTCTGAGTGAAGGCAGAAGAGACTCCAGATAAACCACTAATTGATTAAGTGGTGCAAACACCCACCACTGTTACACCAGAGGAGCTGCTGCCTCTGAGCAGGTGAAGTCCATGTGCTGCTGCCCTGCTGAGCTGGGACCTTGCCTTTGGAAGCAGCCAGGAATGGATAAAGTGGGTGGCTTGGGAAGCACCCTCTGCTCAGAAAAAGCAGCAGCAGCAGCCAGGGAGGATGGTTTGATGGTTTGGCTGGTCGTGCTGAGCACTCAGGAGCTCTGAGGAGAGACTTACACCCACCCTGAAGATGAGTGAGGGGGACTTCACCCCAGCAGGGTGAGGGGACAGCCCTGTCCTAAGGGATGTTCACAATGGGCTCCTCTTTTTCCATGTGTCAACCCACTTTCAGGCTGAGATTCTTTTTTTTATTTCTTTTTCGGTCGTACAGCAAATCTTATTCCCACGTTTTAATAGCCTGAATTAAGGGTCCCAGCTCTTATTTTCAAGGTATGGCCCCAGGCAGTCATGTTGATAACACCTGCTGGGCTAAATATTGCACCTGGGGAGTGGGGAAAACTGCTTTGTGGCAAGAGCCCGTGGATTGCACTGCTACAAGGAGAAGGAGAGGAAGGAATGGCATGAAAAAATCCTATTTTCAGGTCTTAAGCCAGTTACCATCTGCAGGGATTAGCTGCAGGGAGGGAGCAAATTGCCCTAAGCCCTCCTGCCATGGGGCTCTGCTCTGCCCCCCTGAGCTGTCACTGGGACCAGGGGGAGACAGGATCCAGGGAGCAATCCATGCCCCCTTCTCTCCCTGTGGCAGGGACTGCTGGTGGCACACACCACAAATGGGGAAAAAAAAACAAAAAAAAACAAACCCTGCTCCGTCCCTAGCTCACCCTTTCAGGGCTGTTTTACAAAGGAATCTGCAGAGCAACAAGAATCTGAGCTTTTTGGGTTATAAAGGGCCCATGTTGCCACGCCAGGGGTGGCACCAAATCCAGCTCTCCAGAAAGTCCAGAGTGAGGAAAATCCAAAATGATGTTCAACAGCTTGGAGCAGTGAAGGAAATCAAGGATCTAGAGCTTAGTTTAATGGGAATAAAAGCTCATGGCATGACTCCATGCAAGTCCAGGGCACCAAAAATCCCCACAGGAGATGGATTCTGAACAAGGAGAGAAGGAAGGAGGAGGGAAATTAATAAAAATCAGGCTGCCAATGCCCCAGACTGCTTTTCTCTCATCCTAAAAAAGCACAAGGATTCTGAAAACTGGGTGGAGATAATCAGCATTAAACAAGCCAAGGTTTTAAACTTGGGTTCATGTTTCCTTCTTGATTCCTACAGAACTGAGAAAGCAAAAAGCTTTTGAATGCCATATGTACAAACATGAATGCCATATATACAAACATTTTTTACAGCTTCTTGTTTTCCCTTTTGCTTAGCACTGAATAAAGGTTTGACTCCTGTGTCCAAGAGCCCAGCCAAGCTTCTCTCACGGCTCATGGGCTATGAAAGAACTGGATTGTGGTAGAAATCACAAAACCTCACTTATTTCTGGGTGCAGGAGCTTCCAGGGAGTTGTGTTGTCTTCTGGCTCTCTCTGGCACAAACCAGGATGAGCTGAGCTCTTGTTATCACCCATAGGCACAGGAATATTTCAGAAAGGATGGTCAGAGGGATGCTGCCACCACATCCCAGCCTGGGTTATTTCCTTCCATCAGCATTTGGTGACCCCCCCCAAGCCAGAGCTGGCAAGAGGGAGGGTGAGAACACTCCCTAAATCTGCTGAAGTCAAACCACATTGTTAGACCTCAGCAGCTTCTCCCCAGCCCTTCTGCTCAGAAACTGGGGATTTAGAAAAAGGAAAACCTCACATCTTCGGATACAAGTATTTATTTGCAGGTGCTAAATGATCTCTTGATTAATTCTGCAGCCTGCTGCTCACTCTCTGCTTGGTGTTCCACTGAGAAAGTCTTTTTTAGCTCGACAAAGAACTTCCAGGCTGGAATGTGCCTGGTGTAGGCAGCAGGGCAGTAATTGGCTTGAAAAACAAAACAGTGAGGAAGAACATGAAACTAATCTGAAACCCTTTAAGCCAGATAAAGGCTTTGCTTTACCATGGGCACGTGCCTGAACTTTTCCAAGCCTAATAAAGAAGCATTATCACTGCAGCAGATGCCAAACCAGCCTTGCTTCAAGGGGGAGGGGGGTAAAGAGGAAAGAAATGACCTGCCCATAAATACAGATACCAGAGCAGGCTCTCCAGTTCCAGACTTTCACATCCCTCTGTTTTACACTGGGATATCATCAAAATTGCAAGGGCAGTAGGAAGAGAGCCCACCAGAAAGATGGAGGGAACCTGTTTATAAGCGACAGGAAAAAGAAGAACGATTTTTGGCTGAAGAAGGGCATGTTAGATGGGATTTAGGAAAAGATTTTTCACTTTGAGGGTGGGCAGGCCCTGGCACAGGGTGCCCAGAGAAGCTGTGACTGCTCCTGGATCCCTGCAAGTGCTCAAAGCCAGGTTGGGCAGGGCTTGGAGCAGCCTGGGACAGTGGAAGGTGTCCCTGCCCATGGCAGGGGGTGGGACAAGGTGATTTTTAAGGTCCCTTCCTCCCCTGCCATCCTCAGATCCTATGAATACAGGAAAGGAATGGCTATCCCAGCCCTATCCTAGCAGCCCAAACAGGGTTTGAACACCAGATCCCCAGGTCCCCAGCCTTGCCATTCACTCCAAGGAGCACAAAGCCAAAGGATGCAGGAGATGCAGCATTTCTGGAAACAATAACACAGTGTAAGCCATGACATCAGGCTCCTGCTGGCCAGGGAAAAGCCTGGACATGGGAAGTGGTGGCATTCTGAAATCCTGGAGTGATTTTTAATTTATTCACGAATTACTGCATGGTGCAGGATTCCCCCTTTCCAGCCTAGGACAAGCTTTACTCAGAAAAAACAAGAGAGCTGTGCAATTTATAACCTCTTTCCATCCAAATAAAGCAGTAAAAAGAAGACAATCAGGTCTGTGTCGATTTAATTATCACCTTCCTAAGGTGGCTGCTCCACCCTGACCCTTTTGGGGAGCCCATGGTGTGCTAAACCCCAGGAACTGGCCAAGACTTGCTGGGAAGTCAGGAGCAAAACACCTCCATCCTCTGGAGACAGCATCCTCTTCCTGAGCATTCCGAGTGTGGAATTTGAATTCCAGGCCAGGAATCCAGACAAATACACTAAAAAAAAAAAAAAAAATAAAATCACAGCCTTAAAATTTTTTCAGCTCCCTGTCAATACCTAAGGAAACACATCAAGGATGGGCCTGTCTATCAGGCCTGAGGAATTCCCTTTTTTTGTTCTATCAGGGATGCCAGAGCAGCTCGAGGTACAACTCAGAGTTAGCAGGAATTATGCATTTTTCCAGAAAGGAAGGGGCAGGGAGACTCCTCTGGCAACATAAGTCAGTTCAGATGGTGCTGCCTTACAGGCCTCTTCCTTTAAATTGATTAATAATGACACATTTAAATGGACAACATAAATTAATTTCTGAATTGCACCATTAGTAAGTAATTAATTTCTTTGCTCTGTGAAACTAAGATATCACTGTTATCTAAATCTATAAAGAGAAGAAATGCTGAACGAGGACTCCATTAATGTAAAAATTGATTTTTCCATTTACCCTCTTCTGAGGTTTTTTTTTTTTTTTTCCCCCCTCTCCCTCCCTCCAATGCATTTATTTTTCAAGTGGCTGGGGATGGGGAGAGTAACCTAATTTATATTTCCAGTGGTAATCAAAAGATCATGCATGCTCATTTCAACCAAATGATGTCATTATGAAGGCTGTTAAAGCTGGGGTTGCCTTGGAAACACAAAATACTGATGGTTGAGGTTGGACTTTGGAGTTCTGGGCAGGCAGCAATGAGCAAATGGTGTGGCCAGACCTGGGATCTGGGACTTGCAGAGACCAGGAACCTCACAAACCAAGATGTGTCTGCCCCCACCTACAGTCCAGGATCCACCAGGCAAGGACGCTTTGAGTAATTTTAAAATCAACAAGAGATGCAGCTGACTTTCTATCCATATTACTCCAAGAAGAAAAAAACTTGATTTTTTTTTTTTTTTTCCACGCAGGGAATATTTCCCTGAGATGGTTTGAGGCAGCTTGCATGGGGGGGGATGCCAAGAAACAGTGACACGGGTCAGGCAGCAGGTTTTGGGGCTGGAAAACAAAAGGATGAAGACTGATGCTGCAGTTTTGAGACAGCCCCTGGGGCTCTTCAGCCACTTCTGCTCTTCCCAGTTCAAGACACTGGGAGAGGAAGCTTGGGAGGTTAAACTGGAGATGCTTTAGTCCAGCTGGTGCAAGGAGCCACTCGGGTCCTTCAGCTGTGCCAGGCCATGATTTCACAGCTCCTTTTCAGCTTTTTTCCCTGCCCTGTCCCAAAAAGAACACCCTGTCACCTCTGATCACATCACGATTTAAAGTGCACCTCAGAGAGAGGGAGGCACAGCCTGAGCCCCATCTCCAAACATCCTCTGCCCTGAAGCAGGGAACAGAGCCAGTGGAATTATTTACAGAGGGTATTTTGGCAGCTGCCTTCCCCCCCACCCTC
>JAOTQZ010000297.1:2043763-2065516 GCA_026546895.1 Pogonocichla stellata
ACCCTCCCCTCTTTTATTAGAGAGGGCAAAACAAAACAAGTCAACGGGATGAAACATTTGTTGTCTGTGCAAGGAGTGTTAAGTGAACTCATTTCAGCTTCTCAATTAATATCTGGATGTCCCCAGCCACCACTGGGGATTTTTTTCCCTTTGGTGAGTAGGTAATGACATTAATACCACCATGTGATCCCTCTCTTCCCTTACTGAGTCACCTTCCCCTTCCACTCAGGAGTTTCTTTTAAGGTTCATCAACTGAAATCGTTTGAAAAATAATAAAAAGAACGTTCCCCAGCGTTGGCAGGAGCGTTTCAGGCATGAGCACTTTGAATATTTATTCGCCCTTTGTGGGAGCAGTCTCAGCAAGGAAAAGTCAGCGTGAGTAAAAGGAATTGCAAATACCAGCAAAGCAGCTCCGTGGTTTTCATTCATGAGAATATTTGCACAGGCTCCTGGGAGAATTATCAGCCAAGGTAATACAAAATCCCTTGTAGCATCAACACTTTGGATGCTCCATAATCCTGCTTGTCCAAAGGAAAACATCTTTTCCTGAGAGCTGAGGGCCTCAGCTGGTGTGTTGGGGGGTTTTTCTTCCTGGCTTGGGAAGAGTAGAGAAGGATTGGAAAAGTTTGGAGAGTTATTTTTTGCCCCATTTCTGTGTGTCTATACAGAGCCTTATATTCCTTCTGCCTCTCCTCTCCTCTGGAATGAATAAGCTCAGCTTCCACCAGAAGTCAAAAAGAAAAAAAAATAATAAAAAAGTAGAGGGGAAAGATATGGCCAAGCAGCCAGAACTGATGGAGCCGTGGAAAAGCAGGGGACTCACAGGGCAGAGCCAGCCCAGGAGCAATTCATGGCAGAACTTTATACCACAGATCTGGAACAGACAAAATTCCATGTGGGATAGAAATGAGGACAAATTGCTGAGGAGCAGAGCCAAGACATCCTTCTGCCTGGGAAAGAAGAAGCAGGACAGCAGCATCCACTGCATTTTTGGGGGTCAGCAATAAAAGCACCGAGGTCTGTTTACTCACAGTTAGCCTTTCTGGGCAAAAAAAAAAAAAAATCCCGTGGAAGTTCATTCTTGCCATGGAATTTTATAGGGTGGTTCAGAAACTTCTGGGAAGGATATTAGCTTGCCCAGGTTTTTAGAGCATTTCTCTAGAACCCTGTTGGTTTCAGCCCTGTTAAATTCAATAACTTCCCTGAGGGAGTGCTTTAAGTGTCAGGCTTGATTCAGTTATATAAAGGGATAAGGGAATAATCGTTAGACAGCACACAGGGATGGGAGAAGTGGTTTTGTGTGGCACCAGTCTTATTTAAGAACAGTCTGAATTTATAGATGAGGCTGATGAGAGAGCTGGAAGCAGCTAACGTGAGTGTAAAAGACAAAAGCCAGGCAGTGCTTTTAGGGAGGGCTGGGATACCACAGAGACGTGGGGATGCTTTCAGAGGAGTATTCTGAGTGGTTTTAGCTGTTTGCCTTGGTTTCATCAGGGTGATGTCCCCTGTATTGTTCTTGCTATTCATAATGTAAGCTGTGGGCACTGGGGCCCCTGTCCCAGCCTCTGCTTCTTGCTTTGCAATTAACACATCCTGCAATTATAAGCAATCCAAAACACTGAAGGCTTTAATATTTCTTCTTGCTTCTAACACAGAATATTTGACTTCTGAAATCCTGTTGTCATTGCACCTTAAATCATTCTGACAGTGTGAACCATGACTAATCCTTCTGAGTGTTGAGCACTCAGGAAGGAAACCCAAATCAGCACCTCTCTGTCCAAGCACTCACCTCATCCTCTCCAGAAAGGGGGGAGATGGATAAACACAGCCTCCAGGAGACAGAGGATGTGAAAAAGGATGAGTGTCTCCATCTGAGACCTGCTCTGGTCAGCAGACAGCCACGATTTGAAGAGGAGGAAGGGTGTGAGGTTGGCTTTATGATGTTGAGCTGCAGAGGAGAGGACATTCCCTGCTGCCAGGTTTCTAGGGGTACATGAACTTAGAGGTGCTCTGATGGCTTTTCACTTCAAATATATAAAAAAACCCAGCACAGTCAGGCAGGTCCAACTCCATATCCTTCCCTGACAGAACCAAATAACTTTTCTAAAGAAAGGACAACTGCAGGAGCTCTTCCCTACCACCCAAATGCCTCATTTATCTCCAGAGTTAGCTCTTCCCAGCTTGGTGGAGATTTCCTGGTCTGTCATTCCCTTTTTACAGCTTCTTTGGGTCCACCCCTGCCCCTGAACGCTCCGTTTGTTTTGGCAAGAACGTCCCTGAGATTTACACCTGTAATTACCCAGGTAACCTTCCCGACAGGGAGTTTTTAAATGGCCAGCACTAAAGCAAACTACACATTAAGTGTGATTAATAAGACACCAAATGAGTGCGAGGCTGCACCTCCCTGCTTGTTAAGCTTGTCAGCTGGAGCATCCCTGGCTGATCCCACCACTGTGAGACACCCAAAAGTGGCCATTCCCCTTGGATACACCCTCTCCTCCCTGGCAATGCCCATGGGAGGGTTAGGGTGTGAGCAGCCAGCAGGTGACACCCATCCCCTGAAGTTTCACGAAGGACTAAGATTTCCTCTTGGGTCCTTGCTCTTCACACATCTTCTGGTGCTTGGCAGGCTGCACAGTGCTATCCATCACCTGCATGGAGCTGAGGTTTTTCCAAAGCTTGCATTCTGCTGCTGGGTTGCCCAAAGACAGTAAAAATCAGTCACAGCCAAGCCTGCATTGACCTCCAGTCAGCAGCTCCAGGAATTGCAGGAGGAACGCTGATCGCTGCTTCCCTCTTCTCTGGGCAGAGTTATTTGGTATAAATTGTGTATTGATTAGAGGCAGGAATTGTAGAGAAGCCTCTCTGGGAAAACTGGAGGGTGGGAAGAAATTCAGGGCCTGACAAAAGGGTTGCTTTAATCAGGAAGGGAAGCAAAGTGGTGGGGAGAGAAGAGAAAACAAAACCTCCCCTCGAGAGCCTCCCACTCCAGATCCGAAAATCCGAGCAGGAATTGTCTCCCTTACAGGAAAGAAACGGGATTTTGGAGCTGGGAAATGGAAGCAGGGAAAAGAGCTGTGCACCCAGCACTGAGGAGGATGGGGAAAAGAGCAGCTGCACTTCCTGCAGCTCCTGGGTTTCACCTGTGGAGCAAGGAAAGCCATGGATCACCTAAGGAGTGTGTAGCAGCCACGCTTAACTCTGCCTCCTAGCTCCAAGTGCTCCGGGGTAATTACACATCTTGGACTTATTAGCTGTAATTACTAGGTTCTGTAATCTGCAGAACGTGTCATTACAGCATGGGCAACCTCCAGCAGTCTAAATAGGATCAGAGAGGTTTCTTGTTTATCCTCCAACTTCTCCTGCCTCAGTGCTAGGTGATGTGCATCCTGCATCCCCCCAGGGACCCCTGCAGCCACCACAGGCCGTGGTTCCTGACCTGGGACACGTGTGGGAACGCACACAGCCCTGGCCTGCAGCTGATTAAAGCCTTTTTAAAAAGTTTGGCTCTCCCTCACACTGCCAAAGTGTGGCATCCATACCCCAGCACTCCTTTGGACAAGCACCATTACACCAGGGGTGGCTGGAGCAGCCTCCAGCCCCTGCCTCCTGTCCCTTTGCTGCTGGGCACTGCCAGGACTCTGCCCTCAGCAGGAAACCTTCTGCACCACACAGCTACCAGCAGGCAGAAAAGGGAGGATTTAATGTCAGTTTGGGCCTGCATAAACAGCCTGCCAGCTCGTCACAGATGGGGCTGGTCAGAGCCAGAGCAGGTTCCTGAGAACAGCACAGTGCACAGCAATGAACAGGTTTAGGGCTCTCCTGCCTTCCAGACAGCTTTCTCCCCTCCCCAAATTCTGTGTGAGTCGCTCCTCCTTTCACCCTGACTGCTCTCCTGGCTGTGCTTCTCTCCAGCCTCCCCTGATTTTTGGGACACAGGTTGGTCCCCCACCCCCAGGTGGTTGCTCCAGTTCACCCCTGCATGCAGCAGTTCCCCCTGGCAGGTTCCTCACAGCCCAGATCCTACTTTTGCCCCCAAAAGTAAATAGAACCTCTCAATTAACGTCCATCTCTTTTTCCAGGTGAAAGCAGGCTGGCAGCTTGGCCAGAGCAGTGGGACAGCCTGGGATTCCCACCCACAATCAGCTGCTGGGTACAACAGTTCCCAGGGCAGCTTAGCTTTGTTAGCACAGTTTTTGTTTTTTTTTTTTCCCCAAAATCCCTTTAATTTCACCCCAGTGCACGCAAGGCAAAAGCCAGTCTGCCCATCCATCCCTGCACAGAGGCCTCTCAGATCCAGGCTTTCCTAAAACCCAGGAGGTTGTAGCAAAGGACAAAGCCCGAGGATGAAGACAGCTCCAGAAAATTTGTCTCTGGTGTGATGCTTCCAAAGCAGGTGCCACCAAATGGGCACAAATCAGGTAGTGCCACTGAGCCCAGACTGACCTGAATAAGCTCCATCTGCTGTGCCCAGGCTGTGCCTGACCCATCCTTGAGTGGTTTTTCTTTTTCCACAACATAGGTCTCTACAAAAGCTTTGCAGTCCATCTTTACGTGATACAAAGATTTTACTTCCTTTTGGTTCCTGCTTATTATTTGAGCCAAATGAAAAAAAAAAAATCAAAATCAAAATAGTGTGTGAGATGTCCTGGACTGAAATGTACCCTTCCTTCCATCCAGATTCAAGGAGGAATCCAATATTAGGATACCTTCCTATCCCACCTGGGTTAGCAGTGAGCCAGGGGCATGGCAGCAGTATCCTCATCCCTAATGCTCATGCAAGTGCCCCAAAAAGCCAGGCAGGGAGAGGAAGGCATTAGGCTCCCCACAGGGGTAGGAACTACCTGGGATAATCATTTTTTTTCCAGAGGCAGCGAGCTCCAGCCTCGCTAACAGAGCTAATGCATCTCTGCAGGACAACAAAATGTAACTGAGCACAACACGAGCAGGCATTTCCATGGCAATTTCCACTGTGAATTATACATGATTCCTTTTCACGAGCCTCTCACACCCCCTGAAAGCAGCACTCACCTGTGGGAGGCCCGTGGCCACCTCACACTGGGCCAGCCAGGGGAGCTGTGGTGGTCTAAAACCAGAACATTGTCCTTGTAACCACCTAGGGAGAGAAAGAAAGATGATTAGGTGTGACCATCACTTCCTTTTCGTTTCCTTGGGAACCAGCATCCCATCCCTGATGCAAACAATGGGCTCCCCAAATTGACAAATTTTGGGTCCTCATCCCTCTGGGGAAGCCTCTACTGAAGCCAGCAGAGCTCGTTGGGGGTTGCAGAGATAAAAGAGGGAGGTGTATGGACCAAAAGAAGGTGCTTGCTATGGCAGCTCCAGATTTCTGGAGGGGAGATGGCCAGGTAAACCAAAAGCATCACTTCTCTTTTTCGCCTGCTCAGGATTTGCCTCCCTGCTCCTTTTGCACTGTCCAGGGCGTGGAGATGAGAGCAGATCATCAGAGGAGCAATCACTTATCTCCCAGGAGCCCTGAGAGCCTTAACCAGCTCGTTTTTGTGAAAACCACGACGAGCTGAGGGATGCAGCACGCCCAAGGAGAAGGACTGCTCACCACAAAAACCCAGAGCAAGGCTGGCTGAGCTCCCCTCCAAGCTGAAAGACACCCAAGGGAGCATTCCCTGCTGGGTGCCAGCCCTTGGAACCCAGTGGGAGCACGACACTAATGACACCCTTCAGAAATGTAATTAGCCTGCCTTGGTGGCGAGGTGCTTTAGGGAGAGCTCAGAGTGGGCTACAGTGGGTGAGAGCCAAGCCTTGTGCTTTGAAAGCTGCATTAGGGGAAGGGAAGGGAAAAAAAAAACCAGAAAAGAAAACGTTCTAATATTACTTAATTACCCCAAGACATCCTGAGATGTAATTGAGCTTGGAGGGCTAAGTGAAGGCTGCACGTGTGAGACTGCAGAGGGTGATGCATTTATAATGAACCACTTTGCAAGGCAAACAAGGTCCCCACGGGGGGACAGGGGGGCAGAGAGGGAGGACAAGGAAGGGGCTGGGCTGCCTGAAGTCCTGCTGGTCTCCACCAGCCCCGTGCTGGGGGGGTTGGAGGCCGGGCTGGATGGAGGCAGGATGGGGAGCGAAGGGTGTGGGTGCAGGCACAGCAAACCGTGGGATCAGCCTGCTCGCGGTCTGGATGCTGAAAACCCCACAAAAAGCCCTTAGCACCCGGTAAAAGTGGCTGCCAGAGGCATCCCCCCCAGCCAGATCCATCCAGGCACCCTCCTGGGGAAGGCTCTGGGCAGTGATGGGGTGAGACAGCGAGAAAATTCCATCCTCAGGGCAGGGCTGCCTCTGAAGATGGGAGGGGAAAAACTTCCCAGAGCAGCCAGTGCCCATCCCCACTGCTCCCATGAATGGAAACCAGGAGGCCAGAGCCCAGTCCTGGAAAACATTCCTTCCCTCCACAGCATGTGCACAAGCCCATTCCAGCCCTGATTTACATACTGTACAGAAGGAGGCATTAAAATCCGAGTGGTTTATGGTAATTAACACTCATTTAAATATTATACTGGTAACCATCGCTTCCAGCTCCTCTCAGAATGTGTGCAGGTTCATATGTACAGGGAGATTTTAAAGGGATACTCCATCTTCTCTCCTGATTGCTGCCCTCTCAGGAAAAGGATGTGTAATGTTCATTAATTGTTTCATTTGGAGAAAGTGCTGTGGAAAGCCACCACGGGAGAGAGGAATTTTATTTTTTTTTTTATTATGATTATTATTTTTGGAAAGAAAGTAATAATGGGGAGCATGGCTCTGTGGGGGCTGTTAAAGCCCCATCACGGGTAACACAGAGCTGCTTGTCACCAGAGCAATGAAGACTGTGGAGATCAAGCAACCTCTAAGTGGGAACAAATGCATTATTTATCACAAATTAATCCTTCTTTCTCCTTTTTCACCCAAGCAGCAGGACTGGGTGGCAGGGGAGGCCAAGGGGACCTGTCCAGCACCTTTGATGGGCCTTGCACTGATACCAAAATCACCCTTTGTGATATCAAAAATCAATGGGGAGTAAACAGGTAGGGGACAAAACAGGCTGTGGTACAACATAAAGCTGTGAGAGGCTACAGGTTTTCCAGAGCTGCTCCAGGGCCCTGCAACCCAGGGAAAACTGGACCACAGCATCCCTGGAGGGTGAGGGGGAAGAGAAGATGCCCACTGCTGCATCCTTCAGGCTGCAGTCCAGGCACTGACAGCTCTTCCCATCACCTGGGGAGTTCCCTCGGGATGCAGGAAGTTTTCCTCGCAGGGATATCAAACAATATCCACCCCAGCATCTCCCAGGTGTCCAGACAACTGGTCCCATGGAGATGCCAGCTCCTCCTGGGAATAACTCTGGCACAAAAGAGGCTGGTGTGGCTGCTGTGCCCCATATTCACCCCTTTCCCTTTCACAGCTCCCCTCCCCTCACAGCCCAGAGCAAAGCAGCAGCAATCCCAGCAAGGGCAAGGGAAAAGCTACCCAGGCTATTTGACAGCTCCCTGCTCCAAAACTCCCATTTTCTCCTCACCCTCCCATCCACGGGAAAGGCTGGGAAGTGGCAGCAGAGCCCAGGAGCTGTTGCAATGCCCCTATTATACTAATGATGTTTTCTGCCCAAACCATCCCAGGTGTGGCTCCTTGTTACAGAACAGGAGTAGCCAGGAGAGTCTCCCTGATCCCTTCAGGCTTGGACCTGTCCCTTGAACCACAAACCCCATGGGAAATGCTCAGGATTTTCTTGCAGGGGGACCACCAAGTGATGCTGAGACAACATAAGCAAGAGCCTGAGCCCATTCCAGTCACTTGACAAGGTCTTGCAAGATCCATGTTTGCATTAAAAAGAAATTAAAAGCTTTTCCACTCCACTAGCTTGCCCAAAGCCTGCATAATAAATAGTAAATGCTACCTAAGAGGTTGAATAAAATCTTCATTAGGAAAAAAAAAAAAATAAAAGCCAGCAGTCACTGAATACATCATGAACAATGACATTGGGGAGGCATTGTTCTTCTTCTGCCTGATGGACCATGCTGAAACACCTGTTTCTCATCGTGGAACTGTTAATAACTGTCACCACCAAAATCGGGGCTGAAAAAGTGTCATTAAGTCAAGTTATTCCAACCTCCACCTAACTAGGAGGGGAAAATTTAAAAAAAAAAAAAATAATCCAGCAAGGAGGAAGAGAGGCAGAGCTATGCCTGAGATAAATGTCAAAGATAACTGTTCATGTGTCCCCCCCAAAAAGCCACCAAACAAATCCCTCTTAGATGGTTGACATGAAAGACACAGCTGGGTAGCCATAGGCAGTTTTAACTGATTAACTGCAGACATTGACCCTTTCAATTAATTCACTGCAGTTTTGTTTCATTCCAATCATCTCCTAAAGCTGCAGACTCCCCATAAAGTCAAGAGAAAAGCAATTCCTGGTCCTTCCTCTCACACCAGCAGTTGAAGGGGCAGGAGGGATGCTCACCCAGGGGGGCTTAAGGTAATCCTGGCTCAGGGAGGAATGAACTTTTGAAGAACACAACCCCTTAGGAATTGCAAGGGCTTTATCTTCTCAAAGAAACCTGGAGCAATGCAAAACTTAAATTTTGCACAGTTCAGGCATGGAAATGGACCCGAGCTTGTCAGTGGAGGGAAAAAAAAAAATCTCTCATTGTCATTTGTTGTGCTGCTCACTGGGTGTATCCACTTGATCTCACATTGCTGTTGAAAGCCTTGCTGTAGCAAAAATGGTCATTCCTCCCCAAAAATCACAACCAATCTGAGCTTTCCCTCTTCCACACAATCACCAAGACTGGGTGAGGCCCCTAAGATCATCACCACGTTCTCAAGTGCCACAAACACACTTTTCCCCAACACTTCCAAGGGTGGTGGCTCCACTCTGTTCCAATGCCTGTCCACCTTTTATACGAATAAATCTTTCCAATCCAAACCTCCCCTGGTGCAACTTTTCCTTTAAGGCCCTGGTTTGGGCAGTGGAACCCAGTTGCCACCCAAAGCACAGGAGCTGATAGTCACAAGGAGAACTCCGTGGAATGGGTTGACCACCAAAAAAAAATAAAATATTTTCTGTCAGAATGAAAAATTAAGTGGAAATTCTGGCTTGGGGATCCACACAGTGACAGCCTGAAAGCTTCCCCCTCCTCATACCACACAGAGAGTCTCTTTATTTATATTTTCTTGAAACATCAGAGCCCATGTCCCCCCCCCCCACTTCCCCTTGATCCGCAGCCTGGAAGAATTTTAAAAGGATCCACACTTCTCCAGCAGTGCAGGAGCATTCCACAAAAAGATGCACCTGAGATGACCTTGAAACAAGCCCGAATTAATCTCTCCAATGTGAGCCAAAGCATTCCTTGAGCCTGGTCGGGGCTTTGGGAAGCAGGGTCCAGAGGACAGCATCCTTTATCTTCCTCTCCCTGACAGCCTGAGAAAGGCTGGTTCAGAGGAGCAAAACAAAACACTCACCTGCATGACAGAATAGTTAACTTAATCCCCCCAAAGGCAAATCCTGTTAGCATGTAAAAACGGGGAGTGATAATTGCAACCAGTTTTCAACCTTTGCTGTAGTGGAAATAATCACTTCAGTGCCACTGGCCTGGCTTCCCAGAGACTCCTTTCTCTGCAGATTATTTCAAACTAATCCAGCAAGGGGGAGCAGGAGGGAAGGAGGGTGTAAAACTAGAGATGAGGGGAATATTTAAGGCTGGGGTGGGAGGGCAGCCACAGGTCGGTCTGAGCAGCAGAAGCAACTCCAAAGCAAAAAATTTAAGAAAATGGGTAAAACCAGGCGGATTTCACACAGATGGATTCGGTCAGGCGAGCCTGGTAAATATATTTTTCTGGGAGATAACAGCTTTTTTTTTTGTTTTTTCCCCCTAAGACAAAAGCCAATCTTTGTCTTTTGTGAGAGAGCTTGACCATCTGGGCTTCAGAAAAGCATCTGATATTGTGCCACGTGGGCAAATGATTAGTTAAACTGTAGGAGGGGAACATTACAATAAGAATTATGAATCAAAGAAATGCTCTGCCTTAAAAAAAAAATAAAAAATAAAAATATTATAATAGATAATACCAAAAAAGGAGGCAGCCTGGAGGGATTTTGCTGAGCAGGCTGTTCAGTCACCACTCACATTCAACACTTCCTTAACAACAGGGGAACAGCACTCATCAAACTCACTGCTCTGGAGGCAAAACAAGGCAAAACAAGGAGTTTTGGCATCATTTGCAAGGAAATGATGCCTTTGAGAGCCAGACTGAGGGATGTGGAGTGACATTCAACGGGACCAAATCCCAGGCCAGGTTTAAAAGATGAGTTTAAAAGATCAGGCAAGGGTGGGAAGTCAGTGGAGAAGCCCCACCTGTGTGGCTGAGCTTGTCCTACAACAGACCAGGTGGCCCTGATGGCAAAAAGGCATCTAAAACTCAAAATATTTCCAGGAGAGAGGGGAAAAAAAAAAAAAACAACTATTAACTGCTGTCTCAGGAACCCAAAATGCTGAGGAACAGCTGGAATATAAATTGGTTTTACTGGCCACAGGAGGGCTCCCAAGGCAGCATCTCCAAACTCAGGACTGCTCCAGCTCCCTTCCAACACGAGGTTGTCTCTGTTGGAACCCAAACCCGAGGATTTCCCACCCTCAGACAGCCCTGCAAGGCCCTTGGAAAGCAGGGAGGGATGAAGCAAAGGGATTTCAACAGAAATCAAACTGAATTGACTCCAGTGAATTCTCACCACCAGATACTTTGGGCAAACATTATTAAGCCTCCTTAGGTAATGCAATTAGAAGTTCAGCCCCCTTTATCTAAATATTGCACACAGAAAAATATCCATCATCTGGTAAAGTGAGAAAAATGGCTTTCCCTTCTATTTTCTTCTTAATAAAGGGTTTTTTTTTTTTTTTTCCTTTAAAGCCTTCTTTAAGCAGGTGAAGGTTTCACGAGGAATCCTGGGCTTGTTGTAAGTACATTTGGATCTCTCCTGAGTAAACCAGGAGACAGATTCAGGTTCCACATCAAAATATGTGACAATAATCCTCTTCAGGTGGCTGCTTGAGGGAAGAGAAGACAGCAGCAAAGGCCTCTAAACAGAGAATTACTCAGCTTTACCCAGCAACTTCTGTCTTTATGGGCAAAACCCACTCACTGTGAGCAAGAATGGCCAGAAATTGAGACAAAATGGTTTTTAGTCAGAGGATGTCAACGTGCCAAGCCCAAGATCTCACACAGAGGGGAGAAAAAAGCCATTTCAAATGACACATTTATTTACCCAGGCCGGAGATTTTTCAGCGTCATCACGGGGGGTTTTAGTGGTTAAAAAAAAAAAAAAACAACAACAATGAAATAAAAGGGAGAACGAAGAAAATAAGAGAAATAAAGCTTCGCAGAGCACAAATAACCTGGTATGCTGGACACTGGCCAGGGATGCAGATGGCTCAGATTCAAGCCCTTCAAAGCATGGATTTGTACTTCTCTCTCTCCAACATTCCCAGTGAGGCCCAAGCCATAATCCTGGGAGTTTCACTCTCACCTTCTGGTTTAAAAAAAAAAAAATGTATCTTGGTTTTACCTTGCTGTAGGAAAAGCCCTCCTCCTGAAACCTCAGGGAGGACTGTGGGATGAGAAAGAAGCAGGTCCCTTCCCTCCCTGGTTTTCATTATAGCTTATTAGCATCATTGTTTGGTTTAAGATTTCCTATAAAAATTCCATTCCCAGCAAAGACCTCGACTGAGAAGTAAGCAAGCATTAATGGGAGCTGTCTCTAATTAAGAGAAGTTTCCTAAGAAACAGGAGCTCCTGGGTGTGTGTGTGACCATCTCAGTCAAGCCACCATTTAATAACTTTCACCCAGTTTCGACAAAGGGTAGAAATCACAGACTTTTAGGGTTCTGAATGCTTAAGAAAAAAAAAGAAAAATGGCTGGAGAAAGGAGAAGGACCAGCCTCAATGCCAGCCACCAGAGGAAACTCATAGGAGGAAAATCACAGGAGATGAAAACTCTGCCTTCCCCAGCCAGCAGCAGCACTTGGCTCTTGAATAAAATGATAAATTACTGTCAGCAATGGCCCAGACTGAGGGGCAGGGAGGAAGAACAGAGAGTTTTGAGCTGAGCTTGTCCTTTTCCCAGGAAGGGCCAGTCCAGGGCTCTGCTCTGAGCAGATGGTGCGGACACGCCTGAGCTGGAGAAACCTTTTGTAATGAAACGCCTCTCCCAGAAATTAACTTTAATTAAGGCCTTAATATCTGTATTTGAGATATTAAGCCTTCAGCAAAGACTGTTCCCAGCCTCTCCTCTCGCACCTTTCCCCAGCATCTCCTCCTGTCCCAGCCCCATCCCCTCCTGAGGAAGGTGGCCCCAGCTGCTCATTTGCGCGTCTTGGGAGCTCTCCATCCCTCCTGGAAAATTTGACAGGGGGTTCAAAACTTGTGAAGAGGAGGCTGGTGGGAGGAGAGGCACTGACAGACAGTACAATCGCATAAGCTGCTTTTCCTCGGGAAACCAGGCTAAAAATAATACCCTGCGACTTGACAGCCTCAACCCAGGAGAGCCACCAGCGTGCCAGCGAGGATGAGGAGCAGAGCCTGGCCAGGGGCTGGCTCGAGGAGGGCACAAACCACACCCTCAACACTCAGTGGCCACTCCTGACGCCCAGGTCCATCCAAAAGGGCACAGGTATCTCGAATTTCGTGAGCAAAAAGGGCTCCTGCGAGATCCCCCACAGCTTGCTGAATTGCCTAAAAAAAAAAAAAAAAAAAAAAAAAAAAAAAAAAAGGGGTGTTTTATGGCCCAAAACCAGCAAGGCAAGTGGGAAATCTTGCTGTCACAGCCACGATTCCACATCCCGCTCCGGTGATGGAGGAGTGAAGCCTTTGGTAGTAATTGCTATGCACGGGCAGGGGGAAGAGATTCTGATAGCTTTTATTATCAGGGTACCCAGACGTAAAACGAATGCCTGCAGTATTTATCCATGTCATCACTTAGAGTAAGTAGCCTGATTTGTCAAACGGAGACGAGATCCAGGGATGTCAATTAGGGGGAGATGAAGGGCGAGGCAGGGGAGAAACGGTGCCCAGGATTCATCAGGGCTGCAGATGCTCCGTCCCAAATGTCAGACGCAAAACCGCAAAGAGGTTTTCGCCGCTGAAAACACGGGCAGGAGCCCAAAACAAGAGGGTGAGGGCATGACAAAGGGTCCTGCTCAGAGGTCAGCCCTCTGCCCCCGGGGTGGGTGCGGGTGCTGGCTGGCGTTCCACAGAGCCTGGGGAGCAGGAGGAGAGGGAAGGTTTCCTTCGGCTGCCCTCTAATGCCAGGTAGAGGGGAAAAGGGGGATGCAGGACATGGCAGCAGGATTTGGGAGCAGTCCCCACAGAGAGGTGAGAAATGCTGCCCTAAACCTAATGGAGCCCCAGAGCAGACCAAGGACCGAATCGCTTTTCTGGAGCAAACACTGCTGACCACACTGTGCACCCTCACTGGGTGACCTCTGCGACTGGCAGTCGCAAAAATTCCCCTTTTCCCTCAGAAACCATTAGCCCTGCACAGAAATGATGGGAGGAAAGTCTTGCTGAAGGCTGGGGTGGGTGGTCCCTCCATCCCAGCTGTTGGAAGCTCCCAAGGCTTCCCAGCAGCAGAGCCACCGAGGCTGAGCAGTGTAAGAGTTTGGTTAAAAATTAACAAGTCCCAGCCTCCAAAAACCCCCTAAATATTAATATTTACCAGCCTCCAGTGATGCCCTGGTGGCACCAGGCAGGAGAAAGTCCCTGATGGAGCAAAGCAGTGGAGGGTGACAGCTCCACCCTTGAGATCACAGCTTTGGGGACAACTTGAAGCAAAGCTCCCCAGATGTTGACACCACTGGATTTTTGCACCCAAGCCTCGCTTCTTCCGACATATCCAGCATCTCCCAAGATTCCCAAGAATGTCACACCAGGAGGAGCCCTGCAGGGGAAGGAACTCAGCTCAGAGTGAAGCCAAAAGGGAAATGCTGACACCGGGATTCGTCTTGCTTAACCTAATAACAGCAGGCACCAAGGTGTGAGCTGCTCCTTGCACACACCTGCCTGTGGGTAATGGAGAGGAATGGGCACTGCTGGGACACAGATCGATCCAACCCGGGCTGGGAGCACCAAACTGTCTGTGGAGCAAATCCTGGCCAAGAGCACTTCAGGGGACAGCAAGAGGAGTCTTTGAGAGAGGAGAGCTGATGGCTGGAGACAGCTGAGGCTGAAAACACCCTCCTTTCTCTCCATCAGACACAGTGTGCCTGCCTCCCACCTCTGGGGGCCGGCCAGGAGGGAACAGGGATCACAGACATTAAGATGACAGACACATTAGCAACTCCTTCTTCCTCTTCTTGACAGCTTGTTTTTGTCCCAGCTTTCTTATCCTCGGCTAATTATCTCCTTTTGATTTGGAGACTTCAGCTGAAACGAGGTGGCCACGGCCTCCAGCTCCTGCCTTGGGGATGAAAAGGGGGGAAAATTACAGAGGACTTGGAGCAGGGAGAGCTCTTGTCTTTTCTAAGTTTCCCTTTAGAAACATTTGGTGCACGATTTTTGCCGTGAGGGTGGTGAAAGCTGAGCTCTCCCAGAGAGGCAGTGGATGCTCCATCCCTGGGAATATTCAAGATTAGGCTGGATGAGTTTTAAAGCAATCCTGTCCATAGCAGAGGATTGGGCTAGGTGGCCTTTAAAAGGTCGCTTCCAACCCAAACAATTTTATGATTCTATAAAATCTTCAGGCCAGACCCAAGAGTTACAGAGCACCACAGTGGGATTTGGGGCTGCTTGGGGGCACCAGAAAGGGTTAAGATCCTACAGCAAGGAGCACAGGGTGGACAACACCCAGAGTTACTCAAAAACCAGCATAAAGACATGCATGGCAATCTGAAAGGAGTTTGTTTTCCAGCCTGGAGGGCCACTCTACCCGCCTGGGCACGGAGCATAAATCTCTCCTTTGAATTAATCCGTGGGAAGAGACTCATGAAGCAGCAGAAGGTCAGCGAGGGTGATGCAGACCAGTGGCTTGGAGGATTCTTGCTCTGGCTGATAACCAAAGATCAGGAGGGAAAAGGGCACAGACTCACAGGAAGGTTTCCTTCCACCAGGAAGGCTGAGCACAACCACAGCCCCTGCAGGCTGTAAAATGTCCCTCTGCACCACTCCAGCCCTGCCACCAGCTTTGGGGCAAGCAAGCAAGCAGCCACCAAAACCAACTCCCCAAACCATCACAGCACACACCAGACAGCAGGAAAGCACCCGGGGGCAATGCCAGCAGCCCAGTGTCCCAGTCCCATGGGACAGGAGCCAGGCTGAAAGGTCCCTCTGCTCCACAGCCTCCAGGCCAGCAGAGCTGCGGCGCCCCGAGGGACCAGCTCAGAGGTTTCTCAAGCCCATGCACTTGTACTAAATGGTCTGTTAGAGATGTGCCCGTGGTTTTCAGGCTCTGACAGCCCTGTGTTTACTTCAGCTGCCTTTAAGCCACCTCGAGAAATTTTCATACATAAATATGGAAATATGCAAAACCCCGCAGATTTATAGGATCCGACACTGCGGTTTAAATGAATCCCCCCGTGATCTCATCCTGTGCTGGGCCCCCTCCCACAGCACCCTGCCCTCTGGTTTCCAGTGTGACCACTCCATGAGGAGAGATAATCCTCCCCAGGCAGCTCTGGCAGCACATCCACACTCTCCTCTGCTTGCCATCCTCCCAATCCCCCATCCTTATCCCTGCTGCTGCTCCCGTCCCATAAATGAGGTCGTGCTGTGCCCATCTGAGGCACCTGCTCACAGAATGGGGGTTGGAACAAGGTGTTCTTTAAAGTCACTTCCAAACCATTTCAGTTTGGATTTTATGGTTCTGTTTGGATTTTTTTGGTTCTGTTTGGATTTTATGGTCCAGTTTTGAGCTGGACGGGGCAAGGCAGCCCTGGGGATACAACCACAGTAGTAAAGCAGTGGGAAATCCACGCTGTGCTGCTTCAGGAAAAGCCTTGCTCAGATCCTGTGTGGCTCCAGGGGAGACAGGCCCAAGACAAAAATCTGTTGGACATGCAACTCCTCTAGGGAAAAAACCTCTTCTCCCTACAGCTCCCAGCACAGGAAAACCCTGCTGTCACTTCAGGGTTAAATCAAAGACTACAAGCTCCATCTCTCACCATTTTCCACTCCTGCTCAGCTCTGCCTGAGGATCACAAAGCTTTTGTGATGGGAGCCAAGGGCAAGCCAAGGTTTTCCTTCTCCTCTGAGAGGTAGACAGGAAAATGCAACATGTCCCTGGGGACACCAGGCCCTTGGCACAGGGCGAGCTCCCAGTGATTCCTTTGGACTGAAAACCCCCTTTTTCTGCTTGGAAAAATGCCTTTCCTGTTTTTCAAACCGCTCCAGGAGCAGCTGAGCACGACAAAATCCAACCCTGACCTCCCAACAGCAGAAATCCCCCCAAAAAACCTCATTCTTCCTGGACAGGGTTCACCTGGAGAGAGGCAGAGCTAGGGGCTCATCCAAGCTGCACAGCCACTGCCATCCCACACACGTTAAAAACCATGCTAAAAAAAAATTAAATAAATCAAGGTTAAAGTAGTGGTGGCCTATATGAGGCTGATGCACACCCTGGGTTTAAATGAGTGAGCTTGGAGGATGCACAAGGAGGAAAGCCCAGAAGAGCTGGGGCTGATTTCCTAAGCACAGGCTTTGCTTAACAAACCCCAAAACACAAAAAACTCTTTGCCTGGGAGATGGCAGCTTCACTGAGTGCAGCACTCCCCTATTTTGTATGATTTTTTTTTTCCTTTTGGCCTATTTTCTGCATCAAGAGAATTTCAATTTCCCTCCAAAAGCAACTTGATAAAGATGATAAGAAGATTTTAAAAAAAAAAGTGGGGGGAAAAGTGTTGGCACAGCTTTTCCTAAAGGAGATGCCTATAAACAGCTGTGCTGGAGCATGTAATTCTTTCAGATCAAATGTATTTGTTATTTTCTAAGACACTTTAAATTTAAACCCACAAGTTTGGTGTCAGATTGACACATCCTGATTAACCAGGGAGAATTAACCTTTCTGAGTGCAGAAAAAGCTGATTATTTAAAATAAATCAAAGATTCTTTTCCGGTTCAGCTCACACGGACAGTCGGTCGTTTCAAGTCGAGCCGCACAAATACATTTTGGGCTGGCATCCGTGGGTTGGCTAAGGTGCTCTGCCCAACCCTGGGCTTTTCCTGCAGCCACCTTGAGCCTTTCTCCTTGCCAGAATCCACCATTAAGGGCAGAGCACCTGGTCATCCCCCAGCTCTGTGTGCCCAAGCCTCTGCCACCTCTCCATCCCTCCTTTCTCAACCCCTTCCTCCCCTCGGCACGAATCCTGCCACCACTGATTCCTGACACCATTAGCTCTTGCTGTCACCAGAGCTGACAATCCAAAAGGCCCTCGAGAGCTGTCTGCAGGAACACAATAAATGAGATCTCTTAATTAACGCCTCCCTTAACTAAGTAAATTAATTCTATGCAGCTGATGTGTCGCGCCTTCGCAGTTTGAGGGTGACTGAGTAGCTGAAAACCTCCTCGGAGCTACTGGAAGGACTTTTTTTTTTTGCTTGACAGTGTTTCCACAAACAAGCCTGGCTCCGAGGTGCTGTGAAGGGAGGGAGGCTGGTGGAAGCCCTCACCTGGACCAGGGAGGGGGGAAAAAACCCCTCTGGAACAGGAGAGATGTGGGATGTGGACTCCTGCATCCTTAAGTGGATGCAGAGACAAGGCAGCACACCTCCTTCCCTCCCCTGGAGGAAAACCAGCTGCAGCTATGCCAAAGAATGGAGAAAAAAAAAAAGCCAAGAATGCTTCACCTCCCAAGTGAAGGCTCCTGAACACAGTCTTGCAGTGAGAGCCACAAAACCTGATCACAAAGACTAAAACAGAAAGGACTTGGGCACACAAGAGTTGGGGTTTCAGCCCTTCTGTTGGACAAAGCAGATCCCACACCCTCACAAACTTAAATAGAGCTGTGAGAAATGGGAAACATCCAGATTTCACGTCCAGTGTGGATCCTGATGGATCCACTCAGTGTGGCAGAGCTCAGATTTTACACCCACACACATCCTCCTCTCCAAATCCACCTTTCCTTTCAGGGCAGGTGATGCAGTCTCCAAAGGTGGCGTTTTCTTTCACCTCCTCTTTTCCCTTCACTTTTCTCTCCCTTTTAACCCAACAAGCAGGATCTTCCTTGGGAAGGAAGGAAGGAGAGCTGGGGCTCTGGTCAGGATGCCCACAATTCGTTCTCTGTAAAGCAGCCACATGATAAAAGCCTCCTCTCTGGCCTTTGATGGCTGGGAATAAAAAAAAAAAAACCAAAACCAAAAAACCTGAAAGCTTACCACTAAAAAAGACATTCTCCTCCGAGTCTGAATCACCAGCACAGCTTTTGGTCCTTGAAGAAATGTGATAATTCAAGGGAACAGACTCAAGGCCAAAATCAGATTGCATTATCCAGGTTATCACCAGGGCACCCTGCAGAGATGCAGCCAAGAATTATTTCCTCCTCACTTTCTTTTGCCTGGTGGAGCATGACAGAGAGAAAGACTCTTCCTACTTTCATTTCATTTTTTTTTTTAAAGGAAAATAATTAGATTTTTTTCAAGAGGCTTGGATTTAAAATCAATTTCCCAATTAAAAAGCCTAAGGTTTATAGTTGGTGTAGGATTTAAGCTGGGGCTGTTTGTTTGCCTTCTGGGATCGATGCACAACCCCCAAGTGCCATCGTTGCCACTATTTGGACAAGAACTCTTTAAGTAACCTTTGGGGGAAGTGTTTTTCTGCTCAAAAACAGTTTAAAGGATGAATAACAACAACAACAAAAAAAAAAGACTATGCTCCTGTCAAGTAAAACCACACCAGGCAGATAATATTGAAAGGTATTAAAAAGCAACGTCCACTTTCCTTGCAGGAGCAAGGGAAACAGTCTCCAAAAAATGAGAGATGGGAGGAGGTGGATTCTCTGATGTGCATTAAGGGGCTGGTTAACTCCAAATTCCTCCCCTGAGGGGCACCACCAGCACCTTATTTTGGAATTGGTTCAAGGCTAAACTCTCTTATCACCTGCAAGCAGAGCCTGACCTCTGCCACACTTGCAGCAAGTCCTATTTCTTTGGGGTAGGGTCCTGTTACTCTGGTGGTTCAGAGCTAGCAGCTGATTTTTGCAAGCCAGGGAGGAGCATTCTGACTTTTGTGGTGTTTACAGCTTTTATCACGGAAAAAATCCACCTGCACCAGCTATAAAAACAGATAAAATCTCCCAGCAAAGCCTGCTCTCCTCAAGATCCTCTGTCACTAATAAGTCCCTGTACTGTCTGGGAATGTCCCCCCCCAAAAAAAGCTGTAAGGTTTTCTACCAGTTTAATCTGGCCTGTGATCCTGGCTTAGGGGAGCTCAGCTTAGGGGAGACAACCTGAATGCTGACAGCACTGCACCAGGGTCAGAGCAAGCTGGATCAGTGCTTCCATCATCCCAGCAAAGACCAAGGGGAGAAGGAAGACAAGCAGGTTAAAAAGCAATTTTATAGCTTTTTTTTATTATTATTATTTTCACACACAGGGCACAGGAAGCTCCTTCGTGGCTGTGTTTTCACTTCCTTCCAGGCACCAGGGAGATTGAGTCCCCTGCCACTGCAGTGTAAAGCAGATGTGGAGGTGGCCCAGAAACAACTTGGAAGGAGGACAGGGAGTGGAGTCAGAAGCAGTGAGTGATGCTGAGGGAGCTGCAGGAGCCCGAGGGCGAGGAGATGTTGGAAACCCATCACAACGGAGTAAAGTTGGAGGAGGAGGGATGGCAGCCCAAGGGAATGAGATTGCACACAGCCTCCAAGCCTTTTAGGCTTTCTCAGGGCCCTGGTGCCACCAGAGAGCATTTGATGAGCTGGGAAAAAAAAAACAAAACCCTCACCTTGAATTTTAAAAAGTGTCCATCTCCTGCAGCTCAAGAGAGAAGAATGGTGGAGGAGGAAAAGATGCAAACACTGTACAAACTGTGAGGGAAGGAAAGAATTGGGAGACAGGCAGAACCCCAGGCTGGACTCACACCTATTGGTGGAAATCAGATGAGTTTGCCTGCAACTTCCTCCTTCCCACACTTTTTTTCCCCCCTCCCAACTCATCCTTTGATCCTTCTCACTCAAAGAACCCCTAATTCTAGTGGACCCATTTTGCCAAAGCTTGGAAAGACACTGGGATCAGCAGGATCTCCAGGAAAGGAGGGGAGAGCTCCCCTTCTCATCTTTGAGTGAAGGGCTTGGTCCCACCCAAACCCCAGTGCCAGAAGCTGGGACAAGCCCTGTGCTCAGCAGCTTTTTCACCAGGATATTCCTCCAAACAGAGAGGAAAGATCCTCCGGCTGCCCACGAAGGAAGTTTCTGGTTTGAAATTTTTACAAATTCCATAAGAGAGGGAGATATTCACTGAAGCTCACTTTTCAGTGAAAAAAAGCTCTCCCTGAGATGACCTGGAGTTCTGAGGGGAAATAAGCCAAAGGACAAGGCTGTGTGGGAGTGCTGGAGGGGACGAGGGCTCCTGCACACGCTGCCATCACCTGAGATGACATTATCACTTCTGTCCTCATCTCTCCTCGCCAGCTCCCAGGGAGTGAAGTGAAAGAAGTTTTTGAGGGGCAGGCAAGCACAAGTGCACTTTGACAGTGCCTGTATTCATTGGGGAAGCTAAAAGCAGCAGGAATAACCTCAGGGGAGGGATGGGAAAACCGTGGGACGTGCATGACCTGGTGTCCCAACCCTTACTGACATGATGCCCCTTGCCCCCTCCACTCAAAGATGGCTCTCAGCCTCATTGATAACAATGTTTAGAAGCTCACAAACTCCTTTTTCTTTGTTTAAGTAATTTTTTAAAACCTGTTTTTTGGTTCCCTGCTGCCCTCATGGACACACCTCAGCTAAAACTGTGGCTCCAATGACATATCATTTATCCAGGGCCTGAGAGGGAGCAAAGAAATTGTTCACTCACTCCCCAGACGAGCACAGGAAAGCCAATATTCCCTCCCATTCCTGCTGTTCCATTAAACTAATTTTATGCATGAGGTGAGATCGCATCCTTCCTAAAAATAATAATAAGAATAATAATAATGAATACATTTTTCTCCAGTGACAGCACCAGTGATGAGGTTTTGCTTCAGCACAAAGTAGACTTTTCCAGAGAGCACATCTACTAGCTGCCTGCTTAAAAATGCACCAGGAACAGCCAGAATTAGAGGATGAAAGAATTTATGAAGCTTCCTGGGTTATTCCAGAGCAGAAAGGTTAAGGAATCACACACAGACCTGTTTCCAGAGCGGCGGAACAATAAATGTAGGAACTGGAATGAGAGAATGAACTAAGACCACTGAAGCAGAGATTCACAACTACAGACTTTGGGAAGAATTAGGTTTTAACAAATCCAAAAGAGGACTCTGGACACAGATACCAGAAAGCACTCCGTGGAAAAAACTCCAATATCCAGAGTGACTATGGGAATCTCCAACCCCTGCCTCACCTGCAGAGTGCTCAAGGATGACTCCACTCATTCTTCCCAACCCCAACCCCAGCTGTAATGAAGAAGGGGAGTGTGCTGGGTTGATGTGGCCAGAAATGTGTATTCTGTCACCATCTGTTGAAGCCAGGTGGGGCAGTGATTTCCTTATCTCCGTGGCACATATTATCTGCTAATGGGCCATCTTTAAAACCAGCTGGGGCAATCATCTTTATCTTTCCC
>JAOTQZ010000297.1:2074172-2100355 GCA_026546895.1 Pogonocichla stellata
GACACTGTGACACCCACAGCGTGATGGATGTGTGAAGCAATCACTGCCACTGGCCATAACAGAAATGAAATGTGGGAGGTGGTAAATCAGGGTGGGGAGGAGGAGGAGAGAGCACTGGAAGGAGAGAAGGAGAGGCACAGCAGTGGGGGAGCCCCTGGCTCAGTGGGCATTAATGGATGCAGAGAGGGAAAGACTGGCTGCGTTTCTCATTGCTCCCTCCAAACCAGCTGCACCCCTCACTCCAAATAAAAACAAACAAGATCTCATCTAAACACATCACTCCAACACCCTGAGCCCTCTGCTGACATCCCAGGATCTGGGGGGATGTTGGTTTTAAGGAAAAACCCCACTCTGGCAGTTTTTTGTCCTGGCTCAGCCCTTCGCTCCGAGGTGGGAAGAGGGCATCTGCCTGTGTGCATAATTGGGCAGGTAAATAGGTCAGCAGCAGCTCGTGGGGCTGCTGCAGACACAGATGCATTTTTCTTGCATCCTTAGGCAAGCTGGGAAATGTCACTTCCTCGCTCAGCAATCACTAAACATTTTGCTGCCCTCAGTGCCCACCTGCTCCACGTCTGTGGTTCTGGGAAACAGCTGGAAGACTAAGAACAGGTTTCTCCCTTTTCATGCAGTTTGTTTGATCTTGGTTTCTTTTTTTTTTTTTTTTAAAGGCACACTGAGTGATTCAGAGCCCGAAACTGGGGCCAGTGCCCCAACCCACTTCTCACCCCTGTTCTCACCTGTGCCTCTGCAGCATCCTTCACCTCCCTTTTTATTTTAACTGTGGAAGGGAAATCCCTAAACCAGGAAGTTTTCATTGGAAGCTGGAGCCCAAGCAAAGCCCACGGAGCAGAGAAATACCTGAGTATTAAATAAAAATACCAGAGCAGAGGGGTGAGAAGCTGCTGCACATCCCAAGGGCAAAGTCCTGGCCAAGGAGATGGAGGGAGCTGCCTGTGTGTATCTGCATGCAGGAGGAGTTGCACACGTGCCAGCTGCTTCCCCTTCCTCCTGGCTCCTGCATCCCTGGGGAGCAACATCTGGGGCAGGAGTTGGGTTCACAGGCAGGTGTTTGATGCTGAATCCTGTGCTAGTTAAAACTGGAGGATTTGGGGGAGCAGGCTCACAGCAGTGTTTGAAACAAGCACGGACGTGGCAAATCCCTCCTGAGCAGTGTGTGGAGGCCAGGGGGAAAAAATGAAAGGATGAGCCCCAGAGAGGGAAAGGAGCAGGGACACTGAACAAAGCTCTCCAGGAAGGTAGAAGGCAGCTGAAGATGCTTCAGAAGGGACTGTGCTTTTCTATCTCCTAGCAACAGATGCCAGCAAAAAGAAAGAAAGAAAGAAAAAAAAAGAAGAAACAAGGGAGATGGTCAGAAGACATTCTTGGTAGAGGAAATGGGGGTTTTGCCAAGTCTCACCCCACTGGACCCTCATCCCTGCCCTCTTATGGACACCACACCAGTGCCCTCAGCCCAGCCAGGCTACTTTTGCCCCCAGTGGCTGGGGTAAGAGATTTGGGTATTTACAGCCCCACTCACAGCACCTCCTGTTCTCTCTCCCCTTGGGGCAATAGGGCCACAATAACTGGGCAAGGGCAACCAAACACCTTGGTAGCTGAAAGGGGGACCCCAAAATGACACATAGGATGATGCTCAGCTGAGAGCAGGCACTCTGGGGTGTTCTGCTGCTCAGTATTTCAGGCTCCATCTGCTTCCCTGCAAGTGTATCTGTCTGCAAACAGGGCAATATTTACAGACCCCAAAGCATCTGGCACCAGGATGCTTTAACCCATTAGGAAATGGCTGGAGGACACCCCACTCAGGGCTTTTAAAGACATTTGGAGGGGGGGAAAAAAAAACCTGTGTCTACAGGAAAATCCCCCCTGCCCATCCCTGTATCAATTACAGAAGAGGCATTAAAAGGTTTTAGTAATGATTTCTTGTCAATAACCTGGATCTTCAAGTCCCAGCATTCTTACTCAAACTCTCCTGGGAGCAAGACATCCCAGCAAGAAGGGACACACCACAGACACATCACAGCAAAGGCAGGGGAAAGATAATAGAAAGGAGATATTGGGCAGAGAAAAAAAAAAGATCAGAGACAGCAATCTGTAGGAACAGAGACAGATCACGAGTTTAAAGGAAGGTGATTCTTCACTCTACGCCTATACAAATGATTTTCTTGCCTCTGCAGCTCCCTCCTCCCCTCTCCCCTGATGATTTGAAGGCTTTGGGAGCTGCAGTAAGTGTGACTGTTTTTCTGTGAGACTCAGCCAAAGATTTAAGTAGGCAGGAGGAAAGCACTCTCCTTTTCCATCAGCGTTCAATAGAGAGAGAGGGAGAATAAAAAAGAGAAACAAATAAAAAAAAAAGAGAGAAGAAAAATCAGGAAAGAGTCCAAGCTGCGAATCGTTAAAAGAGAACACAACTAGGAACATAAAAACCAAAGAGATGGAGTGGAAAAATCCATCCAGGCAATCCTTCCTCCCTCCAACACTTCTCGTGTGTGTAAGGTCATAACACAGAGATTAATCTGCAAAGCTGCTGAGCCAGAGCTGGGCAAACTGGCCTGGGAGGAGCCTTCTCCTCCAGATCTTGTGATAATTCTGCAGAGAGACCCATGGGAGACGTTGGCCTTGCTCTTGTGTGATAAAGATGGGGAGCAGGGGGCTGGTGCTGGTCATGACAAGGCTGCCCTGTGAATGCTGATTGTCACCCTGAGTATCAGTTATTTCGCTAATCCAGATCTCTGGGTCCAAAAATCCTTTTCCTGACCCCACAAAACCCTCGTATGAGGTCGGGGCTGTTTGAGGCAGGCTCTTGTGTTATGGAGGTTTTGTGACACATCCCACTTGCTGGCCTGGTTTCCTGAGGAAAACAGGGAATACACGGTCACAACATCCATCTCTCCTTCCTTTCACTAATCACTTCTGAACCCATCAGTCCATTTTGGCTCCACACAAACCAAAAAACCAGAAGAGATTCACAGTGATGCCCGCTGGGCACCATAAGAGTCATCCTCCCTGCTGAAAGAAGGAAGGGGGAACATTTTACTGATTCAGAGGAACTCCTACCAGGAGAAATCACACAGGAGCTCCACACAGAGCCCAAGCATCAGCAAAAAGCAGGGGTTTGAGTCTTGCAGATCATGGGATGGCTCGTTTTGATCACATCAGGAATTTCAGTGGGGTGGAGCAGAGGGAGCTGCTACTGATGCAATCAGAACTCACCCTCAGACACATCATGTTGCAGGAACACATTTTTCCTGTCTTCCCCCTGCTCCAATGGCATTCCCAGCTCACAGAAACAGGGATATTGAAGGATGAGGGGTTATTTCCTCCTCTTTCCAAGACCTTCATCTTTCTTTGCCACCAAGCATTGCCTGGAACCCATCCAGAACTTTCCAGGAGCGCAGCATCTTGAGTGTGCATGCCTTGCAGCTTTTCCATTCTTCTTGATGTTATAAAACTGTCTTGTAAAAGCAAAATTAAAGGCTTGAGTGCTGGCCACAAAGCCCTTCCCATGGCCATGTTTTCTGTTGTGTGCAACTCCAAGACAGAAGGAGGGGGGCAGAAGGGGGGGGGGGAGAGAGCTTTATGCATTAAACTTCTTTATAAATCTATTGAAGGTATTTCATCACTTCCCGACATTCCTCTATAAAACCCACTCAGCTACGTTTACAAATTACAAAATTAGCTTTTATGTGCAGGGTCCAGGCTAATGGCACAGCTAAATCTAGGGAGCAGGAAGATTAGATGCCTCTTCCCTTGCCCGTGGTGGGATTTATTTTGCAGCATCCCCTCGTGGAGTAGAAGAATTTCCCTCCCAAGCCAAAGCTTTCAAAGGCCAGAAGAGGTTTGACCACTAAGTGGAAAGTTTTGGAGGAGCCGTGTCTGTGGGGAGCACAGAGCTGGATGGCTCAGGGCAACATTTGTGCTCCACGAAGACAAAATGTTTCTGGAAAAGGAGGGAATGCAGAACTGCAATCCCAGGCTATCCCAAGATAGTTCAAGCATATGGGATGGATGGAGAGGGGTGCAATACTGAGAATATTCAGGGGAAAGAGGCAATTCTCATTAATCTCAGTGTTTCAAGGAGGTGCAAGCCTGGCTGCTGGGTTATGTGTACTTGGTGCCCTGCCACACTGTTCAGGGAAACCTTGGGCAGCACCAGCCTATTTCCCAGTGGTCTCCCAGTCCTTGGCTATGGCCCAAGGCACTACCCAGCACAGATCTCTGAAGAGTGCTGAAAATCCCATTACAGAGACAGGAGCAGCATCAGCGTGAACTCAGCACAGCACAAGTGCCAGGAAGGGAGGGGTGAGACACTTCAGCCTCTCCTGCCCAGCTCACATTCCCTCCCCAGCCCCTCCCCAAACCCCCCAGCCCACAGAAAGAAGCTTGATGCTGCTCACCTGGTCCACAGGGTGCTGCCAGCTTCCCCTGGGCAGCCCAGGCCTGCCAGGAGGGATCTTGTGGCAGAGCAAAGTCACCTCCTGATGCTTTTGGCCACTTGCTAATCCTCACAGTGCCAGAGATCAACCCTACAGGGCAGGAGGGAGCACATTTCACCAGTTCCCTCAAGCTGGAGGAAGAAACTAAAACTAGTCTGTCTCAAGCAGAGGGGGCATGAAGCATCTTCAAGCTTTTCTTCTTTGCTCCCTTTTAAAAAAATAATTCCCTTTTGTAGAGTATTAATCACAGCAAGTCAGCCTTAGGAAGAGTTATCCATGGAGCTAGGCAGGGACTGCAAGGACACTGTGTTAGAGCAAGATTATTTACTTCTATAACCTTTACAAAACCAAGAGATAAGTACATTAGAACAACTTGCTCACACTCAGCAGCAGCAGAGATGCCTGATTCATTCCTGCTTGCTCCCATTTGAAATGCTGCCCTGGATGCCACAGCCTCACCAAACAGCACTGAACCCTGCTGGGATGGCTTAGGAAGTGGGTTTTGCCTTCGAGGGGCAGTGACACTCAAGGGCTCAGGACCAAAGGCCACCACATGATGGATGCTCATTCCTTGAGCCAGCAAGTGAACATCTCTGCACTGCTTTCTTCCTCTTCCTCTGCCCTCTGACAAAGAGCTGAAGTTCTGCAAGTGGCATTTGTTTCCCTGGCCACACCCAAAAGCCAAGCACCCAGGGGCAGCTATTGAATTTTGGGGAGGTGTTGCAATTTTCCAGCAAATTCACCTTCCCGCTTTGCCAGCCTGGGATTGCTGTAAAAAAATAAAATTAAAAAAAAAAAATCAAAGGTGCATGGGAAAAACAACAGTTACCTCCAGTCTCTGCTAGGATGAGCCAAACCTCAAAGGGAAAGTGTTCTTCATCCCTCATTTCCATTTGCCCCTGAACTTGTGTCTTGCACCTCTGGAGCCATCTCCCATTTCCACAGAGCTTTGTGGGTGACATCCTGATCTACAGACACAGAAAGGAGTCTTTGTTTACAAGATAAGAGCCACAAAATGCAAATAAAAAGCCCCAAATAGCTCAACATCAAACAGGGTCCATTATCTACCCTTTCAAAGGCATCCAGGCTGCAAAACACCACAAGCAATGGCTTTGTTTGGAGCATTAAATATGATACTGAAAACGTCTCCCGTGCGAAAACAACATGCATATGAGTTTGTTTATGCTAGAACTTTAATCTCTAAGATAACAGGTCTCCAGAGCTTGTTTTGGGCTGAAAAATTAAGACCAAGTAATGATTCAAGGTGCATTGGGCTGGCATGGTGAGGTTTTGTCAGCGTGGGGCTACAGGAGTGGCTTCTGTGAAGCTGCCAGAGGCTTTTCTTGGGTCCAGCCAGGACAGAAGTTCTCTGGCTGGAATATTTCATGGAGGATGGTCTCATGGGGGAGGGTCTCCACCTGGAACAGGGGAAGGATGAGGAGGAAGAAGTGGTAGAGACAATAAATGTGGGATAAACTGACCACAACCCCTTTCCTCATCCCCTGCACTGCTGGGCAGGAGTGGGGAGAAAATTCAGGAGTGAAACTATGCCTGACTAGAAGGAAGGAGTGGGGGGAAGGTGCTTTTAAGATTTGGGATTTTTTCCTCATTACGCTACTCCAATTTGATTTGCAATAAATGAAATCCACTTCCCCAAGCTGAAACCTTTTTGCCCATGACAGTAATTCCTGAATGATTCTTCCCTGTCCTGATCTTGAGCATTCCATTAAATTGTCTCTCCCCTGTCCAGCAGAGGAAGGGGAGTGAAGGAGCAGCTTTGCTGGCCACATGGCTTCCAGCCAGGGTCATCCCACCACACAAGGCCTGAAGAGGCTGGGAATGATTCCCTAAAGCAGCAGGGAACTGTTGCAGAGAGTGCAGCCCTGATTTAATTAAAGCCTTAAACATACTCCAAGCCACACAATCCATCCACCCATCAATATGATGAAAAGACTGCAAGTTCCCTTAAGCTCACCCAGCCACCTCATGAATCTCCTGGTTGGGAAAGCGAGGAAAAATGAACTCTCACTTCATTCTTCCAGTTCCACACAAGCCTGAGCAGTTTTGCTGCTCCTGGGACATGCCAAGGGGAGCTATTGCTGTGCAGTGAGCAGGGAGGGGGCTCCAAGCAGGAGCACAGCAAAATCCAGGTGGCTGGGACCCCATCCTGCAGCTCATGTGTCACTGCCCCTCCAGGTGCTCCTCCTCCAGCAGCACCCAGTTTTTCAGTGTCCCTTGGATGCCCAAAAGGATCCAAGATATCTCCAGGCTCTGCTGCACTACAGGAGTTATTCCAGGCATAGGAGAGCCTGGGGACTGCTCAGGTGTCTTCCTTTCTTTCTTCCTTTAAAAAGATCACTTTCCTTGCTGTTTCTCCTGGATTGCACTGGTTTATTCTCCACTTTCAGAGCAGTGAAAATCCAAGTCACAGGATGCACATCCCACATCCCTGAGGATGGACATGGCTCCAGCAGCTGTGCAGGGACCTGAGAGCAGAGGGATGGATTCTGCATCCAGAGAGAGACAGGGGGATTCTCCCAACTGGACCTCACCCATGGCTCTGCAGGTACATCCCTGGCTCAGGGGAGAGAGCCTGACCCACCTGGAAGGGGAGAAGCCAAAGGAATTTAAGTCCACGCTCATGGTTACACATGCAAGGAACATTTTCCCACTGCAGACCAAATGAAAAAAGCAAATATTTGCCAGAATGAAAGTGTCAAAAGCTTGGCAGGTCTCCCTCTGCTTTGTTTCTTTTGTTCATGGGGGCTTCAACCAGTTAATAACCATGTTGTTAAATCCATGGATTTACTCCTTTTTGGTCGGGTAGGTGGGATCATCCTGAGCCAGCTCATGGCAAACATGCCAGTTTCTTCCTAAACAAAATTTAAAGCAAGGAAAAAAATTTGGGCTGGGGGGGAAGATTCAATGGGGAAGCTCCAAAGAGCATCTTTTTAAAGTTAACATTAGTTTCATTTTGGCTCCAAACATCACTTCAAAAAACAGAAGCAAAGGCATCTAATTCCAAAAATGCACAAAAAAGTGGTTTGATTTTTTCCAAATTGCTACTTTTCGTTGTCATCTTTTCGTTGAGTTCAACACAAATCATTTCAGCTGACCTGAAATGCTATTTCTCGACAAATGAATGCCTTAAGAGAAAAAGAAAAGAGAAAGAAGGAAAGGAAAAAATTCTTTAGCCTATGTGTGTGTGCTACACCACTAATTTTTAGTTGTTGGCTTTCTGCTAACAGATAATCACACCGGAAAAAATGGCTGAATAAATTATTCTTCTCACAGATGCATCAAAAGGGCTGACAGGAAAAACAAAAAATTAGATGGTGTGCCCAAAAAAAAATAAAAGAAAAATATAAAGTGTGGCTAGATGGGAACCACTGGAAGCATTTATAGAAACTGAGCAGCGTTGGTCCCCTGGGTAACCGAGCTCCAAGGCCTGGGGGACGGCTGCTCCATTCCCTCATTAAATAATTCTGACTCATGAACACATCAGAAAACTTGCCTCGTGCCCTCTGACAGTTTACCTCCAGAAAGGCAAAGTTTGTCCAAGAAATCCTTTTGTGCAAATCATTCAGGCAGCATTAGTCACGTTTGTCCCTTCCTCGCCCAGACAGCTCCAGCAATTTGTGTTATTTTCATTGCCTTCCCCTGCACCCTCATCCATCCTGACCAAGTGAACTTGCAACTTTATCTCATCTTCCTGCAGCGCTGGATCAAGACAGAGCTGCTGCTTCTGGCCAAGAGGAATGGCTTTAAATGCAATTTTCGTCCTTTATTTTATTTTATAGATAACCCAAATGTCCCTGATACCCTAGTCCTGGCTAGTTTTTGGCCTTCAGAAGGGTCTGACCAATAAGGAATAACAGGCATAAGGACATGACTGGAAGGTCAAACATCACTGATATTATATGTGTATATATTTACATTGTATGTATAGATGTATAGTTATATTGTATGTATATATTGTTATATTGTGTATATATATATATTTCTATTGTATGTATGTATATTTATATACATACACCTCCATTGCTTTTATTTATTTAGCTCTGACTATTTCTCTTTTCCCCCTGATTTTTTTTTGCCAGAATAACTACAGACACCTCTCAAGCCCACACGCAAAAAGATGATAAAAGTGCTTCTAAGAGTAATCCTGAAGTCACTCCACCTTGCACATTTCTGGGCCCATGAGCACACACCTTCTCGGGTTGCATCCTAGGGTAACAAACCAGTTTTTCAGGAATTTTTCCAGGCAAGAGAGAAATGCCCTGAACATCTGATATTTCCCTGCCTCCCTTCAAATCCCAGCATATTTCTGGCAGATCTGTACATTTGTATCTGACTGCTTAGCAGGGAAAAGCTCTTTTTGAGCCATCTCCGCCTTTTAGTTTTTTCTGACATAAATATGAATTGAGGTTATGGCCCAGCACCATCTTCCCAGGAAAAAGTGGAGATTACATCAACGTGACCCATTAAAGCAATCTTAAATACCCACTGATGGTTCATTATTGCAAGTTACTTTCCTTCCTGATGTAGAATTTATTCAATATATTGGAGGGGGAAAAAAGGTCTCCAGGAAGGCATTGCCTGTGCAGGGCATTAATAAAAAAGGACAGCACAAGGGAGGGGCTTGACAAGTTGGAAGAGGAGCTTCCATTTACACAACCCCACTGGCTGAACCAAAATCCTCCTCCTGTAGGGCATGGGGGCCAAAAGGAAAACTTTAATTAGCTTGTAGCCAGGTGAGGTTCAGGCTCTTCTCCCAGGAAAAAAGGGACAGGGTGGAGGAAATGGCTTCAAGGTGCACCAGGGGATGTTTAGGTTGGATATTAGGAAAAATTCTTCACTGAAAGGGTGGTCAGACACTGGAACAGGCTGAGGGAAGTGTTGGAATCACCATCCTTGGAAGTGTTTAAAAAATGTGCAGATGTGGTGCCTGGGGACACAGTTCAGTAGTGGCCTTGGCAGTGCTGGGTTAATGGTTGGGCTCGATGATCTCTTAGAAGCCTTTTCCAAACCAAAGGGCTCGTGATTCTAACAAAGAGCTCAATGGGCTGCCAGTAGGGCTTAGGTGCAGAAAAGGGGGTGAGGGGCTCCCCAAATCATCACCACTTGCCCCCTTCCCATCCCCTGTGCAGAAAGTGCTGATGGGGGGCAGCTGTGAAGCTCTTTCACCCAGGGACTTCACAAAATCCCCTCTTCTTCTGTTTTACTCTTTGTCTCTGGATCTGAATTTATAAACATTTTGCTGCGAGTCAAGTCTAGAGGACTGGCTGTTTTCTTTGCACCTATATAATTCAATTTTTAAAAAATACTTTTGAAGGAGGAGGAGTTTGTGCTGTGGGAGAAAAAAACCTCTCAAACCCAAGGCTGAGAGAATCACAAAACCACTTAAGTAGGAAAAGGTCTCCAAGATCATCTCCTCCAACCTTTGATCAATCACCACTTTACAGAGCACTGAGTGCCACATCCAGCTGTATCTTGAACAATTCCAGAGGTGGCAACTCCATCACCTCCCTGGGCAGCCTTTCCTAATGCCTGACAACCCTTTCTGTGAAGAAATTCCACCTGATGTCCAACCTGAACCTGCCCTGGTGCAGCCTGAGGCTGTTTCCTCTTGTCCTGTCCAGAGAAAACAAGAATTTTCTGGCTTTTCCCCCCTTGCAGGCACCCAAACCTGCCCCAAAGTGCCAGGAGGCTCCTGTGAGTACCCCTCTCTTAAATCCTGGAGAGGAGGCTGAAGCTGCGAGGAGACATGTGGCACATCTTTCATTCATAAAACATAAAATATTAACACCAGAGAATAATACAGAAGTCTCTTTAAAGAGATGGATTCGGGTCCTTTGCCACATGGAACAGGTCAGGGAAAAGGTTCTGAGCATCAGGCAGAGGTTTTTGTGCCAGGGAGTGAGGCTTGCCTGTTTTTCTCCTCACACCCTGGGCTCCTGCTTGCAGTGCCTGGCCCCAGCTCCAGCTCCCAGAATATCTGGGGATGGAGGTGCCTTGGGATGTCTTCTCCTCCTGCTGGCCCAAAGCAGGTGGTCCTCACATCCCCAAAAAAGCCACCCCCTGCTGTCACACTGCTTGTCCCCACTGTGAAACTGGGGACACCTGCCCAGGGGGAAGAGGGTAGGGAGGAAACACCAAATTGAAGCCTACCTTTTTATGCCCCAAAAAGTTTCTGGTTGCATCCGCTTCTTTATTTGCTCCAACTCTCCTCCAATTTTCTCTCTTCTTTGTGCACCTAATTAATGAGTCAATTCATTAATATTTTTGCAGCAGAACTCTCTTCCCATCTATAAAGCGGCCGTGCCAAATTTTTGCCTTAATTATAAACAATACCTTTTGTTTAAAGCTTTCTGCAGAGAAAACAGCAAAGACTTCTGTCTCTTCACAAGACAATTATTCAGAATGTTATCAGCAAATCTTCATCTCCGAGGAGGATTTCTCCCAACACAGTCCACCCACCTATAGATGCACTCAGGACTACAATCAATACATGTTAATTAAGCCGTAGCCCACTCCAATTAAAATTATAGGATCTGAAGGACAGACATTTGTTTTTGTCAGTAAATTAATTTAAGCATTCATTAACTTTAATTTTTAAATTATATATCACTTTAATGATAAATAATTCCTCTCATTACAGAGGAAACATATGGAAGGGAAAGATAAGATGGGAGAGACTTGGACCCAGGGAGGGATGTGTTCTCGGCGCTTCCTTCTCCTTGGGCACATCAGCAACCCCATTTCTGCCAGCAAACTGGGCTCCTTTGAAAATCTGGCTGGCAAGTGCAGTGCTGAAATAAGAACAGAGATTCTTTGAGTATCCCACCTCCTTCTCTGCTGGGAACATGAAAGCTCGGCTGTGAAATCTCCGAGTTTTAGAACAGCTGAAACTTTGCACAGGCTACCAAAATAAACACTTTTCCACGGAAGTCAAAACATTATTGCCTTAACAAGTTTTTTAATTTATGTAGGAAAGGGCAGGTTGTTTTACAGATTAACCCTTCCTGCACATATCCCAGGCAGGGAGGGGTGATTTATAACGTGATGCTTGTGCAGTGTCCTGCACTCTGAGTTAAACCTGCCCCGACTTGCTGTAGCAGCTAATTAAATATGGGGCAGGCCAGCAAAATTCGGGGTGTTCTTTTCCCAGCAGATGCTGCGTGGCACGTGGTCTGGGCTGCTCCACTGAAGGTTTTAAACCCCCAGCACCTCCCTAGGTGAGGAACTTGGAGCTCACCTAGCAGTGCCCAGCACACCTTCACCATGAATTTTTCCCCTGGCCCACCACAGCACAAAACTCAGCAAAAAACCCCAAAGTCTTTTTCTGCTGTAGGAAGCAGGACTCGGGAGTGCCTGACATTCCCAAGGGCTCTGAGATCACAAGCTCTTCACCCCTTGCAGTGCTTCCCCAAGTGCATAAATAGCAGGGCTGCACTCCCAGCCTCCTCCACACAGACCCTGCCTGAGACCTGTCAAGTGACAGACATCAAAATAGATCAGCTGAATAAATCATTCACCCCAGAGCACCTCAAGTGCTGTGCTGGACTGGTAAGGACTGATCAGCTTCACAGCTGATGGTGGCAAAACAAATAGCAAAACAAAATTATTCAGGGGATAGACTGACAAAAAAAAAAAAAAGGAGTGAGAAAAGCCTCGAGGCTTAACCTCTTGGGAGCTTTAGACCTGCAGTGCAATTACAGACTCTTCTGACCATATTTCTTCCTTAGAAACAACTGATTATTCCTCTTCCCAGCCCGATTTTGCAGTTATCATCACAAGCCATTCCTGCTGGGTTTGTAGGACACCACATCTACAAATTCCAGGGAGAGAGGGTCCCCCTCTGAGCCTCCACTGCACAAGCACTGCTCATCCTGCCTTTAATCCAAGAGCCAGAATAGGAGAGCCAGGACTTCCAGAGACAGCCCAGGACTCCTAACAGCCAGACAAGGAACAACTACTTGTCCCCACATTAAGCAGAGAGGAGCATCCCAGCCTTCTCAGAGCCAAAATTCACTTTTTTCCATCTCCTCTGCCTCCTGACATCTCCTGTCTCACACCGTGTCACCCTCTCCACCCCACAATGCCAAAATTAACTGTGTTTTCCCTTCTCAGGATCCACACCCTTCCCTACCCCACCATCTCTAGCAGGGTGGCTTTGCTGAAGGCAAAGGAGAAGCCCTGCTGCCTCAATTTCAGTATAAAATCCAGCAGGGGATCTAACCCAGTGCTTTGAGCAGGCTGAGAGTGGGACCTGCAGCTTGCAAAACTTCTTTAAAAGGAACACACAGGACCTGTGCAATGCAGAAGGTTCCATCAGAAGGGAAATGGGGCAGTGAAAGAGAAACTATGCAAAATATTACTTTATTAGTAATCTGTTTACTTAACTACTGCAGAGATTTAAAATAAAAAAAAAAGAAAAGCTTTCTCCCCATTTATCCATTAGCTCCTCTTCCATCCAGCTGCACTACTGAATTCCCATATTTATGACATCAGTGCATGTTGCTATAGAGATAATTAATTAATGCAACATAATCAAGTCAGCAATTTTACTACTTTACAGCTTAGCACAGGACTGGAAATAGAGTGGGGAGAACACCAAAGCTTAGTTCTGAAAAGCAGGGGTTTTAATGGTCCTTTAAGCACTGAGAGTTGGGTCTGAAAGTCATTTCCACAGCACATGAAATGTGCCACATTTGGAATAATCACCGTCATTAGAAGCCCAGAGAAAAATTAGAAAAACCGCAATAAAGAGGAATGAAAGTTCTGACGGAAAAAAAAAACTTAGAGGTGGAGAGCAGAGCTCTCCAAGCACCCAGCAAAACTCTTCATCTCCACCTGGCAAAAATGCCCTGGCTCAACAAGCACCTGGCCAAAGAGGCTGCAAGCTGTGGTGTCCTAGTGTCTAACCCCAAATACACCAGGATTTTTTCCAAGAGCCACCCCAAAGCCCATCATTCCTGGGGTGCCTGCCTTCTCTGGAAGAGCAGCTCCTTGTGGGATCTCCTGAGCCAGCTGGTTGCTGCTTGTATCTCCACCCTTGTGTTAATTTAGAAGATTTGAATCAGTCCCCCTTTTTCGAGGGAACCCCCTTTTTTTTTTTTTTTTTTTTTTTCTTGTCCTGTACTAATTAGAATCTTTTTATATACTTTTCAGTTCAGGGTCTCTGCCTTCTGTGGTTAGAAATATGAAAGCAGCACAGATGAAATTAGGTCACTTAACCCTCAGGACACTCCCACTCCTCAGCAAAAGTTTTTCCACACACAGTGGACCCAAGGGGGAAAAAGCTTTAAGAGAGACACATGGAGAATAATTGAGCCAAAGGCTGTGTTTTGGGGACAAAAGTGACATCATAAAGCCACGTTTGCCCTCCATAACCATGAAGTTTTTCAGGCTATTTGCATGTCAAGTTTCACTGCCAAGCTGTAACTGAAGCCACCTACACCTTCCAGAGAACTGCCCAGTCAAGGAACAACCAAGCAAATTATTATTAAAAAAATTCAAAATAGAATTTAGTAGGGAAATCAGCAAACCAGAACACTGCTGCCCAGCTTTAGAAGCTGACTCCACAACACACAAAGCACAGACACTTCTCACAAATGCATGGAGTGATAGAACAAGGAGAAAGGTGAAGGAGGGAAAGTTCAGATGGGATATTGGGAAAAAAATTTTCCCTCTGAGGGTGGGGAAGCCCTGGCACAGGGTGCCCAGAGAAGCTGTGGCTGCCCCTGGATCCCTGGAAGTGTCAAATGCCAGGATGGATGGGGCTTGGAACAACCTGGGATAGTGGAAGGCGTCCCTGCCCGTTGGGTCTGGCTGAACTTTAATGTCCTTTCCAACCCAAACCATTCCATGTTCCCACACACTATTTCACTTAAAGCACAGAAAAGTGCACAGTTTTTATGCTGTGTTCACATGCAACACAGCTGAAGAAAATTAGGACAAAAAGCCACCCAAGTATTACACGCATTATGATTTGTTTGGAGATTTCAGCATCAGCTCCTGATTCTCTCCAGGCTCAGCTCCTTTCAATAGGATAAATTGCACAGAGTCACTAAAATCCAGAGCTTATTGCACACCATCTGCAGGCAGAGAGAGTCCTCTGTTCCCAAGCCAGAGCTGTTTTCCTGGCAGGCTGCTGCTGTGACCTGTTGCAAGACTTCTCTGTGTCTGCCTGCAGCAGGGTCCCAGAGGAGACAGCTCCACCTTAAGGGGTCAGCTCAGCCCAGGGAGGAGGCTGGCACAAACCTGTAGGACACTTTTCCTGCCACACTTTGGACAGCAATATCCAAGCCACCGGAATATTTGCTTGATCTGCACAAAACCCAGAGGGAAAAGACCCACTCTTGCAGCCACCAGCTGCTGCTGCAAAGGTTTATAACTGGAATAAAGAGAGAACACATCCTCCCCTAAAGCCAGACGACAGCCCAACCCAGACAGAGGCAAGAAATCATCTCTGGTGAGAGCAACAACGAGCAATTCAGCTTGATTATATCCTTGCAGATCTCCCTATTTATAATGGTTTGCATTATTTTGAATGCAAACCGGTGGGTATATTTTTTTTTCCCCTGTGCATCAGCTCTCGTGACCAAAACTTGTCATTAGGCCCTGATTAAAAGAGATTTTAAATAAGGAGTGGAAACAGACCCAGAAAAGTGCTGCTGCATCCCCGCGCTCTTGTATCAGGCTGACTGCTGCAAATGTCAGCCTTATTTACTGTTTGCAGACCACTAAGCTTTTTTGTCTTGCAGGAGAGGTAAAATTGGGAATACTGGATCAGGTGGGAGAAAAGAACAACGGAGGAGAGATCAAAAAAAATAAACAACCAGGGAGCCCACGTGCCCAGGGGGCTCCTGGTAGGTCATACTTGCAACATACATGCAAAGTTTGTCCACAGATGCTGCAAACAAATTAAATAAGCTTCACTAGTGAGAGCCTGACCTTTTCCATCTTCCCCCCAGCAGAAATCAGGCTCCAAGAGGGACCAAAAAAAGAGTTAGAAATAGCAAAGATAATAAAGCCAGGCACCAGAGGCACAGGAGGCTGAAGGGAAAAGACAGGCAGGTGAAAGGACAAGCCAGGAAAACACGAAATACTGCAAGTCATCCTCTGTGGCCAAAATACCGTGAGATAACCTATCCCTTTAAAATGCTGGCAGTGCAGGACGAGGCCAGGTGAGCCCAGGTGAGTCCAGGAGCTCCATTTCTGTGCTGGGAGGAGGGGCTGAGGCTCTGCCTCAGACACGGATCTGCTCCTTTTGGCAGCGTGATTTCCAGCGGAACAGAACTCCCCTCCAGCAAGGTGCAGGCACACACCAAACAGGATCAGCTGGAATTTTCCGGACTCTGTGGCATCCAGGGCACAGGAAACATCGCTGATTATTCCAAGGGGCAAGTTCCTAACCCTGGTGATGGCCAAGCCTCAGCCTTGAGGGGGTGTCTGTACTCACAGCCAGCGATTCCTCCGTGCACGGAGAGCCCAGCGCTGACCCCACCAGCACAGGGTCACATTTTGGTTGTTTATGGGGTTTGTATTCATCTTAAATGCTGTGTGCAGTTCTGGGATCCTCACAAGAAAGATGCTGAGGGGCCAGAGTATGACCAGAGAAGGAAACAAGAGCTGAAGGTTCAGGTTGGAAATCAGAATTTCCTCGTGGGAAGGGGTGTCAAGCTGTGGAATGGATGCTCAGGGAGGTGGTGGAGTCCCCACCCCTGAAAGCATCCAGGGAATGACTGGATGTGGCACTCAGTGCTCTGGGCTGGTTGACAAGGTGGGCATTGGGCACAGCTTGGACTCAGTGATCTTGGGGGGCTTTTCCAACCTAAATAATCCTGGGATTCAGCCCCTGCTTAATTAGCCAGGCTGAGCTACACTGGGAGATGACAGCAGGACCTGAGCGTGGGATTCACTTCAGAGATGCACCAGCTGGGTGAGCTCAGTCTCCAGAAGGGGCTGGTTTTGTAGACACATCTTTTAGCCAAGAGGATGGGAAAGGGGATAGAAAGGAGGGGATCCTCACCCCTGCATCTTCCTGACAGTACTTAGAGCACTCTGCCTTCATCAGGCAGGCTGAGGGCTTGCTGGTGAGCAAATCCACTGCTCAGAGAGCTCAAAACTGCTCTCTCAAACCCACAAATCCACACTAATGCACAGGTACTCAGCCCTCCTCCAAGCCCTGAGAGCAGGAAAAGCCAACTCCAATAAATGCAAAGCGATTCCACCTCTTAAATGCAACACTTAATTAGCTCTGCTGGGGCTCCTTTGGCTCTGGCTGCTTGTGTGTTTCCATGCCACCAGGCTTAGGAAAACACCTTCTCCCTGAGCACAGAGGGGCCCTCCCTGCTCCAGGGCTGATCCACGGGGCACAGAGCGAGCCCTCGGGCACACAGAGCCCGGCCCCAGGCTCTGAGAGCCTCCCCTGCAGAAATCTGGGAGCAGATGGTGGCTCTTTACTGCTCTGGCTGACCCTGGCTTGGACTCCAACCCAGGCTCTGGAGCTCGAGTGGAGCAGCACAAACCAAGCTGTCACCCCTCCAGATCCAACACTGGGAGTCAGCAAGGCTGAACTCTCCTGAAGAAAGGAAAAAAGAAAGGAAAGCCAGAGATGGGGAGTGGAGGGAACAACCCAAACCAGATGTTTTGAGCAGCTGGCATCACTGTTTCTCCCAAGATGCTGATGAGCACAAACCCTGCAGCTTGACAGACCCCCACCAGCCGCCCTCTTCCTGCCAACAGAGAATTCAAATCAGCCCTGCTGGATTTAATCAGCTTCTCCCCTTAAATAATAAACTGGGGGCAGGACAGGAAAGGGATTTATTCGTGTCACTAACTGTCAAAAAAAAATGTTTATTGTGCTAAAATAACCCACAGTAAGAAAAAAAAAAAAAAGAAGGAGAAGGAGAAAACACCCAGAGAAGAGGGAAGTGTGAGAACATCAGCTCTGCACAAGGGGCTTGGACATGGCCAGGTGGACATGGAGATGGGACAGACATGAGCTTTTCCAGCAGATATTAACAGGGAAAGCAGAGCAGGAAGGAAGGGGGAAGCATACACTGGCTGGCTCAGTGTTTGAGCTGAGCTCTGCTTTTTGGGCAGAGCTGAGAACACACTTTTTTTTTTTTTTTTTAAAGCAGAGTTTGTGGGACTGGCACCAAACCCCATCAAAAACTCAACAGGTTTCACAGCAGCTCCCCCCAGCCCTGGCCTGATAGCCTGCATGACAGCAGACCACATCCTCAAAAGATCATCAGAGAGAGGAAAAAGTGGCACCAGAAGCAGGGCTGCAAGATGCCCCTCCTGCCAGAGAAAGGTCAAGGGATGCCAGAGGCCTGAGAAATACCAGCAAAAATTCAACCTACCAGGAAAAACAAAGATTTTGAAGCATTACTGGAACAGCCTCCAGCTCTGTCACACCAGGCATGAATCCCTTACAGCAGGGCACGCAGAGGGCCCAGGACACAAAAGGCTTGAGCAGTCTGGCAAAAGTCCATCAAGGACTATTAAACATAAAGTTACAGATTAACTTTCAGCTCAGGAAGCCCTGAAGCTGCTGGGAGGGAGCAAGGTTCTGGGTGTAGATTCTTTCTGAGGATCCTGCCCCTCGCTGGAACCCCACTGGGGAACTTTCCAGGCTGGACACACCACAGCCTGCAGCTTGCAGTGAAAATTCCCCAAGCTCCCCCTGCAATTCATTTCTGTCACCTCATGCAAAACCAGCCTGTCTCGTTTTTCCCATCCTGTTTTTCATACCGGTGCTCACAGCAGGAACCCTGCACAGATCAATTTGTTGATTGTTTTGAGCACATTCCCAACCTTTCAGAGCTCTCCTGTGCTTTAGCAGCTATTTCTCATCCTGGGAGACACTCTGCTGGCGGGATTGAACAGCACAGTGGAGGTGCAGTGGAAGCCAGACCAGGGATTCACACTCCCAGCTTGAGGCTTAGAGGAAACAGCCACCTGCAGAAAACAGCCAGCAGGAAAATTAGGCACCAACAGCATGGAATTTCTTACTCTCACATCCCCTCGGGCTGCCCAGCATCTGGGAATGCCCACAAGCCTTTCCAGATAAACCAGTGCAAAGGACAACCTCATCACGGATAATATCAAATAGCTGAGCCCAGAAACAGATTGTTTTCCACTCCAAGTCTGTGCCTTTCATCACAAGTCCTCAGGGGACGAGCAGTGGAATGAGATTCCCTCCTGCCAGAATAAAATCAGGACGGCTGTCAGGAGAAAATGATCCCAAGTGCTGCAGGACGTCCTCGGACACCGATGCAGAGGTGGCAAACAGAGGCACGTGGAGAGCAAGGTGAGAACCCAAAACCTCGGGAAAGCAGAGCCCAGCCCTGCCCCATAACTTGTTCCAGCAGCAGGACGTCGTTCCAGCTCCACCTGCAGGAATTTCTGTGGCTGAGAAAGCCTTGAAGGATAGGTGGGAAAGGTGCTGCTCCGGGAGGTGAGGCTGGTGGGGAGGAACAGGCTGCAGGTGAGAAAAGCTGAGCCTGGAGGTTGTATAACAACACCATCAAACAGCTTGGGAAATCAAGAGGGTTGGGTTTCTTGGCATAATCCCACAGGCAAATGCTGAATGCAGCTTTCCCAAGAGTGCCTTCTAGCAACCTCCACATTCTTCCTTTTTCCACCTCTCCACGTGCCTGAAGTTTCAAGGAAGAACCTTTGCTGAAGTTGGATTTTACAGGAATGTCAGAGAACAATGGCAAAATGAAATATGAATCAACAGAAGAGAACACAAATGACACAAATTGCATTAAAAGAAAAAAAAAAAAGTTACTCCTTTACATTGGGGAATCACAATTGGTATGTCCTTGCAAAGTTATTCACCCCTTTAATTAGAAGTTTTGGAGGTGTGGGAGGTCAATTAAGTCTCTGTGGTGCTCCAAGAATCCAGACATTGATTTGGGCATCAAGCTCAGGCTAAAAGAAGTAGAAATCCAGCTGGTTTCTCAAGTAACCCATTCTATAGAATCATTAGGGTTGGAAAGAGCTCCTAGACCAAGTCCAACCCTTAAAAAAGGGGAACACCATTAAGAGGTACAAAAAAGGCCTTCAGTACTTTCACACCTACAGAAAAACCCCTCAAATTTATTAGATTCCAGGGGAAAACACATCCTAAACCTTCAAATCTGCACAATTTAAAAAAACAAACAAACAAACAAACAGACAGGTATTTCAATGTTATCTATACAGCACCAATCACAGCCAGGAAATGCATGAGCTCACAGGAGAAATCCCTCCAGTAAAAGAAGTATGAGAGGCAGGAGAGCTCCCAGCATGGGTCACCAGTCCCAGAGCCTCACACAGGAAACAGGGAAATCTGTGACCTTGAGATGGGAACACATCTGCAGTAGTTCCATAAAGATGCCAATCTCCTATTTATATAAAATGCCTGTGCAGATAGCCAGGAAGCCATGCATAAAAATCCTGCGCCAGGCTTCCAAGAAAACCCCTCATCTGACTTCTCTGCTTCCATCTCCATATCAATCCATGGCAAAGCTGTACAAAATGCCTCTTTTCTTCCCCACAGTTAAGAATACAAGACCTAAATGCTGGGCATTTTGGCAGAATTATCAGCATTTGCTGTGCTGGGCTTTACCTACGCAGACAGCAATCATGAGGGGGGGAAAAAAAAGAAAAAAAGAAGAAGAAAAAGAAAATTCAAAGGCTGGAAATGCCTCACAGCCCTGGCTGTTACAAGGGTGATTTTCTTGCATCTTTCTTCAAGCAGAAAAGCAGCACAATATGGTCTAGAGATCTAAAGTGGCAGCTGGACTGACAAAGAAAAACGTTTGGTGGGGGAGCACACGCTCATCAAAACCAAGAGCATCCTAAGCTGGATCGTTTTTACCAGCTCTAAAATCCAAATTGAGGCTTGTGGGAGACTCCAGAGAATACTGGTGGTTCAGAGTTCGAAACGAGCCTTTTTGCCCAGACTGGCTTTGCAGGGGTTTTGGAGAGAAAGAGATGGTAGCAATAACAAACATAACAAACATAACACGAACACACGGGTGCAGGCTGAACACCAGCAGATTGATATTATCCCGCTGAAATAATGAAGTGCCCTCTACCAAGCCAGGATTAATGCAGCCTCAGCACAAAAGGCCAAGCAGGCTCTAGATAAAACAGCACCCATGGAAAACGAGATGGCCTTAAATTCCCCCCATGAACCTGTACCAAGCCATTCCTGTTAGTCAGACACCTCCAAACCGTTGAAAAGCCAACGGGGAGCAGCAGCATGGACACAAGGACAGATTCCAGCAGCTTGTGTTTCATACCCTCCCAGCTTGGAGCTCTGAGCAGCCTGGAAGGTGCCCCTGCCCATGGCAGTTGAGCTTTCAAGTCCTTTAAAACCCAACCATTCCATGAGTCCATGATTTCCCAGTGCTTTCCCCCAGGAGGGACCCTCTCCCATTGTGAGATCACTGCTCTGGAAAATAACATTAATGATGTTTTGGGAAAGCATCAGCTCGGTTCCCTCAACACCTTTTATAGCAGATCCGCCTTTCAATTGCTGCTCTGAGCCATGCCCCACACCCTTCAGTGTTTCAGGAACATCCGTAGGTCACAGGTAACACAAAAAAGGCCTTTTGCAAGGACAGAAACAGCTCTGAGAGAGCCACCTGGGGAAAGAAATCCGACCAAACACCCAAAGAACTCCCTGTTCCCTGCTCCAGCACAGCCTGGCTCCCCTGTGGATGGGCTGGCAGAGGTGGGGATGCCAGCCAGAACAGGCTCCTGTCACCCTCCCAGACAAGCACACACCATCGTGAAGGATCAATTAAAACCAGCAGGAGCCGAGGAGAAGGTGCAATTCCACCCAGTGCCCAACTTCTCCATCCCAGTTTTCCTGGGGGATTTTTGGGGATCTGTACCTTTTGCCTGTGAGCAAGGATAAAACTACTGATTAAACTTTAAAGGGGGGGCTGTCTTTGAACTGGAGGAGAGGCACAGCAGGGAAGGGATGCATTATTTAAAGGAGGGTTTGTGTTTTCTGCCCCAGCAGCCACCACGAGATTTACCAGGCAAAGCACGGTACTACTACAGAGTCAAAATCCGAGCCTGGAGATGAACATTCCGTGGCAATGCATGCCTGAATAATCCCTTTATTACACCTTCTGATTGTAACTTTAACAAGGAACAAGCTTTACAGCTAATATTTTGGAGAACTGCAACGGCGTTTTTTTTATGGCAAGCCAAGAATTCACAGGAGAACGAGTCTCACCTAAGTTTACTTCTTCCATTAGGGGGACTAAATAGATTTTTCACAGAAAATTACCTATCACATGCTGCCTATAAAAAGATGCAGCTGTAAACATCCTGGTTTTAAGCTCGGGGCTGGATATGCAGCGAGACCCTCTGTGTGTTTGCCTATCATTTAAAATCAACGTTTCTCGCTTTCTTTTTACCCTCCAAATCAAAGAAGAATTAACCTTTGGGGGGGAAAAGGTAAATTAAAAACCTGCATGGCCCGTCTCCTGCAGTGTTGACAGAATTGTTTTCATTTGCAAGCAAATGGAAGTTGAACTGAAATGTCAAATATTCATTTATCAGCATTAACCCAGCTGCCCCTCCCTCTTTGTCCTCCTCACTCACTCAGGCCTTTTTCTTGTTTGCCTTTCAGTGGGCTCATGAGTGCGAGTGCAGAGTCATTTTTGTGCTCCAGATTGTCCCCTGAACTCTCCTGATCCCCGTGACAGGATTGCCTGTTCTAGGCAGCATTTTAAAAAAAATAATAAAAAATAAATATATAATTATATATACATATAAAATCGGACTTTCAAAAAGGCTGCCATCCAGGGAAATCCATTCTCATCAGCGGCGAGACTCGCAGAATCTGTTCTCCATCCCTTTTCCATTTGGAAATGTCAGTGAGTGTTGCCAGAGCGCAATTGTTTTCCTTAATCATCCGCAGCCGCCAAGTAGAAAGCGCTCATCCTTGCGGTGGGGGAAAGCCACTCGCTTTATTCACACCCCACTCAATTTCAAGAGGATGCTTTCCAGGCTGGCTCGGCCCTCGGGAATCACGGCTTATACGCTCATCTTCTGCACGAGCGATAAGGATCCTTCCACCGGGAAATTCGGGTTTCTTTCGCTCCGCTCGCTGCTGGAGGAAAGGCGCACACACTAAAAAGTGCCGGAGTAACCTCAAGGAAAAGCCATCAGGAAACCTGAGCATCCTCTGACTTTAAATGGGGGGAACTAGGAAAAGAAGTGGGGCTTTGTTTGAAAGTCCTCTCGGTTTTTTTTTTTTTTCGCTGGAGCCAGAAAGGCGAATTGGGGAGCGCCGTTCCTTTATCGCTCTCCAGAGCTGCTCCTCAGCCCAACAAGCTACTTACAATCTTTTCAATTCGGTAATTGTTGCGTTGGTTTTTTTTTCTTTTCCGCCAGCAATCACAAAGAAAAGCTGCTGAAAGGTGCAGGCAATAGATTTCTTAAAGAGCTGTTGACAACTCCCAGGAAACTTTTACATTTCGAATGCATTCTGCCCACATTTCCTGTATTTTCTGTGGTTCTTAAGTTCCTCAATTTAGCACACAAAGCTATTTGCATGAAAATAGCATCTTGAGAGTTTCTTACAGAAGACTTACAATGCCTTGCCTTAAAAAAAAAAAAAAATAAAATACACCACGTAATTGTACAATTACGTGTTGAACATCTCAGGTAGCCGGGGTAAGAGGAGAACGAAGCACAAAACTGATTGTAAACATTTTTCTTTCATTTTAGATCCCATCAAGCTCTCATTCTCCAGCTGCCACTCACAATGGTACCCCTGGATACTCTAATCTAGTTCCATTATCATTCTCTAAAGGCAAGAAGCGCTTTTATTAAAGCAAAGACAAATTAATGTCATGGTTTCACTGTCTGTGTTTCTGAAAACACGTGTAGATTTCCTCTTGACCTGCAGAGAGAAAATTCTGTACCGATACATTCTCGGGTAAAGCCACTCCGAATGAAAGACAAACATCCCATCCACCTTTTTTCCCAAAGTCCCAGAGGAATGGCTGGAACCTGTGATGTACCACCCAGGTCAGCTGAGTGTTAGCTGAGAGATTAAATCTCCTTCTAGAGGAGATAATCCTCAATAAATCGAGCAGACTGCAACTCCCATCAAGATAAAATGTTTTGGGTAGCCTGGAACTGTCACCTAAGGATGCTGCACCTCCAACCAGCATCTTAAATTACACCATGGAGAAAACAAGACACCTGGCAGTTCGACATGCTCCAGATTTTAAAAAAAAAAAAAAAGCCAGACGGATGTGTTTACCAAATTTTACACTTGCTGTTTTTTTCTGGGTGAAAGTCTCATGAAGAGAGGTTGTTCCTAATGCTGGATGTTGGGATGAGCAAGGTATTTTCCAAGCATTTTACTTGCTTAGGTCCTGGAATCCACATTTCTGCTTCAGAATTCCCAGTAAAGAGGAGGTATCTGGCCTCAAACTGTGCCGGGGGAGGTTCAGGCTGGGCATCAGGAAGAATTTCTTCACAGAAAAGGTTGTAGAACAATGGAAAGAGCTGCCCAGCAAGATGGTGGAAGTGTTCAACAAATGGTTTGTGGCAGTGGTTGACCAAACAACCCAACCCAAAAAAAAAAAAAAACCCAAGAAACAAAATACCCACAAAGAATAGCAAATCACTGGAAAGATTTCTTGGTGGACATCCCAGCTTCAACCCTGCCTTTCTCACATAAAACATCAGGACCATCTCCTAAAATGGCACACGGGAAGAACTTATTTTAGTGTGAACAAAAGCCAAATCATCTTGATGACTGGCAGCATTCAGCACATCACCACACAAATTCATTTAAAAAAAAAAATGACAAGGACACCTCCAAACAGCTCTTAAGTAGCTATTCTCATGCAAGTGTTTGTGTGCACAAATGGCAGAAAAACACAAACAGCAAGAAACATACTGAAAGTAAAAAAAAAGAAAAAAAAATCATTGCAGGAAGAGGAGCTCTCTCCCACGAGGCAGCAGGAGGTTTTTATTTTTTAACACCTCTGAGTGCTATTGCAAAGGCAGGAAGAAAAGACAAATTAGAAAGATGAGAAGGTAGCAAAGCACAAGGTCAGCAATAATGTGACTCCGAGGTATCATTGAATTCAGCCAAGGTTAATCACAGGAGCCACGTTTTTACCTTGGTGCCTTCACCAGGTGGCTTCACATGATGTAAGGATCCGGCTCAAGAAACATTAGATCCTCTCATTTCTGCCTCACCGAGAAGTATTTGCAAGACCCTGGTTAATTAAACTAATAAACCACAAGTGAAAGCCTGGGCTCGTGCCACTTTTTGACAAACACATTGTGTGGCACTAACAGCCCTTATCCCACCAGCAGGGCATGGGAGCTGGGAAAGGGAAGGAGCAGAAGGGGAGAACAAGACAAACCAGCTGATTTTCAATTAAGGGCTGAAATAAAAACGAAGCGCTTTTAGCGCTCGGCCTTCGAACTGCCAATACTCTTAAATAACACAGATACCTGGCCATCCTACAGCCCTGTTAAATCAACTTCATTTGCTTAAAGCACAGCTCAGCGGCACTTATTTAACAAGCACAGCTCCCAGCATGACTCAACACAGGCAGGAAGCCTTTTGGGGAAAAAGGAAAATGCTTCAGAAGGATGCTGGGAGGAAAGAATTCTCTTTGGGCTAGAAATCACTCACCACAGCAGCTTCTGGCCAGGTTGATTTGGAGATTATCTGTCTCTGCTTAGGCTGAGGTAGGTCCTAGTTTGTCCCAGGAAGGAAATGCTGATTTCCCTGGAGGTTAAGCAGCTGCTGAGGTGTTGAGTTGGCATTGCAGGCTCCTTGGAGAGGGAATAAAACACCTCAGAAGGTGGCTGAGCTCAGGACACCCTAAAAATCCTCCTCGGTTACTGCTTCCTCCTTGTTGGCTTTGCTGGAGGATTTCTATACCCTTTAAAGCATGGAAAGTGGTCTTGGCCTGGAGGGTGGAGGTTGAATTTGAAAGCTGGATGCTGATGTCCTCACAAACAACCCAGTGGGTGAGGGTCTTTAGGAGAAATGGGTGTTAATGTCTTCGAAGTGGGTTTTATGTCTATACCTCAAGTCTTTGTTGCAGAGCCCAGTGTGACCCCTGAACTTTAGGGTAACAGGAGATGCGGGCCGGCACAAGCCAATTGCAGAGCCCAGACAGCCTAAAATTTTAATTATGGAGGAAAATAACATGCTCAAGGGAGGGAACGTGTGATGGGCAGCTCGGGAAGGCTGCACCTTCCTCCTACCTCAGCAAAAGGGAAAGGAAGAGAGCAACACAATGCCAGGAGTTTAGGATGAGAGTCTGAGTCCTGTGAAACTGAGAGAGCCCTCACAGGGATGTGCCCCAGTGGACTCTCTCCCCTTATCCAAATAAAGCTGCAGGACTCCTCTGTCTCCTCTGTGGACACTGGCTTTTCTGCACAAACTGGAGCCCTGTCTTGGTGGGTCAGCAGCACCCAAGATGTCAGTGGGATCCATTGGTGGTGTGTGGCCATTACAGGCCCGGGGAGAATCTTAAAGGGTTTTTCCAGTCTGGCTTTCTCAGGCTCAGCTGGGATTTTCCCCAAGCTAGAGGCTCTTTCTCTACTGTAAACATGAGAGAAAGAATTATAAAAAAAGACAGACACCTGCTGGATCCGTGAGAAAGCCTGGGACAAGAGGTGTCTCCTTCTCTGACCAATGAACCGTCTGTATTTTGTTTT
>JAOTQZ010000297.1:2100369-2113383 GCA_026546895.1 Pogonocichla stellata
ACCTGCTGGATCCGTGAGAAAGCCTGGGACAAGAGGTGTCTCCTTCTCTGACCAATGAACCGTCTGTATTTTGTTTTGCACAAACTGTCTTATTTAAAGCAATGGCTTCGTTCAATAAATTGCTCTTTCTTGCACCATGCAAGAGAGTGCCATGTTACTGTGTCCTTTTGCTGCTCTGTAACCCCTTAACACAGCAACACTTGGAGGTTCCACCGAGATCAACAGTGGTGGGTGGCTCCAAAGCCCCACCTCTAACATTTCACAGCCTATTACCTGTCCCTTGTCACTCAGCCACCTCCCACCACAGGTCAGCCTGTGCACGCTTTGTGCAGGTTCCAGTTTTTTCCTCCGGGAGTATCCAGGCATCCTCTACCAGCTCCCACCTGCACTGACCTCTCCTTCAGCAGGTCAGTCTGGGTGGATGTGCCTCAGACAGCACTGCTGCCTGCCTATCCTGCTTGTTTAGGGCTGAGGGAAGCTCCTGGACCTTCTTCACCACATTTTAAGTGCCTCGAGCTTCACGTTTCATTAGTGGTGACTCTTCCCTGTCTTTATCTTCCACTCTAGTTTCTGTATCCAGATCTCTGATCCATTCACCACAAGATCCACTTACTCCAGTCCTTGACCCCACATCTTTTGATGCAACACACAACTAATTCTTCACGAGAGCCTCTCTCTTTCTGCCAAAGAGCTCTCCAGGAGCAGCTTTGTGTTACAGCCAAACCCATTCAGAGTCCCCTTCACACACTTATCCCGAAGCTCCTTTTCAATCAGTTCTCCTCATGGAAGTGCTCTTGTCCACACATGCTCCAGGCTCTCCTGTGTGAGCCTCTCAGCGCCTCCAGAGTGGAGTTTATGGACTAATGTGCATTAACCTTTCCTCTAAAACGCCTGAATATGGAGAACCAACGTTACCCCAAAGGCCTAATAACCAGTGGAGAGCAGGAGGAACAGCTGCAGCCTTGCAGAGTGGTGAGCTGCCTTCTTGGGGTGTTTGGATGAGGGAAATAAGCACAGAAGTGTTTTGAAAGAGTGCTCCTTCCTCTCCCTCGAAACTACCAATAATCAGGAGCTGATTTTCTCAGTCCTGTTAGAGCTTGTTTGATTTCTTGAGAAATTAATGCTTGTCCTTAAGGTTAGGATGATACAAGCACTGATGATTTTTCAGTGGCTCAGCTTCAGGCTTGTAGAACAGCAAAATTATCATCATGTGTGATTAGGTAAAGCAGAAGTTTCATTATCTAAAGCAAAAAGAACATGCATTAATATTCTCTGTGATAAATGCAGAAGCACATCTGATAGAATCATAAAATATCCAGAGGTGGAAGGGGCCCATAAGGATTATCAAGTCCAACTCCTGGCCCTGAACAGGACACCCCAAGAATCCCACCCTGTGCCTGAGAACATTGTCCAAAAGCTCCTTGAACTCTGGCAAGTTTGGGGCCATGATCATTCCCTGGGCACCCTGTTCACTGTCTGACCACCCCAATTCACACTTCTGGCTACTAACATTTTGGAAAACAGCCTGAACTCTTCTTTACTATCAATATAATCCAAAATACGGATCAAACTGGAGCTGTGGAGTAGGAGCAGCACCACAGAAACACACGTAGTTTACTTCTCACCTGCCCCCATGCATCTAAATTTAAATCCTTACAGCCAAGGTGTGGGGAAATGGCAGCATCCAGATCCTGGCTTTAAAACATTCACTTGTCCAATGAGATGTGGCCCTTTCCTTAGAGGAAGGGGGAGAAAAGATATGAAGGCATAAAGTGCATAAGAGCACTCTGCTTCTCCACACACACCAACCCAAAGCTTAGGACGATCCCAAAGCAGCCACCCCACTCCGTTCCACTGGTGAGCTCCAAAATCCAAAACCTCAGAACCACAAAAACTGTGCAAATCACCCCGCTCTGCTCACCCTGCCCTGAGCCCTGGCAGCCCCCCAGGACACGAACACAGAGCCCTGGGAAGGGAATGCCTCCCACACTCACCCAGCCAGGGGCTGGGGGTGTCTCGGCCCCTCTGCTTCAGAATAAAGAAGTAGAAAAAAAATAGACAAGGCTGCGGTTATTATTCGAGGTTTCGGAGCCAGGAGGGATGGGGGAGGCTGGAAAATGTCACAGACTTCTTGAGGACGTGACACAGGCTGGCTTGTGGGCAAATTAACACAACCCGGAGAACTCGCTCAGGCTCATCAGGGTAATGAAATGTGATATCCACTGGAGAAAGCAGGGGCAGGGACAGCTCCACTTTGCTGTAGCAGCGATGCCCTTTAGACAAAAGACTCCCTGGTGAAATGCAAAGCAACTCTGGGACAGAGTGTATTCAAGCAGGGTCCAAGGATAGCAAACCCATAACCTCGTAAGAAGATCCCTTCTGTTTATTTCTGTGCTGCACCAGGATGTGCCCAAGAGTATTTGGGGAGCAGACACTCAAAAACCACTGCCATTTTCCTGTTCTCCTCCCAGTCCTGCTGTTCAGGGTCCAGACCAAAAGGTCTCACCCCAAAAATCCTCACTGGCTGCTCACATACAGGCCACATCCAACAGCCACAGGTTCTTTAAGTCTGACTTACAGCAGCTGCTGCACCACGCAGGGGAGGGAAATTCTCCTGGCAAACAACTCTGCCCATCCAGACACTTCTTTTCTCCTCCAGATCAACCCAAACCTGTCAGCACTCATTTCCTGCAAGGACAGATAAATTTCAGCTCCTTTTAAACTCTCCTGTCCAACACTGGCTGTTAGGATGGTCAGTGTCATCTCACGACCAGCAAGGAAATATTCCTTGCTAACAATTGGGACTGCCATTCCCACCTCTTCAGAGATGCTTTTTGGTGCTGTCCCTACCTCTGATCCCATGGCACATCCTTCTAACAGCTCCCAGCCCTCCTGACTCTCTCCAGGATTGCAGAAGAAGACTTGTCTTTTGAATTATTACAGTTTTTCTGCAAATCAACGTTCTTTCAGGGCCCCCTGCCTTACCCTTACCTCCTCATCTTCTATCATCACAACCAGATTAATTTTTCTGTAAGTAGGATTCCTGGAAAACTCTTTTAGAGGAACTTCAAGGAGATTCTAAGAAAGGTTCTCCAAAACAACTCTATTCTTGTCCTAGCATGGCTTGAGCATTGTACACACATACAAAAAGGAAAATTCCCATTATCCTATGGATAACACCAGCTGAGAGCTCCTCTGCTGTAGCTCTGAGTAAAAGGGAGTCACCAACCCTAGGGAGAGGAAAAAAAATCAGGGATCACAGCTTTAACTTCACTTTTCACACTTTCCTTGGCAGAGGAAATGCTGCATTAAGATCCTGGGTGAAGGATATCACATCCCACACTCCCCCTCTCAGCTCAAAACATGTTCCAGAATCCCAAATTGCTCTGCTGGGGCAGGTGATTTATTTATTAAATAATTTCTTTGGTGCTGCCTGGACTTAAATTAATTTTAGTGAATCCATATCCAAAGATGCCAGCCCTTGTCCCTGAAAGCCTGAACTGCTGCGACATTCTGTTTTCCCGGAGACTGTTGCCCCAAAACCATCTCCAGAAACATTTGTTTCTCCACGCAGCTTGTTTTGGGGTTTTTTTAGGGCTTTAAATAAGCTGTTGCAAAAAACGTTGACTTTGCAAACAAAGTTTCCGCGCGGAGCAATTTGTCTGCTGCGTGGCATCTTAATTTGGAGGCGTGTTTTAGGAAGGGCTCTGCAGCAGCCAGGCTTTGGGAAGCTGCATAAATCAGTACACTCACGCCTGCATGTGCTAACGAGGAATGAATGCCTCCTTCCCTTCCAGTTAGCACTGGTGTGTGTCACGGGCGCCTCCCCCTCTCCCCACTGGCTTCAGGATGCGACCGCAGGAATTGTCACACCGAATTACACTGATAAACCCTCCAATTTGGTGCCCTCTCTCCACTCATACCCCACACCAGCTGCTGCGGATTTAACCCTCCTGCTAATTGACAGTGATGGAACAGCACCACCACGAGGGACAGATTTCCTCTGCATTAGGGCACCCTCCTCCTTTCCTTCTGCTTTTGATCACGGATTTCCATCCTGCCTCACGTACCTGGGAATGCTGCGCGTTCAGAACACCTGCTGTGGTTTTTTTGGGAGGGACACAGCAGTATCAGCCAAGAAAATGTTATGAGGGTTGGAGCACAGGGGTTGTCCAGGAGAAGACTCCAGTGAAACCCTTCCTGTGCCTAGATGGGGCTGTATAAAAAGGAGGGAGAGTGACTTTTTTAAATGGACTGATAGTGACAGGACAAGGAGCAGTGGTTTTAAATTGACAGAGGGAGGTTTGGATGGGGTATTAGAAAGAAATTGTTCCCCATGAGGGTGGGCAGGCCCTGGCACAGGGTGCCCAGAGAAGCTGTGGCTGCTCCTGGATCCCTGGCAGTGTCCAAGGCCAGGTTGGACAGGGCTTGGAGCAGCCTGGGATAGTGGAAGGTGCCCATGGCAGGTGGGTGGACCAAGGTGGGCTTTAATGTCCCTTTCAACCCAAACCATTCTGTGATTCTGGCAAGGAGTTTTCCAGTTTGGCACATTAACTGAGTGAACAGCTATTGACTCCTGTATTGCCCCCCAGCTGCAGGTGACCATCACTTAAGCCTCCCAAAATGGGCACAGGTGACTTGCCAGTGTCATTCACTGACCCAAACATCTCAGTTATTGCTCTGTCTCTTCTGCAAATGGGAACAGCCCTTGCAAATAAACCAACCTCAGGAAGTTCAGTGTGAAAATGTGATGCTTGCTATAGCAGGGAAGCCTTCCCTTGCCTCTAATCACTGTCAGAGCCTATCTTCCCAACCCTTCTGTTTGTGCTGGAGGGCTCCAGGCTATGTGCCAGCTCCCACAGATACATCCAAGCCCTCCTCTCACCCCAGGGCAGGGAAAGAAGGAGCCAGGCCAGACTCAGCCCAGCTGCAAGTCTTCCTCCTGTGCAGCGGGCATGCACACAGCCCCGGGAATCAGATGGACAAAACCCATGGATAATTGGATGCTGCAGGGATCCCAGGGCAAGGAGGGGATGGGGCTGGGGCTGGGCTGCCTTGCAGAGTTCAGCTCTCTCCCTCGGCCAGGAAATCTGCAGCGTAATTAAAATGAAATGTTGGCGTCTGTGTTGCACGTTGAAATATTGATGGAGGGAGGCATAAAGCATTTTATGAACGCAGGCTTCCATTTTGTGATTTACTGCCCCCAAACACAGCTTTCACAGAACCTACTCGGGAAAAAATGGGGAGAGATGAAAGAGCAATAGGGGTTTTATCACTGCAGAAAATGGGAAGGGAATTGGACAAAGTTAAATACAATGCATTGAGACAGTCTCTGGCGCTGAACTTCAGATACAGCAGGAGCTCGCTCACACCTGGAAAAGCTCCTCTGAAATCTATGGACATTCTTTTCCCCTTTCCTTGTGCCACAGCAATGCTGGGAAGGGGCTACACTGCTTTTAAGTGCAGATAAAGAGAGGTCAAGCCCCTGTTTATAACGAGACTTGCAGTGAAGCACTCACAGCTGTGTGGGAAGGCACAGGAAGGACTCCCCATCACCTTTACCTGACACTCTGTGGTTATTACTCAGCCCACCAAGCACGGCCAAAGGGCTCCATCCTTGTTTCAAAAAAGGGGAGGAGGAAATATTTAGAGAGTATTTAATAAATGACCTAATTAGCAGAGGCTAAAGCAGAGGCTTTTGCTGTAGCAGCAGCAGCTAACCCAGCCTGACACATATTTGTCACAGAAACGAGTGGCAAATTTGCCTCCAGGATGAAAGAAATCCCAAATCTGAGTCAAAGATTTGAGTCTGTAGGTTGGCACTCAGCCTACCCAGTCCCAGGCACTGCCAGGTGCAGCTCAGGTCATGGACAGACCCTGGTGGAGCAGTTCAGCACAGCCAGGGTGTGACACAAGGTGCCCAAATGCTTCTCTTCAAGGGTCTGTGCTGGTTTGGGCTCAGCCCAGCTCCCCCAGCTGGAATGTTCTCTTGCTTCTCAATGCAGGCAGAACCTTGTCTCATTTATTTAATTCCCATTTCTCCCAAAAATGAAGTTCACTGGATTTCAGCTTTACATTTTCTACCTGTTCAAGTTCCATTTCCTCTCCTAAGCTAAAGAACTTGGCTTTCTGAGCCAACTTTAAATTTTGACCATACCTTTGAATTCAAGTGTTTACAGGTACAGTGTTGAACCCCTGGTACAAAGCAGCTGCTGTCCCACAAGCTGAGGCAGAAGAGGAAGCAAAACCAAGCAGGTTGAATATTCAAAGCTGTCTGGGTGGAAGAGCCTTTACTAACTACTCCTCTTGTGAAAATACGTTTCATTTTAAGGTTTGAGCCTGTTTTAACATAGAAATGGGATTCATCCAAGACGGCAACTTCCTTGCAAGATGAATTTTTATATTCCATGCTCCCTTTACAAGTAATTCACTCAGAGCCATGCAACAAAACACTTTATGAAGCCCCTCGATTTACTGGTTCCTCAGCAGAAAATATCAGCGAGAGCTCTGTGGAAAATTAAATATATGCACATATTGAGAAAAACAGTAAGTGATAGATACCACTCAATGAAGTTTTATGCAACCAATTGCTGTTGGTGGATATGTGATTTAAAGGTTGCATTAAATATCTGAAGCTTTAACTAATCACTGTATAAATAACTTACAGTGGTGGCTGCAGGCAAACGACTGATTTTCATCTTCTCAGCAGACCTGTATCAAATGAGGTGGATTCAAATTAAGATCTACAGGAGGATGGGGAAAAAAAAAAAAGACTAATTCTAGGAACTCTATTGGAAAACCAGAGAGTAAGCCTGAGTATGGCAGCCTGCAAGGAGCAAAAATATCACCTGTTAAAAAGTTTAAAAGTTTGTCTCCAACAGCCACAGCACCACAGGGAGCAAGGCCCAAAAGGTCTGAGAGACACAGGGAAATTATCCACTGCATAATCCCTCCCTGGGTCACCCATGGGATTGTTAACAGGAGACAAATCCACTGCCCTAGGACATTCATGGGGCATTGGAGGATCACACTGGATAACCCAAGAGCAGGGGACAAACTTCAGCATCTCAGGAGGCCTCACTGAATGAACCCTTTTGGCTCCTCAATTTAAATAATTTTAATCTGACAAAAGAAGGAATTGCTTCAGGGCAGATTCACCTGGCAGGAAGGAAATTACACGACTTCCCAACATAACCAAGCATTTGCTGTGTTGCAGGAACACTCAGGAAATAACCTCACAGATGAGCAAGGACAGCAATACCCTCTTATTTTGGGGGGCAAGGATGAGCACGCAGCTGTGGCTTCCCAGGAAAACACCAGATGTTTGCCTGGGTCAGGAAACACTTCCAAAAAGTGTAACTCCTCCTTCCTGGTTTTGAGGTTGTGCAGACAGCTTTGGACAATTTAGGGCTACCTGAGTGCAGATGTGGCTCCACCACTGGCCAAGTTGATTGTTAGGAGGAGGAAGGTAATTTGGACATCGATAAATATTCATCTTCACTTTCTCTCCTTCATGGCCCAAGAGCCATTCTCTTACAAAATGAGGATAATCAGACAATATTTGCCACCTTTAAAGAGCATCCTGTCTCCTTTTTCCCCAAGGATGGTCACTTGGGACAAGGAGAGGAGCTGAAGCTCCTGACCACTTTCTCCTTTAACCAACACACAGGGGGCAGGGAGGGGAAGAAAGAAAAACACCACCAAGGTCAGTTTTCACTGGGATGAGGAAGAAAAGTGCCCTTTCACTGTCCTTTTTGGCTCCTGCTCCTGGTGTTGAAATCCAAGAGCTAATGAAGATAGATGGGTCCATCCATACTGTTGGGGTCTGGATACTAATGAATATTATTTAATGGTCAAGAGCTGTCACGGGGCACATTGATTAATTAGCAGAGTTGGGAGGAGAGTGGCTCCACCAGCACATCAGCTACTAATAATAGAACCCAAATCAGCTGGGAAGCAGAGCCAGAAGGATGAGGCAACTGTAGGCTCACAGCTCACCTTCACCACAAGAAACAAAGGCAAAAAAACCCTTCCAGATGGATTCTTTGCACCTCCCACCCTGAGGTGTTGTCAGAGGGCCAGGTGTCCTCGGGGAGGACCAGTGGGGGTGGAGGTGGCTGCCCATGATGGTGGCTGTGGGTCAGTGCTGGCAGAGGTCAGCAAATGGATGCTCCTTTCCCCAGGGATCCGCTGTTCCTTTTCTGCAAGGGCATCCACACCCCCTTCAGACCTGACAAGAGACCTCAGCACAGCCCCTCTGTACAGCTTTCCACCTTTTGAGGACACAAACTTTCACTCAGAATTTAGTCTCAAACACTTGGAGGTCTCGATTTCTCCTCGCTTCAGTTCTCTGCCTCTACAAATAAACCCCCTCCACATCCATTTCAAGCATAATCTACTCTTCTCCCTGTGTGACTACACAGCCTAGGAAAAATACAAACAGCAACAACAACCCCACAACAAGCAGCTTGTTATACGAGTTTTTCTACACTACTGGAAAACAAACCAAAAAAAAGAAATAACAAAAGTGACCCCTGGGAGAGGAGAGCTGCACTTAAGATAAGCTTCCCAGGTGTCTGGAGGAGTGCAGGGAATGATGATGAAATAGCTCTATCACACACACACACATTTGTTAGAGCACACACTGACACAGCTGGGAGACACTGACAGCTCTGCAGAGTAAGACTAATTTCTAAGCACTGAAAATCATCTTGGTGGAAGGCTTAGGGGTAAAAATTATCCAGCCAATCTGACAGAGTGGTCATAATTTTGGCGCCTAACACCTCGGTCGTGCCTGAGCCACAAATTATCTTTCTGCCTCAGCAGAGAGCAGAGGTCTTCATGTTTTCTGTTGACATGGCAGGCTTGATGGCATGCTACAGAGGTTTGGAAAGGAAGACAGGTGGGTTTTGCACCATGTTTACTGCCAGTGAAGACAGAGGCACAGGGCAAAGAGGGGAAAGATCCTGGCCTGTTCTCCACTTTGCTGGTTTCCCACAAACTCTAAAATACCCTTTCTGAAGCTCTGTAAGGAAAAAACACAATTCCATGCACTAAAGTGCAGCTAAATCTCCCAGCAGCGTAAATGGAAGCAAGTGAAATAAAAGCCCATCTAGCATCCCTTGAACTAAACCTGGAGTATATCTCAGGTTGTCCCTCAAATTTTATCAGAAGATGGTACCACAAAGACAGCAAAAAACCTTCCCTCCAACTCCTCCCTCCTGGTTGGTGACTTCTGGCAATGAATACCTAAAACATGCCCCAGAACCACAGCACCTACAGTCAGATTTTTCTGGTTTGTAGCCCAGAAACCAGCAGGTTTGTAGCAGGTATTTTACAGCAGTAATTAATGAAAGCTATGCACCGCTAATCAAAACGGGAGCCTGATGCTGCAGTCCACCCCTGAGCTCCAGACACAACAATTCAGATCCCAAATTTTGCTGTGCTGTTGAGGTGGGTAAGACACACCAGGTGGGCTCTCACTCCTTCCCCCTCATCTGTGCACAGGAGAACTGCAGAGGCACCAGCAGGGTGCCCAAAACTACAAGTGCTTTTAAATATCACAGCTCTCCCTCCTGCCCTAAGCTGAATCTGCCCACAAAAGCAAGGCTGGATTTCCAAGGAGCTATTGGGGTGAGACACCCCCAAACCCTTCAGCTGGTTTAAGGCACCTGTCAGTCATATCAACCCTCAGTCACCTGCTGAAGAAGGCAGAGCAGCTGCAGTCACCAGGCTGGAGTGAATCAGAAGAGATGGGTGAGTTATGGCAGAGCTCCCTGTGGCCTCAGGCTCAGGTCTGCAGCACCACCACAGAAACTGTATTTATTTCCATGCTGGGCATTTGTTGCGAAGTGCTGATCAATATCTGGAGAAAAACCCTCCCTTCTCTGAGTGATGCTGCTGGCTTCAGTCCTTTCTGCCATGGCAGGCAATAGCACATCTCCCACTTGCCCTGGAGCTGTTCATCCTTTCTGTTATCACCAAAGGAATCTGGGGAGAAGAGTACCTGGTTTGTTCTCCCTCTTCTTCTGCCCTTGGCCACTGGGTCTGCTCCTCCTTTGCTTTGCAGGCAGTTTGTCCAAAGCCATTGATGAGCTCTCCTGAGCCTGATGATGTATTAGAGGTGGATTCCCTGATACACCCTTACAGTGGAATCTCCCCATCCCATGAACATTGTCTGCCCCTGTGGGACACACTCCCACTCCTCTCCTTCTCTTTGTGTGACCAGCACAAGGACAAGGATCTTCTGAGGGGCTCAGGGCTAAGAGAAATCCTACAAGACACAGAACCCCAGAATGGTTTGGGTTGGAAAGGACTTTAAAAATCATCCAGTTACACCCCATGCCATGGGCAGGGACACCTTCCTCTAGCCCAGGTTGCTCCAAGCCTTGTCCAGCCTGGACTTGGACACCTCTAGGGATGGGACAGCCACAGCTTCTCTGTGGCTGGGCCTCACCACCCTCACAGGGAACAATTTCTTCCTAATATCCCATCTAAATCTTCCTAATATCTAATCTAAATCTACACCCTTCCAGAAAACAGTCAGGTCTCTTTCCCAGCACTGCAACACTGTCACCAGCATCTCCACTGCCCACAGTGCCTCGAGCAGGCAGCAGCAGCAGTTCCCAGTGAAAGCTCTCTTGCCACAGGACATTAGCTCTGAGATGACAACGCAGGACAGCTGGTGCCACACGTCCCCCAGGAGCTCACAGCACCAGTGATTTTCTACTCTGGGTCACAACCAACCCCCTCCCCTTCTCCTTCCTCCCCTCCAGCTCCAACACTTTGGCTTTGCAAGGTCGTAAACACAGAGGAGTCATTCCAAGGCACTACTCAGACAACCCTCAGCAGCACTTCAGAGGGATGTCAGCACAAGCCCAAGAGCTGAAACAAACCACCAAGTCCCTCCTTTTGAGCCCAAAGCCCTTCCAAGCAAGACACAGCTGTCACAGAGGGCAGCAGAGCTGGCTGGACTCACACAGCTCCATTTTGCTGTAGCACATCCACCAAGTGCCAGCCCGGGCTGTGAATCAATGACACTTTGCAGTATTCCATCCCTCCCCTCCTCACCATGGAATTCTTTATCCCCAGACTTTGAAATGAGCTGTTGTGTTATCTAATTTGCTACCCCCAGCAGGTGAGGCACAGCAGCGTTTTGGGTTCTTAGGATTGCCACGTACACAATTTTCCCATTAATTTTGATCCAGCTTTGAACAAGCAGCACAGACAGCATGGTCCAGTGGTCCTCCCCACTAATAGCAAGAACAAGCAGAGCACACAAATTCAGTTTGTGAGAAGCAGCACAAAGCTCATTACAGGCTGGGAAGGAAGAGAGGTGGTAATGTAAATAAGAGAGTAACCTCATCAAAAGAGTATGTTTAATGCTAACAAGGAAAAAAAAAAACCAGTGCTGCACCTGACATGAATACCACGAGTTTCCAGTAGCAGGTTCTGCATTAAGAAAAATGTAGAATTTGACAATGTGTCTCCAGCAGCTGCCTGTACACCACACTCCATGCCTGGGGGTGTGCTTTCACTCCCTCCTAGGAGGGCTGCAGATGAAGCTGAGCACCCCAGCACACTCCCACAGACAATCTGTGAGAGACAGGCACACCCCCCCAGCCACCAGGTGACCATTTATCACCCAAAAAAACCCCACTCTGTCTGCTCTCTCAGCCCTGATGGGAGAAAAAAAAAATACTACTATGAAAACCACCCACAGGCAGATTTAGGAAATAAAATCCACAACTCTACCGTACAGCAAAGCTCCTGGAGTTGGCCCCTGTCCCCTCTAACACCTCCCATGTGCCATGCCCATAAACAGCTTCTCTGTCTCTAAGGAAATCACTACCTTAGCATATATTTTCTCCTCTCACCATCTCCTGTGTGTTAGTCACATCCCCAGGTGTTAAATACTTCACTAATCTCTGAGCAACTGTTCTCACCTGGCTTTGTAGCCTGATGTTTCCAGTTCTGATCAGAGGGTTTGTTTGCCCAAAAGCTTCCCTACCTTCTCTAATCCTACCCCATAAAACATTTGTACAGACAGATCTCACTTTCACATCCACACTCAGGCCCCACTCCTGTCCCCTTCCTGCTTTTTTTCCTGCAATTGCAAAGTCGAGAATAAAACCCTAGGACTTCCAGGGCTTGAAAACAGAAATAGGAGCAAAATGATCTGGGGACAAGCTTTTAGCAGAGCCTGTTGCAATAGGGATCTACACGCTGAACAGTCTCTTCATCAGGAACTGGAGTGATAGGACAAGGGGAATGGTTTTAAACTGGAAGGAGAGATTTAAGGGGATTTGGGGGACCAGGTGGGTTTCTGAGGGCCCTCACCCTGTGCCCTCCTGCAAGGGACTGCTGTTTCAGGAACATCCTCGGTTTTCCAGCATTTTCCTGACCCCTAGTGACAAGTGGCTATACAGCAGCTGCTTAACATGGCAGCGCCGAGCTCTCCCTGAATAAACAAGGAACAAAACTCTTCAGCATGGGAAAACGGTTTCCAGATCTGTCAAGGCACTCGCCCTCCGCCACCCCTGCAAATTTGCCAGAAAATCCGACCTGTTTAGCAAAGAGACTCAAATTTGGACTGAAAGTCAGGGAACAAGCTGAGTGAATACAAGAAGCCTCCCTTGCGCCGGGCTCCAGCTGGGCCCAGGGAAGCTGAGCTACAGGACTAATCCATCAGCAAACCAAACAAAACAAGGGGTGGGGAGGAGGCAGTTTTGATGGATTGCCTTCTCCTGGGGCAAATGCATCCTGTTGAGGGTGACCTTGGCAAGGCCGCAAACCCCATGATCTCACTGCTGTCCGCTATGGACCGTGGAGCAAACTCCTGGGAAGGCAGCAGACAAGACCTGTGACCCAGGGGTACATCAGCTGCCAGGACCCAGGGCCCTTGTGTTTAGTTTCAAGGTGTCCTGGTTTGAAGGACAGGTGTCTGCCAATAAAAGGCAGAAGCTTCTCTTTGAAATGGAGAATGTAAACCCCCTTCCTTCAAATTATTATTAT
>JAOTQZ010000297.1:2114098-2152133 GCA_026546895.1 Pogonocichla stellata
TATCAGTCATGCAGTGGGACTGAATGGGCCAGCAGCAGATGATATCTGCCTGGAGGGAGGATGGGTTGTGGAAAAGAAAAAGATGATTGCCCCAGCTGGTTTAAAGATGGCCCATTAGCAGATGGTATGTGCCATGGAGATAAGAGTCACTGCCCCACCTGGCTTCAACAGATGGTGATAGAATACACATTTCTGGCCACATCCTGTATTGAAACCCAAGACACAAGGGCAAACATAGAATCCAAACAGGATAATGCTGTCCCAACTCTGAGTTTCCCATTCTAAACCATGCCAGCTTTCTCCACGAATTGGCTTGGAATGGGATGTGTCTTCCAGCACCAGTCTGACACAGGAGAAGGGATCCACGGCAAAGTGCTCCTGGATACCTTGGACTCAGGTTTGTATCATCCTCCTCCTCCAAGAAACCTCCCTTCAATGAAACACTGCTCACACCTATATGCTCTGATATTCCTGAAAGCTACCACCTCTCACTTTCATTCATGTGTTTGACATTTTAGAAGTGGTTATGCCATTTTACCGACATTTTTTCCATCTTATTTTCCATGCAGGGTACTCTGCCTGAGACAAAAGACCTTAACCTCACACACAGTGTGAGCAGAACGAAGCTCCAGTTTCTGCCAGCCTCCAATTTATTTTGTTCATTGCTCTGAGGGTCTCACTGATTTTGATAAAACACTGCTACAAGAGGAAAGCTCGCACATTAATTAATTAATGATTCATTTCTGTTTATTGGGCCTTTTGTCAACTTAAACTCGTCACACCTGCCATAAATCCCCTCCAGTGCTAAACAAACTCCTTAATTAAATCTATTGTGCCATGAGAGCAATGTTTCAGATTGTAGATGATGAAAGAATTTGGCCCACCCTGGTTTAAAACACCCTTTGGGTCACAGCTTCTCTGGGCAACCTGTGCCAGGGCCTCCCCACACTCACAGGGAAGAAATCTTTCCCAATATCCCATCTATCCCTGCAAAAGCAAATTTTGAGGTGGGAGACAGAACACTGCTTTCAGGGTCAGATATATTTTGTTAAAAAGCTATTGACAATATCAGTAGTGAGTGATATGATACCTCCCTCCAAATATGCAGAATCCTGTACACACGTGGGTTTAGCTGCCACCAAAAGCAGCAGAGATGTAAAATAGACAAAAAGGAGAGGGGAAAAGAGCAAAAATCTGTTCCCAGTAAACAGGTTCACCCCTTGCACAGGGTGCAAACTGCTCTGAGCAAACACCTTGCCCAACACCCCTCAATTAATCATTAAAAACAAAACCTAAAGGGTCTCATTTCACAAAGGGAAGTTAGAACTGTGCAGAAAGGGAACTTAGAGGTTCAGGAGTTGTAGTCAGCCAAAGGATTCCCCTGGACACAATTCCATGCTGTAGAGTGAGGAAAATCTCAACTGCCCTGTTGTTTTTCAGGACTAGCCCCTCCCTCTGCAAGAGACCCCTCCCAGGAACAGCTGGCACTTAGGGCTGGATTTATCACCCAGGAAGGAAAATGCCATTACAAAGGAGCTGAGCAATCAGAAGGCAGTGTAAGGAATCCTTTTTCTCCTGTTGTTCTCCACCCCTAGGGAGCTGAGGTGGCCATCAGCTGCTCTGCACTGGCAGCACAGATGTTGCCAAAGGAAATAGGATCAGATCCCAGGCAGGCTGGAGCAAAATCCAATGAGGGGAAAGCCAAACATGAGGGATTTGTTTCCTGCCCATCTCTAGATCAATAGAGAGGCCAACAGAGGCACTGTCACCCAGCCCAGTTGCCCTCAGTTCACCTGCTCAAACTATTATTTACAGGGGCTGTGATGAAACTGCCAATCCTGCACTTCCAACTTAGGCCAAGAAAATATTCTGCTGGCCTTTCCCAACCCTACAAGCAACCCCACCTTCTTATTTCATTGCTGAAAACCTCAGAGCTCACCTCCTCCTGCCATCCACAGCAAAGCTTCCAGCCCTGCATCCGCACACAATTATTTTCTTCTGAGGTGCTTCATTGCTCTCCAGGTCTTTTCTCCCTGGACAGACACTCAGGATCTTCCAGGACACACAAGATGCTGATTTTTCCTTTTCATTGCCCTGGCAAAGAAACCTACAGAGGGAAAGAAAGAGGGGAAAAGGGGGGAAAGGGGGGATTTGCTTCCCCCTCTAACTTGCCTGCTGGAAAAAACAATTATCTCTGTGGTATCCACAATCCCTTACAGTAGAAAATAAAATGGGCACAAGAGTATATACAAGGGATATATGTCACACTGTATTTAAAAAAATTAGTAATCAGGAATTAGTTGTTTCAAAGGTGAAGAAAGCCATGAGGGAATAGCAGGGGGCTGAATTTCTGTCTGCCACGTACACCAGCACAGTAAAAAATTGCTGTCAGCACTGGAAAACTGCCCATCATGTGAGTGGGTTTAGCAGACAACGAGCTGCAGGACATGGGCACAAATCCATCTGGCCTGGAGAGGAAAAATGCCAGGGAGAAGCACTGAGCATCCATGAACACACCATTCCCAGAAAACACCTTAAAAACGCTCCAAAGTGCTGCGTGGGGCACTTGGCCCTCCTCCACCCCATTTCCACGGCTCTCAGCCCCGTGCTGTGATATAATCAGGCTGTCCTAGAAAATTATTATGGGTGCACTGAGCTCGTGGATGCTCTCAGCATCCTGACACCTGCTGCCAGCAGCACCCAGCTTCACTGCCCCCTCCACCCCTCTCCACCTTTTCCTTGTGCCCCAGGTGAAGGTTTCCTTGTGAGAGGAATGAGGGATTTGTCTTTACGAACAAGCTGTGGATCTGCTGGTAGATAAGGCTAGCACTGAAAGATAAAAGAAACAATGGGATGGATTCCACTGATTGATGAATGGGAAAACACATTTGCCTTTACAAACAAACTGTAGGTTCGCTGATAAATGAAATTGGATATCGGAAGATGAAAGAAGCAGCGGGGGAAAACTATGAATTCTATAAGAATTAAAAATTAAAAGGAAGGGTCATACATTAGAGGGGAATCTCAGGTATCAGGCGTTCTGGGAAGTCTGTGCCTCTCAAGTACCTCAGCCAACGGGGAAAGAGAGAGGGAAATGCAGATGGGAACTTAGGATAAAAGGAGGCTGCGTCCTCCAAAAATTTGAGAGATCCTAGGGGAATGCCCCAAGGCCTGTCCCTTTATTCGAATAAAGCAAAAAGGACTCCTCTGTCTCCTTTTTGGACATAAACCTCTGGTGTTTGTGGATTAATTTTCCTGCCACTTGTGCCCCAGGTGGAGGGAGAGACCCTGCGCGGCTCGGGGGGAAAACGCATCATCCCCTTGTCGGGCAGCGCTCCCAAGAGCCCGAGGGCATCCCCCAGCGCCGTGGGGCCCCGCAGGCAGGTGGCCAGTGCCGGGAAGGCTCGGCTGGCCGTGGGTGGACCCGGTAGGCTCGCCACGCCTCCCGCCACCCCGGCCAAGCCCCGGTTCCATCGGGATCCGGCAGGGCGAGCATCACCCGAGCCGCGCCGGGGACGGAGCGCTCCGAGAGCCGCGGGCCATGGTGAGTGGCTGCTGGCAGAGCCGGCTGTTCCTTCTGCCTCCTCCGAGGCAGGAGTGTTTCGGAGGCTGCGAGGAGAGGCAGGAGGGAAGGGAGGAAGGAGCAGAGCGCTGCGCTGTGGTTAATCAGTAACGCGGCGGCTCCGCCGGCCGCTGCTGCGTTTCCAAAGGCAGCGCTCTCCGGGCTCGCAGGGAAAGGGATCCGACAGAAACGACCCCTCCTCTCGTACTGTAGGGCAAGGAGGACCCCCACATGTGCTCCATCTGCACAAGCCCGCAATACACTCAGGCCAGCTGGAAATCGGGTTTTCCACAGCGCCAAAAAGACCGTGGGCCTTGTGGAATACACCATTCCAGTCCAGACCCAAACCCTTGGAATTCTGGCCCCAAAAACCTGGAAATTTTGGTCTCAAAATCCTGCCCGCTCACCCAGGGCTGTCTCCCCTGTGCCTTCTCCTAGGCGGAAATTCTGCCTTTCATTGGGAAAAAATTCCTTGCAGTGAGCGTGGAACAGGGTGCCCAGAGGAGCTGTGGCTGTCCCTGGATCTCTGGAAGTGTCCAAGGCCAAGTTGGGCAGGGCTTGGAGCAGCCTGGGATAGTGGAAGGTGTCCCTGCCCATGGCAGGGGGTGGAACTGGATAGTCTTTAAGTTCCCTTTCCAGCCCAAACCATTCCATGATTCTATAAAAGGGAAAAATTTAGTTAGAGCAAAGAGGGTTCAGATTCTTCCAATTTCCCATGCTGGGTCCTTGGTGTCCTGCTGGCAAAAAAACAAAAATTAAAATCCCAACTTTTTGGCAGTTGAGAACCAGCCGAAGAAAACAGAATAATTTCATTTCCCTAACGAGAAGAGTGTGTTTTAAAGGAGTGAGAGCGCATGAAGGCATTGTCAGCATGACAAAACCAGCAGGCTGGCCAATGTCCTGGGGTGGAAAAGGATGGATTGGAGCAGGATGGATGGAGGGCAGGGGGGTGCTCCAGGCAGAGGAGTTGGCTCTGGGTGCTCTCTGGGCCAAACCTCAGCCTGCCCATGGAGGAGCTGGGCTGGAAAAAGCCCCGGGGGCCATCCTCCCACAGAGTCACAACGGAGAAAAAGAACAATTACACCACGTCCCTCTGTTGCTCTGCCCAGGGAAGGCTGGTTTGGAACCCAGCCCCTGCATCCATACCCCTCTGCTCCAAGCAACAACTCCAGCTTTTACCTTTCCTCCCTTTGGCACCGCTAAGGAGCAGGTTTCAGCCCCTGGTCCCAAATCCTGGTCCCAAATCCTGCCCTACCCCCAGCGGAGGCCCCGGGGGTCCCCCCCTGCCAGCGCCCTGTGCAGAGCCATCCTCTGTCCCCACGTTATCCAGTTGCTAAGCTACCTGTGCCCGGCTTATCACACCATCAGCAGGGAAGGGCAACGGCCCAGGGTTTATTGAGCCAAGTCATGTTTACTCACTGCCTTCCCTCCCAGTCCAGCCCGCCTGTGACATTTGGGGGGTGGGGAGGGATCATCCAAAACGCAGTGAGGCCAAAATACACAGAGGCAAGGAGGGGCTTCCCCAAAAATCCTGCAGCTGCAATGCCGGGGGGACAGGAAAGATCCCACCCCACACTAGGGTTCAGTGACAGCCTGGCACTCTCCACTCCATGCAGCCAAAGGGTCCTGGGTACACAGACAGGTAGCCATGGGAATGGGGTATCATCTTTCCAGTCTTCCCCAAAACGTGCAAGAACCACCCACAAAAACATTCATTTCACAGCTGGCTCTTTGGTTTTGTACAGCCTGTGAGCAGGAAAGCCACAGGAGAGGATTATTTGCCTCAGTTGCCCAATGACAATTCTGAGCATTGATGCCCAAGCAAAGTGGCTCTGATCAAATACCCAGAAAAAACTGGGCCAGATTTGTCAAGGCTCACACTTGCCTCTATAGCACATAAAGGAAAATAAATTACAAAGAGGTCTTTATCATCACCAGCTGGAAAGATCAACTCACCCAAACCTGCCAGAGCTCAAGGAGTGCTTGGACAATGCTCTCAGAGCATGGTGAGATTCTTGGGGCTGTCCTGTGCAGGGCCAGGAGTTGGAGTTTGATGATGCTTGTGGGTCCCTTCCAACTCAGGACAATCTGTGATTCTGTGAAAGAATTTTAATTGCCAGAACATAACATTTCAGAGAGCACAGCCCCTCTGCACTCACTCCTGCCTTCCCCACTGAGCCAGAGCAGAGATGGCTTGGGCAGCCCCCATCCCCAAGAGCTTCATTTTAGTTTCATCTCTGCCTATAAACACTCCTCAAAGCCAAGAACTGCTGCTTCCCCGCCACCACCCCTTAAAAACTAAATACCAGCAGCTCTGCCCAAGGCAGAGCTCAACCACAATCCCTCCCTCTGCCCTTTGTTCCTCGCAGGCAGAAACAGCCTCTTAAAATCCATTGTAATATAAAGGAGATGGAAGAAGGAGCTGTACTGCAGCTTAGTGTGACTCATCTCTGATCCACACCACTTCTTTCTCTTCAAAAGCAGGCTCCCAATAAATAAATAAATAAATAAATAAATAAATAAATAAATAAATAAGCCCTCCTGCTTTGGGAACCCTAAAGCAACTCTCTGAACTAGAAATGATCACAAGAGCTTCAGCTTTTTTTTTTTTTTTTTCCCCAGAAGATTATACGTAAAAGAAAATGAATTTTGGAGTTTAACTTCACACAGGTATCATTTCTTAGTACCTCAGGCACTGTGGGAGGTGTTGCAGGTGAGAGGACAGAAGGGACCAGCTGGATTTCCTTGGTACATGCAGGATGCATTCCAGGCAGGGAGCACAGGACATTGATATTCCAACCCTCCCACCCACTCTGCAGCTGCCTCCATGCTCCCATAACTCCACAACCCATGGGATTGCTCTGAACATCCCAATTCTGCCACACTGACCTGCTCCTCTTCACTTTCCTTTCCTTGCCAGGCAGGAAAAGCCCACAGGCTGAGCACGGAGGAGAGGGAGCAGCTGCTGCCAAACCTGCGAGCCGTGGGGTGGAACGAGGTGGAAGGCAGAGATGCCATCTTCAAAGAGTTCCACTTCAAGGACTTCAACCGGGTACAGAGAACCCATGGAAAACTCCCAGAATATGCCAGACCTTAAATTTGGTTGGGTTATGTAGACACAGGCAGTGTAAAATTGATACTGATGGGGTGAAAACCAATATATTTAGAGTTAACATTTCCTTCCTACACTGCAGGCCTTTGGCTTCATGACCAGAGTGGCTCTACAGGCAGAAAAACTGGATCATCATCCTGAATGGTTCAATGTGTACAATAAGGTAAGAAACACAGATGGTGGGGACAAAGCAGAGCACTTCAGGGAGCAGCTCCCTTTTTTGAGGGATAAAACAGGAGCAGCAAGTCCTGCTCTCATCAGCAGGATCTCTTCCCTCAGATGCTATTCCCGTATCACAGCCAGCCTACAGCTCTCACAGATCCTTTCCTCCTCCTTTCTCCTGGTCCAGCTGAGCAGTAGCTGCCAAAGGCTGGCACCAGGATTGCTTTTTAATATCTGTATCAAGCAGCAGCCACAGGAAAAGCTTCTGAGGAAAGAGTGAGTTGAGAATGGGCACAGGTGGCTGCTGTGACCAAGGCAGGGGTGGCAGTGGCAGCTTGTGGCCAGGATGAGCTGTAGGAAGAAGAAAAATCAGGCAAAGTGCCAGAGCACCTCTGCCACCCCAAGGAATTTTGCTAACAAGTTTGGAGCTCCTGTGCCTCATCAGATGCAGCACTGGGGAAACCAGCCCTGCTGTTTCTGTCAACAACACTCGCCTGTCTGTCTGCCTTAGGTTCACATCACCCTGAGCACCCACGACTGCGGGGGCTTATCGGAGCGAGACATCAACCTGGCCAGCTTCATCGAGCAGGTGGCAGCTTCCCTCTCCTGACCAGGGATCCACGCTGCCAAAATCCCACTGTGCCACTGTGTCCTGCCTAGATGGCTGCACCCAGAGCCTTTTCCCACTTCCAAGCTAGATCCTGGATCCAGACAGCCCAACACCTCGCCAACCTCCCCCAGTGCAGCTCAGATGGATGGAGGCACTTCTCAGGCAGGTATCCATCTCTGATCCTGCAAATTCCATCCTTCAGCCCCTCCTTAGCCATGTGATCGCACACCCCCAACTGCTGAGCCTCTTAACAGGAATCAGTCATACCACAGAGTCATGGAATGGTTTGGGTGGGAAGGAACCTTAAAGATCACCTCGTTCCACCCCCTGCTGTGGGCAGGGACACCTTCCACTATCCCAGGCTGCTCCCAGTCCCATCCAGCCTGGCCTTGGACACTGCCAGGGATCCAGGGGCAGCCACAGCTCCTCTGGGCACCCTGTGCCAGAGCCTGCCCACCCTCACAGGGAAGAATTTCTTCCCAATATCCCGTCTATTCTGTGTGAATCCATTCCCCCTCATCCTCTTACTACACATTCTTGTAAAAAGTCCTTCTCCATGCTTCTTGTCAGTTCTTTCAGGTACTGGAAGGCTGTACTTAGGTCACCCCAAAGCTTCTCTTCTCTGGGCTGAACAATCCCAATTCTCTCAGCCTTTCCTCATAGCAGAGGTGCTCCATCCCCTCTGATCATCTTGGTGCCTCCCCTGGACTCGCTCCAACAGGTCAATGCCCTTCCAGAGTCAAGTTACACCACTGCACCAGTAAATCTGTCCAGAGCCTGCCCCCATCCAGCCCGTTGTTGCTCCTTACCTCCTGGAATGTGCTTTCTGCCTGAAACGTGTTTTGTGAACCCTCTGGCTTCTCTGTAACCAAGCAGCAAACGTGCTGTGCAATTTGTCATTGCTGTAACCCCTCTCTAGCAGTATTACATCAGGCACGTGGTCTCACCCTGACTGCAGCCAGCCTTTAGCAGGGCACCAACTGAAAGTGTTTACAATAAACATCTCATTTAACCCAATGGCTCTTTGGAAAGGGGCCTCACTGATCAAGTTACACCAACAGGTTTTCCCAAGGGCAGGTACTGCCCTGACTGCTCTCAAGAAGGTGCTTCTGCCACAGAAAAACTTCACACAAAAATGGCAGGTGCCTTCAATTCAGAGTGATTCGGGTCAGAAAGACAAAGAGATGATCTAAGCCAGGGCAGGTAAAAACTGCTTGTGTAAAATCACAGCTGTGCCACAGCCAAGGCACAAACACAGGCAAAGTACAACCAAAAGGCACAAAAGCAGCACAGCATCAGGGCAAGGGTTGCTTAGGGTGGAATACTTCCCAAAAAGAGGTTGTGGGTGGATTTGGTGGTACAAGATCTTCACCAATACAATGAGCAATCTCATATGAAGCCAGCAGCATTTGCTTTTAGCACAAGTCTGGGGAAAAACACTACAAACATCCAGTTCAGGTATTTTTTTCTTCTCCTTTTTTAACCCTTTAAAGTTCTACAAAGTATTAATAGAAAATCCATAGCTCTTAACTTCCAGCATCCTTGAACATCACACACAAGATGCAGACACAGACACCACCTTCATTTTGACAGAAGGACAGAGCAGCCCTCAGGCAGAGTCAGTAAGATTCATAAACCATCCTCCCTGCCACAGACCAGGCTGTGCATGAGCAAATTCCAGGAACAACAGGTCCCCATTCATTCAAACAAGCACTGAAGCAGAAAAACAAGAGCTCAGTGAGCACAGATAGCTAAACGCACCATTTTAATACAAACCAGGCCCATTTTCACCAGCTCTCCAGCTGCCTCCAGTTCAACAGTGGCAAATCAGAGCAAAGCAGAAAACTGCTGTCAGATGAACTCATCCCATTTGTCCATTAAAAAGTCCTTGTGGATTTATTGGGCAAGGTATTATTGTGTTGTACGCAACCCTTCCGCTCCCCTCTCCCCCGAGTCATCAGAAAGTGCAGATGAAATCCATGGCATGAAGACACACATCTCTTCTTGGTCCATCCCATTGGATATTCTTCATTCTAGTACCTAAGAACAGGTGAATCCCTTGGGAGTGCTTCGTACAAGCAACAGATTGAGTGTCCCGCTTGGAAAACCTGAAAAATCCTGCAGGAATTAACAGTGGCAAGGATCCCTCCAGGTCTAAAAGTACCATCCAGTTTCAGATCATAATCCAGTTCATCAAATTCTTCTCTTTTTTTTTCTTGTCCTTGAAACAATCACACAGCCTGTAAATCCGTATTTCCAAGACCATTTGGCATGATAAAGTAAATGCAGATTACATGTTAGGTGACAAGGATGAATAAAAACTACACACCAGGGAATTACAGTGGCCTATTCCCGACCACAGGATTACATTTACAGTACAGGACAAATACACGTGGAACAATTAAACCCACAAATATTATTAATAAGCAAAGCCCAGGATAGAACACATTGACTTACAAATAACACCTTCAAATACATCCAAAAATGTGAAATGGAGCACTGATCTGTTAGATCTGCCTACTTCCTGGGAGGAAAATGCAACTAGGGAAGGAAGAGAAGGGAGTTTTGCTCTCCTTCAGCCCACCCCAATCCACCCCTTCTTTCTTTTAAAGCAGAAACAAAAAGAGTACCTCCCTTTTTTTATTTTTTGTTTTGTTAAATCTCGGTTCCAAAGAGAACCATCACAGTAGCCAGACACTGAAGACTGTCTCCAAAGTACTGCAAACTCAGAGATACAGTAATGGTCATATTGGCAAGACCTTGAGGGAACAAATAGGTCCAATACAAACTGCCAGAGCTGAGAGTCTCTCTCTCTCATCAAGAGACTCCGGGCAATTCAATGATTTCAAAAGGGCTCAGAGACTTGCATGAAGTCATCAAGCTCAGGGCAGGTGGCCAAAATTCTTGTGTCAGGATCCTTCCCACAGTGGCTGGGCCCAAGGCTGAGCTGGTTTGTGCAGAAGCTGGTCAGTGACCTTCTCATTCCTTAAAATTCCTGTGCTTCAGCCAGGGTCAGCTTCAGGCTAACAGGCTACAGCAGAGAGATGCCTTCAGATGCCCTGCACAGGACTGTGCAGACACAGCATGAAGTCTTCACCCACATGTGGGATTTCTGCCTGGGAAACTCTCTGCTCCATGCAAAAAGCTGAGAGGAAACATGGGAAAGCCCTGCAGGAGTAACTACTTGAGAGATTCTGACTTGTCCTCGAGGCCACGACTGCCTCACAAGGCTGTGCTGGGAAAACTCTCTCACCCTAAAAACAGCAGGGAAGAATAGGAAGGCTGAGCCACATGCCCAAGGCTGGAACACCTCTGACTTGCTGCATCCTTTCCTCAGCTTCTCCCAGCATCTTTGTAATACTGTGAAGGGACTTGGCTCATTACAACTACTATCCTACCTAACAGGCAAGGGTGCTTCCTCCGAGGCCAGCCTGCCTTTGAGGTCTGTTTTCAGAATTAGTACCATAAAGAAACGACCACAACCAAGGTCGTGGTCAAACAGCTGAACCCTCCAACCATCCCTGGCGTGCCACAAAAAAAAAAAAAGCCAGAGAAGCATCAAGGCACAATGGTGAATGCCCTTTTGAGAATGTGCCTTAAAAGAATCAGTGCAAAGAGCTGAGATTACTGCTATTACAAAAGTCACCTTTTTGATACTAAAAGACCGTGGTTAAAAAAACCGTCCGCGTGACGTCCCTGGCTGTGACACGGGCCAGGGCCTGGCTCTGCTACAGCATCGTGAGGGGACAGTGTAAAACCTTCAAGTTCTGAACAGTGAAATGAGCTTTGCACCTCCCTCTAGATTTGTGCAAGGGAAAACAGCACTCCTGGGTGGTCAATGCATGTCTTCTACAAGAGGCAGGGGAGCAAAACAGCCACGATGTACCCGGGGTTTTCAGTACCATCCAGTTCCTCTCCCTACACCACCTGCTTGGTTTCTATTTCTGCTGTTGTTCAAGAGATTCCAGAAAAGGATTCTGTGTTGTTTTTTTCCTCCCCCTCAGCAGATATTGATTGCAGCCTCACTGAGATCTCCAGAGGGCATTTCAAAAGGAGGCAGTGAATACCTTCCCTCTGCCAATTTATCAGCTCTGCATTACACAGATATAAGGCTCCCAGCACGGTCTGTTAAATGCAGCAGCTTACAGGAATACTCAAGAGAACACAAAATTTCCAATTTGCTGTCTACCATTAACTTCCGGGAAGATTGGAGCCGTGGAACACAATGTGAGAACTCAAATTTAACACTTGGCTGGACACTGATCTGAGGAGAAACAACAACTGAGGAATGAAGTGACATGCAGAATACCTGAGGAATTCGGAGCTGTGGAATGGACATTCAATTCACCATCAATGGCCATGATGAAAACAGGCAGGGGGGAGGGAGGAAAAGCCCTAAAACTGAAATTGGGCATGAAAACAATGCAGATTTCAGAACAGACTAAGACAGGGGAGGAATTTTTCCGGATCAAGCCACCCTCAGAGCTGCAATTGTAGGAACTGCAATCTCTTTGCCTAGGAAACCTTTGGAACCACCCCAGTGCTGGCTGGCAAGGCACTGATTGTTGCACTGCAGTCAGTGGTGGCCGGGAGAGCCGTTCATGTGCTTCTCACTGCTGGGAACATCCGTGCTGTAGAGGCCATCCAGGTACGCCTGGGAAATCTCCGCTACCAGGCTCCTGTCTGGGACGGACTGTGCCATTCCATAGATGGCTCCCTAAGCAGAGAAGAGCAGGCTGTTACACAGGAGAAACACCCTCAGCCCAAGCAGCCCCTCACACTGTGCTGGCCTCCTCACCATGCCGGTGGTCTTGGCGTTGAGGTCCTTCATGATGTCCTGGATGCTGTCCCTGACATCCTTCAGGAACTGCTCGGCAACGCCGGGCTTCGTGTGCAGCTGCGTGATGCAGAGATGGATGCTGGGCAGCCAGGGCAGAGGGAAGACATTAACCACCTCCAGTACACACAGCTCCACGTTTTCTGAGCACCCAGCAGCAGCTGAGCTCTTCTGTGGCCTGGGATAACTGGGGATCTCCTTAAAACAGCATTCCCACCAGGGGTAATCCCTGCAAAATGCTTGCTAGAACCAGCTCCTTCTTCCTTCCTTACTTCAGCATTAGGTTAAAGTTTCTCACCTCATTCCAGGCACCTCTGGTGAGAAAAAGGCAGCTGCCTGCAAGCACAGTGACCCCTGCTATCCTTTTCCTCTCCTTCCTCTGCAGCTTCTAAGCCATCATCAGAAGGAAGCACCCACCTCTGAGCTATCACCTCAGGCTCTCTGGACTTTGCTTCACATGGCAAGTCAAAATTTTTTTCAGTCTGGGAGTACTGGCCCCTTTTGCCAACAACAGCCCAATTTCCCACTTAAGGCAAGTCTCTGACAAAGATTAATCTTACATTGAAAATGATCAGCCCTTCACTGTTGTTTTAATTTCCTTCATCTTCAATGGGCAGGAGGAAGACAGTAAAAATAAATAAATCGATCTACAAACCCTCAGTTACCTAAACATGAGATAGAACCTTGGTTATTTATATTTTTCTGCTTGTATTAGATAGAGGTAAATAGAAAGGGAGCCTCAGATATATCCTCTGCCAGGCTCATTAAAATTAATAGTACTTTATCTTCACTGCTGTATAATGGCCATTACAAAAGTGATTCCTGCTCTGCAGAGGAAAATTCTACATACAATTTATCAGCTGTGGACAACAGTACTCAGCAAATCACGAGAGCTACGTGACCTGAAGCTGACGATCCTGCATACCCTGGCTAAATACATCACTCCATGGTCCCCACACACTCACCTTGGTGGGAACTGTAGGACATTCAAGTTCCATCCTTTTGCAGATAGAAAATTTGATAATCGATAGATGTCAAAAGTGTCCGAGCCAATGGAGAGGACAGACACCTCTGGCTTCCCAAAAATGAAGATGCTGTCAATTTTTCTCAGCCTTGAGAAGAAGGAAAAAAGAAGTGACTGCTCAGGGTTACAGGGTTCAGACACTCTGTCCACCCAACTGGAGCCTTAAAGGAAAAGCTACAGAAGGGAACAGATGGCAGCACATTCCCACCCAAAAATCATGCACCCAGCCCGGGCCATTGGGACTTGCCAGAGGACCTGGGTCTTTACATACCCAAAAGTCAAGTAAACTCAGGAAGAAATGGAAAGGAGGGAAGGCAGAAAAGCAAGGGAAGGCAGAAAAGCAGAGAAAAATCAGCTTCTCTTACACAGCCACCCAAGCACTCCAACAAAGAAGAGTATAACCCTTCTTTTGTCCTCCCTCCAGATTCCCCCTCAGCCACAGCTGAGGAAGAAGGAATTCTCAAAGCCAGGCTGAATAAAGGTGTGTGCACTGCTCCCATCTGTGTCCCTCAGCTATCTGGGCACAAACGTTCTCCCAGAGCCACCCAGTAGGTTCCTCCCAGCAGATACCAGGGCAAAACAAAACAACAGCAGTTTGGGAGGAGGGGTCCAGCCCAGGGCTGAAGAGCAGGATCCAAACACTGAGGCACCCACATACTCGGATTCGAGGAAACGAGCTGTTTTAATGATCCTCTTCGTAGCCTCAACGTAGCCCGACTCTCCAATGTGCAGCAGGGTTGCCCAACATGCAGCTATGATCCCACCAGGCCTGGAGCCTGCCACGGAGGGGGAGGCATAAATTCCCCCTTGCCAGTCTGGGGCGATGAAGAACTGGTACTTCCTGTACTCCTTGTCACTGTAGAGCACCACCGAGGAGCCCTTGGGAGCGTAGCCATACTGCAAGGGCACAGAAAGGGTTAGAAAGCAGCAAGAGGGCACAGGAATGCACCCAAGTCCTCACCCAGATCCCATTTGTTCATCTGCTGGAGAGCAGAAGGCTCTGCAGAGGGCTTGGGACAGGCTGGATCCATGGGCAGAGGTTCAACAAGACCAAGTGCCAGGTCCTGCCCCTGGGTCACAGCAACTCCTTGCAGCTCCAGGCTGGGGCAGAGGGGTGGAAAGGGCCTTGGAGTGCTGGTGACAGTGGCTGTCCATGTGGCAATGGCAGTTGGGCTGGATCAGGAATAGTGTGACCAGCAGGACCAGGGCACTGATTGTCCCTCTGTGCTGGGGGCCCTTGAGCTGCATCCAGTTCTGGGCCCTCATATCCAGAGAGCCCTGGAGGGGCTGGAGCGTGTCCAGGAAAGGGTCTGGAGCCCCAGGAGCAGGTGAGGGAGCTGGGAAAGGGACTCAGCCTGGAGAAAAGGAGGCTCAGGGGGGACCTTCTGGCTCTGCACAACTCCCTGACAGGAGGGGACAACCAGAGGGGGTCGGGCTGTGCTCAGAGAAAACAAGTGACAGGACAAGAGGAAACAGCTTCAAGTTGTGCCAGGGGATGTTAAGGTTGGAAATAAGGAGAAATTATTTGTGGAAAGGGGAAAAGGGGATGCCCAGGAAGGTAGTAGAGTCTCCATGCCTGGAGGTGTTCATGGAATGACTGGATGTGGCACTCAGTGCTCTGGTCTGGTTGGTAAGGTGGGGATTGGTCACAGGCTGGACTCAATTTTGGAGGTCTTTTCCAGCCTGAGGGGTTCTGTACTTTAGCACATTGCACAAAGCACGTGAACAGAGCAGCCCCTACCCCTGCACCTCAGTGCTCCTCCACACAGTAGGGAAGACATGCCCAAAGATGGCAGGATGGCAACAGGAGTCACACCTCAAAAATGAAAGCACTGGAAGAACCCTCTCCCCTCTCCTTACCTTGTGGGTGTCAGCAGAAATGCTGGTCACACCTTCCACACGGAAGTCAAAGGGACGCTTTAAGGGGAACCCTGCCTTGTCCATGAAAGCAATAAGGAATCCACCCAGGCAGGCATCCACATGGAAGGGGATTTTGTACTTCACTGCAAGCTGTGTGTGAACAAGAGATCAGGGAACAAAATGATGTGGCTGGGGCACCCAAACTCCAGTCACCAAAATGTATCGGCATTTCACAGTTAAATGTCCACTGAGCCCTTTGAGAACATCACACCACTCTCAATGTGGCAATGTGGAAGGGCTGGCTGTTTGTGGGATGCCTTTTCCTGCCTTCCACACGCAGGAAAAACAATGTGGCATTTTGGTAGTTTGCTGTGTTTGCCAAAGGAATGTGACAATATTGTCTGAAAGGAGTATCCATAATAAAGTAAAAGGGCATGAGCCAAATGAACAGAAGGTCAGAGGCCCTGGCTGGTCACATACAAAATAAATAACTGGAGCACAGAGAGGAAAGAAATCAAGAGGTGTGTTTGGAAAATAAGATCCCAGCCCTGACTCCTACTCCCTCCACACATTCCTCAGACTTCCATATCAATTTTGCTACAACCAGCAGGCCCTAAATCAAAGCCTTTCCACCAGGTGAGCCACTTGGGTGTTCTTTCCTCCCAGGTAGCAAAGAAAGAGCACTTGCTACATCCTACATGTGAGCTCATTTGAGGACAGCAATACTCTTCCCCCACCAAATTCACTGCTCATCATCCTGGAACCCCTCTACACTTCTTGTGCTGGCTTTACTGCTACAACACACAAGTTCTTACAAGTAGGGGTGTCCTACCTCTGCCACCTCTTCAATGGGGTCCATAATTCCATGTGGGAACTGGGGAGCAGAACAGACCAGCATGGCTGTGTTCCTCGAGATAGCTCTCCTCATTGCCTGAAGATTGAAAGAGAGAAGATGCTCACATTCCATTTACCAAGTGCCATCCTGCCAAAAAATATAAAGAGTGAGAAGGTGCAGAGCCTGGTCTTAAAAACCAATGCAAAAAAAGTGTACAGAGAGGAAAGCAACCACTCATCCACTTGGAAATACCATAATATTTTTGTTCACCCTCCTCTAAAATCTGGGCTTTTTATGAAAAACAAATTACCTGAGACTAAATTAAATCCATGGGACAAAGGGATAACATCCAGTTAATTCAAATACAGTTTCATCTGCAATGACAGGCACTTACTCGTGCTGTTTTTCATTTTTCCAGAAAGCATTCCTCCCTCTTTATCCACTGACTCCCTACCTGGACAGGTAGATTTCCTGCCTAGTTGCTATGCAGTATTAATTTCCTCACAGAGAGAAACTAAAGTGATACCTGAACATCCACTTCCATAGCCTTGGTCAGTGGTATTTGGATCAGCTTCAGCCCAAAGTAGTGTGCTGCCTTGTCAAAGGCTGCGTGGGCACTCACTGGGACCAACCTGGAAAAGGAACAGATGAAATGAACATTTGCTGTCTCCCATCTTGAGTGACAGTGGCTGAATAGCCTTAATTAACCCTGTTTTCTGAGGCCTCATATCTTTATCAGAGCCTTAAATGTCAGAGAGGGAAGAAAAGAACCACCAGTGTTTTGTTTCTTTTTATATTTTCCCCTCAAAGCAATTAACCAGAGAAATATTTTCCATGCACCATCTAGAAAAGAGGCAGCACATTAGAGACAGCAAATCCTCTATTAGCAGTGTAATGATTAGCACAATTCCCCATTTGAACTCCAACCAGCCCAACTCCTGCCTCAGAGCTGGCTAAGAAGAAGGCTAAGCCTTCTTTGATCTGAATAAATCAAACCCCTTGAACACTTCAAAGGGGCTGACAATCTCTGCTCGAGAGCAGAGCTGATCCGAGCAGGCTGTCTAGAGCAGCAGACAGGCATTGCCGAAATACAGCTGCTCAGCACAGCCCCCAGCAACATCTGTGCCCCCCAGGCTGCTTTAAAACTTCCTGTGCTTTGGAACTCTCCTTTTCACACAGGTTTCTCTCCTCCAGACAGAGATGGACAAGGAATAGGTGGCAGTGAGCTATGAAATTAAGGATTATTGAGGATCAGCACCATCTCAGCTCAAGGGGACAGTAAATCCCACAAGCCCCCAAAGGAAGAAGCTGTGGTGGCACCACTCACATTTCTGGCTGTTTGATGCCTCTCTCATAAGCCAGGTCTCTGTATGCCTTGCAGGCCATCAGGATGCTCTCAGTCCCCCCAGATGTCATCTGTCACCAGAAAAGAAGCAAACAAGGAAAAATAACAATGGCTGTTGCAGGAGGGAAAAGCAGAAAGGGGATGTAGGCACAGTATCTCTTGCCTCTGCTTCAGATGTGCACCGGACAACTCAGGGTTTAAAGGACAACAGAAATCACTGAACAGCACAGGGCAGCTTTCTGACACTCAGCTTGAAAATACACATTTAAATGTTGAATATTTAAATGGGACGGGGGAAAGGGAAAACAAATAAAAAGTATAGCATGCCAGAGCCCAACAGGAGGGGATCACATTGCACAGTCACCTCACCTCACAAAAGTATTCACACTTAAGCTCTTGATTACCTGGGGATTGTTTACCTGCATTACAGATTAATTATACCACTTATATGGAAACAATGCAGTTGGTTCTGTGCTAAGTCAGCAAAGTCCAGCAGGGTTTATTAGGTCTGGAGCAGTGCCATGCCAAGGCATGGAGTCACCTCAGGGTTGGCACCACCCCTGAGCTACAAAACCTTCCCAGAACCTGGAATGCTGCAGGACTTGGAGCTCTCTCCCACCTCCTCTCTGCTGAGACCAGCCCAGGTCTGCTGTACACCACAGCTTCCAAGCCCTCAGGGACACAAGAAATTTTACACCAGGAGGAATTTGTGCACTCCTCTCCCCAGCCAATCCCTCAGCATCCACACCACCCACTAACCCTGGGTCTGCATCAGGAGGTGGAAGAGAGAAAGGCACACACAGGTTTACTACTGCATACTTGAACTCAAGAGCTGGTGCAAATACACAAATTAAACTCTTTACAGGGAGGACTTCCTCAAGTGAGAGGTCTCTTGTAGTCAGCTTCTATGAGTTCTGGCATGCAGGGGTACAACCTTCCCCAGTAAAATTTTAACCTGGGAAAATGTGAGGTTGGTTTGTCAAGCAGCCTGCAGGACTGACTGACTGACTGACTGGGTGAGCCATAACCTGAGGATATGGGGCAGCTGGGACACTTACACAGAGGTTCATGGAAATGAGGAATCAAAATCTACTTATACTGCTTATGGGGAACTAATTTTGCTCCTCAGACCTGCTGAACCAACTGCAACTTCCCCTTTTTACCTCTTCCCCCACAAAAATAAACATAAAAAGGACCCAATCCCATTTGTATGCCTTATGACATCTCTAAGTTTGGGGTTGCCTTTGTTTTTTCCCTGCTGACACAGCTGCAAACCCTGAAAATGCCAAGAATTGTGACTGTGTGACAATGAATAAACATGAGGTACAGATATAAGGAACAAAGTTCACAGCCTGCCAGGATTTGTTCCTAACACAATCCAAGCCAGCAGCAGCTGCTGCCACAGGCAGTGCAGAAGCAACTGTCACACCACAGACAATTCCTGCTTTTTGGGGGATGTTTAAAAGCAACAGCTGTCAAGAGATAAAACCTAACAGAGCTTCACACTGGATAAAGACATTGCTGCATTAACTGTGGAGCAAATGGATGGCAGCAGGAACACAATGTTATAAGGGTTTTATGGGCTGTACCACTCACATCTCAATGTCCTTTATGAAAAGATCTGTCAGGTTGTGATTACCTTTGGGGGAAAAAAACCCCAGCTAGTGACAGACTGCCTTCCTACTGGGTGGGAGAAGAGGAATGGGATTATTGCATACTTGTGCCTATCCTTGCAACACTGCTTAGGGCAATGATTGTGAAAACCTTGCTAGGAAGGACATGGGGATCTTGGGATTTGTGTTACTGAACACCAGGCCTGCTCCTTGTTGGGCAGCATTCCCTATGCTCACCTAGGCAACCTGCTCTTGAAAAAGCAGCTTCTGTACAGTCTTATTCCCATTTCAATCCAAACATCTTGCCTTCATATGTAACAAGCCTTTCCTCAAAGTCTGGCTTTATCCCCTGCGTGGAAATGCTGAGCCACACACAGTTTGTGGTAGGTCAGAGCCAACACTTGTCAGCAGTCAGTCACATGCAGGGTAAGGAGGAGCATCCAGGATCCTTCTCCCAGACAACCACACAAAGCTTGTTCAGACTGCTGAAAATCCACCCAAAAAGCCAAATTTCAGCCAGCTCAGCTTCCTAGATTGGCCCACGGTCAGCATATCATGAGTGCCCACCAAGGAGAAGTGCCCGAGTCTGGAGCAGCACCTTCAGCCCAGCACAGCTCCAACAGCAAAATCCTCTTGGTCCACATGGATTATACCTGTGGATGGAGCCTGCTCCTCTACAGGAGGCTTTGTCAGCTCAGCCACTGACAGCAAACTCGTTCTGCTGCAGCCAGAGCCTGAATCACTGTCACAGGATCCGAGTTCCCCAGTGCCTGCGGCGCCGGCACCCGGCCAGGGCGCGGTGATTCAGCCCCGCCCAGGGCTCACACACATTCTTCTCTCCTCTCAATCCAAGTCCACAGGCTCTGGCCATGCCATGGGGAAAAGGGGCTGGAAACAGGTATTGTTTTAAATAGCTGTGCAACTCTGCACTAGCTTCAAAGGCCAGGAAAAACGTGGGGGGAAAGGGAAAGTAAACAGACGTTTTGTGTTCTTGATTTATTTGTTGTTTTGCAAATGGGAGGGGAGAGGAGAGAGCACAGGGGATAAATATCCCTCCTGCTTTCCAAACTCAGTATATCACTTCCATTGCTTCTCTCCCTCTAAATCCCAGTGCTCTGGAACCTCAACATTACAACAGCAATAAGAGATATGGTCCCTATTCCATGATTCCTTTGGGCTGGAATATTCCACTGCCAAACTTTCAGACATTAAAGAACCACTTCGGTTCGTGATCTCTAAAGTTTTGCTCCATTTTCACCTGAAGAAACATGTCCATTCAGACCCTGGAGACAAAGCTGACCAAAAGTTTCACTGAGCTGAACCACCCCATGAATAACAAAAAAACAGCAAACTACAATTTATTTCTAGGGCAACAGAGTAAAAAAAAAAAACAACCAAAACCTCACCACAATCCACTGCATGGCCATAACGTTCTGGCAGCCTCCCATAAAACCCCTGGAAACTGTAGGTTGTAAATTCCACAACTTGTGTCTCTCAAGGTGACCTGCTCATCACTACAGATAAAATGTGACAGATCTGCACAGTTTAAGCCCCCCTCAAGACACATCACTCACATCTCCCTACTTCAAAAGTGCAGCCAAGTTTGGAACCCACAGCATTTGGGGAAAAGAGACAAAATGGGTTTCTGCAGGAGGTTTAGGCTTGCATCTGGTGATTTTGCCTTCTCTCTCCTGTCTTCAGCTGTAGAATAAGTGGAAGAAGAATTCAGAGATCCACATCAAATACTCACAAGTCACCCACACAGAATTTTTCCCTACACTTCAGAGCTGTCCTTTCTTTTCAAAGTTCAAAAAGCTACTTTAAAAAAATACTGCAGCTTGCATAAAAGTGGTGATTTCTCCCCAAATTACAGGGGAAATCCACACAGCCAACACTGCAAAACAAAGCACCTTGTGAACATGAGCATATCAGACAAGAATAAACTCCCCTGCTCCTCTTCTATGTGCTGAGCTTAATTAGTCCTTCCAAATCATTGCAAGAACGTGATTAGAATCTTCCAGGCGCCCAAACTCACCAATTCCTGTCTCTTTGCTCTTGCACAACACAATTAAAGTAAGAACAATGGTAGTAATTAGTGAGAAATATAAAGCATCCATCCACTGCTGAAAATTTTACTTCTAAAACTGCTTAAAAGCTTGAAACATCTCTCAGAGCAATTTAAGGCAAAGGCATGTCTGAACCCCCTCCACAACCACCAGGGCATTGTTAGAGCTTTTATGTCCATGTCAACAAAGGAGGATTACAGCCCACATGGCTCAGCTAAAGGCAACTCCTGTAAATAATGCAAGCTGCTCATCCGATTTAACACTCAGAAATGTAAAAAAGACAGGTTTCATTCTGGCTTTTATGAAACACACCAAAAGCCTTCAAACAGGAAGCTCCCCAGGGATGCTGAGGGAGGTGTCCACATGACACAGGGCAGGACCACACAGAGATCCCAGGCTGCTGAAAACCTTGGGAACAGCATGGATGTGTCACTGGGCTGCTTTTCCCAGACTGAGCAGCAGAATATTACTCCTACAAAGTGGTGCTCTGCAATGAGCTATGGAAATCAGAGCACAAAGGAAGTGAAACCACCTCACTGAGAAGTCCAGACAGAAACTTCTTGGTGCTTTCCATGCAGCACAGATGCAGACACTCTCTCCAGAAACACAAATTAGTTCTGTGTGCCTTCAGGAACCACCACCAACACCAACAAATTGGCCAAGCAGTCCCTGCTGCTTAAATCAGGTTAGTAAATCCAGTGGACAGGGGCCTGGCACTACAACACTCTGCCTCTCAGAGGTGGCAGTGAGGAAGTTCAGGGAGGAAAAAAGCAGTTGCTCTAAATTTCAACACTGCAAAAGCTGAATTGAGCAAACTATTCTCAGCAGAATGAGCCAGCAGCCCCTCTTGAACAGATTAAAGATAACTCAGAGCATTGGACCTTTAGCATTAAGATCTCTCTGCTTTACCAGTTACAGAAGTATAATTGCAGCACTGAGCCACCAGCTGCAGCAGGGCCTTCCCAAGACAGAAAGCAAATCATCAGATTGAAAAAATGCTATTTTAAATTGAGTTTGTAACTGTCCAAGCTAGAAATTGTTCTGCAATGTTAACTCAGTGCTGGGGAGAAGAAAAGAAAATAAGAGAAGTCTTTGAGCCCAACTACTTAGAGAACATGTGACCTCCATACACCCATCCAGCTCTCTCCATCAGTGATCAGCAACTCTGGCCACTTCACAGTCAGGAAGAGCAGTGGGAGGAAGACAAAAAGTCCACTGGAAACACTCATTCAGACATGCTAATTACAGGGATGCAATTAATCCTCCATTTCCGGCCGATCAACTTTCCAGCCCTCCCCTTTTCCTGCAAATGGGGCTGTGTTGAAGCAGCCAGGACAGAATTCCACTGCAGGCTGTGCACTTCCCCCTTTGCTTTGTGGCACCATCCTTGGGAGAGGGAGGAGGACAGAAGGAAAAGCAGGACTCTCCAGAGTATATTTGTGCAGGTCTCACTTTGGCTGCAGCAGTTTTTTACCTGTTCTGACCCTCTCTTAGGCAATTCCACTTTTCCATTTCAGTGGGAGAGCACCCAGGGCCAAGGCTGACACTTTCACGTGGTGTTTTATGTAACATAACCTGAAGGTCCCTGGTGCAGGCTTCAGCAAGCAAAATTCCCCAAGCACCCACCAGAGGCACACAGCTCTCTGCCTGCTGGATCAGCTGATGTCCCAACTGCTGATAGGAACGAGTTCCAACAGCTTCATGCCCCACTCCAGGGATAATCTCCTCAATGTTCTCAGCACTGCAAGCCAGGGAGGAGCTGAGCTGAGGTGAAATGGTTTTCATGAGCAAAGAGGCACGTTCCTCCTCTAAACTTCAAGGGGGTACAAGAAAGAAAAGTGGTGGTACTGAGAAGAAAAGTCAGGTCAGAGGGTGTCACCTCCTCCTCTCAAAGGCAATCACATCTTGCACTCCCACACAGTTGAGTTCATCCTCAATCCCACTGGAGTCTGATCCCAACTACACCTTCTACAAAGCTACTCCACAGGCAAGCCTCCAGCCTGCTTTTCCTGCTGGAAATCCCACTCAAGGCCAGCTCAGCTCATAAGCTCTTGTGTCAACACTGCCTTCCAACACTGAAAGCATCACTTTAAGAACACACATTTGGACTCTTGCTGGGAATTTTATCAAGGCTGTAAAACTGGTTTGCACTGGAAGGCCACAGGAGCCTGGAAACACAGCTTTCCAGCTGGACAGCTGACAATCCATGCCATGCCTGCTTGTTGGTGAGTAGCCAGCCAGTCAGCTGGCCTTGCCCTCGAGCTCAGCAATCTGGCAGGCTCACAGATTTCCAGCTCAGAGACTAAAACTGAGGGGAGCTTCTCAGAGTGACACTTCTCTGTTCACAATTCCTCACTGCCATCCAGCCAGGCTGCATTACACCAGCTCTCTCTGCCAACTGTCATCAAGCCTGTGGCACTTTAGAGTGGAGAAAAAAAAAAGCTGAAGTAAGCAGTCTTGTTTAGAGTACTGTTTCTCTGAGTGAAATTCTCTCTCAAACCTTCACCAAGAAGAGGAATTAAGCAACTTCCACACAGCTGGCATGGAATACACCAGAATGAACTTACCCTCATGGTCATCTGGAGAGCACAAGGTACATTTGCACTTTTCAAAGCCAAAAATACCCAAAATGTTCAGGAGGCAGTCAAAGACAGGCTACTTACAGCACCACAAGAGTTGGGGCCCCCGTGGAAGAGCGTGCAGGCAATCCTCACTACTTCTGCTTCCATCTTCCTCAGACCAGGGAATATATCTGGGTGGAGAGGATTACTCCAGGCAAACTCTTCATACACCTTCAGAAAACACAAAGAGAAAGTTAGACATGCAGATGAGGTTTTGAGAACTCCCCATGTGCACTGTAGAAGCAAATTAGCTGCATTTTACAGTAAGAATATTACAGGACTTAACTGCTCCTGCAAGTAAATGCCACAAGCTGGGAAGCTGAGGAGTAAAACAAAGAAAAATAAATGTTTTCCTAAGGCATTCAGACCTCTGGAGTGACTACAGCACAGCAATATCTTGGTGTAAGGGCAGAGCTAATAATTTTGCTGGTTTTGAAGAACACAAGATACATCCTGCAATTCCTTTACACTAATCAGGCAGAAAGATGACTGTGTAGAACTTGTTCTCAAGTTTGCTGTTAAGAGGGGGTTCTGAAGCAGGCCATAAAGCACAAATGCACACCCACACCACAAGAAAAGTGGCTGTGAAAACCAGTACTTCTGCTCTTTCCACAACTGTGGACTCACAGGCTACAAGGCTGGAACAGGCCAGTCCCAACCTCCTGCAGTCCAGATCAAAAAGCAACTGCAGGGATGTTAAATAAAATACAGCAAAACAAACCAGTGAACAATCAGCACAAACAAAGGGAATGTTTCCACAAAGTGATCCAAGCCGAGGCCCCTCCAGAAAGGCTGCTCTGAGCTTTGTTTCCCCAAAAGTGGCACAGAAAATGTCAACATGAGGAAGAAAACAGCAACAGCAGCCACCAAACAGAGCCCACTACAGCTGCTACAAAAGCTGTTCCCAGGAGCAAGAGGGCCAGACTTCCCTTTCTAGCAAAACAACTCTGGAAGGAGATGTACTTGAAAACAAACCTTGAGGCTGTTGAGGTTATTTTGCAGCCTTCTCAGAGGGAGAAGTTCCTGAGCAGGTAAACAGACCTCACAAAACGCCACTGAAGCGTGCCAGTGCTCCATTGTCTAAGATTTGGACCACACAGCCACGCCAAAAAACACTTCCTAAAGCTTCTCTTTTGCTCCAAACCAAGAGGAGTTTAGTTTTGCTCAGTGGAAGTTGTTCCAGTACCAGTCTCCAGCTCACTTGTAATTACTAATTACTTTCTCACCCAAAAGAGCACCTCATCTGATCAGATCCCAGTTATCTCTACGAGGTGTTGCCACAGGGACAGTTACATGGCCAGAGTTACACTGCCCAAATTGCCACTAATTCTCCTTCCCAGACTTCAGTTTTAGATCCTCCCTATTGACTCTGGGATGCTGGAACAGCTCTGAGGGGTTTCTGGTCACCCTGAAGATGCAAAGTTGGCCTGCTTGCACTTTACCTTCACCAGCAGGTGGGTGAGTTTCTCTTCACCACTGTACACAGTCCCAGAGACTTTTCCATCCTGCCAGCGTACATCCCCTGCAAGAGAGGGAAGAGCACACTGCTCACAAACACAGCCATTCCCAGCCAGGGTGGAAAAGCACATGGAAAACCCCTTCAGTTCCACAGAGGAGACTCAGCTTTTGAGGTTTTTTCCTGAGTTTTGTGGCCCAGGGACAGCTGTGTGTGAAGCTGAGCCTCTGGCACTGTGTGGACTTAGCAAACAGCAAGTAAATGATGACTAAAGAGTCAGCACATAACCAACATGTAGCTGGAGCAAGCAGTTATATTAATAAATAATCCACTTAATCCCCAGCAGTCTCCCCAAACTGCTGTTCAACCAACTGGACACTAAATTAAAGCCACTTTCAAAGAGCACCCACCACCACTGTAAGCTGAGGAGAGATGGAAAAGCCAAGTGTGTACTGCTAAAATCCACAATGCTGGCACATCAATTAAATTTCACCTCAACTGGTACTTCCAGGCAACTTCCAAAGGGGAGCTGGGGGCAGGGGAGGCAGCAATAGGGGAGACTTTAGAGAAGAAAAAAGAACCCAGTGAAGGAAGGAAACAATAAATTAAGAGAACACACAGACAGAAGCAACATTAGCAATAGAGAGCAGTAGAAAAGAAGGAAGTTGTTCCAGGACACTCTATCATGAAATTGTTTGTTTCTGAATTTGGAGCAGATGCACTGTTCTAGCAGAAAATTCAAGGCTTTTCTCAAATTTGGGATAGGAGCAGCACAGTCGTGTCTTCTCCTGTGGACAGGAAGTCACCCAAATTTTCTCATTAGGAATAAGAGGCACACAAATCAGAGGGAACATGTTTACATGAGAGGGGCAGTGTCAGACACTGCTTGTGTGGACTTGAGCCAGGAGAACATCATCATCACTCTTCCTTAAAAGGCTTTTTCAAGGCACAATCCATTGTCTCTCTTAATTGAGGTGACAGTCTTGGAAATCCCCTAACAGTCCTACTTGGAAGTTGCTTTTTTTGATTGTGAGTATTTTCTGAGGCTTCACATATCTGGTAAAAGTCAAGCATCAAGGCAACAGCTCAGAAATGCAATCCAAAAAGAGAACTTCCTCCATATCTCTCCTGTCCTCAGCTGTCCCATCTCTCCATCAGCCTAGAATTCTCATGGAAGACATGGAATTTCAGTGTAAATACCTGAACGCAGCATTAGAACTCATGAATCTTAGTCACATCCAGAAGAAAAAACAAACAAAAATTTGCAAGGCTACAAAATATTTAAGCTGAAACCATGAGCAAGAGTCACTGGGACTCATTTTAGAGAGGAAGTGTCATGTTTGGTGTCTGCTGCACTACAGACTCACCTTTTGAGCTGTACTCTTTCATCTTCTGCAGCACTTCAGACTGGCTCATGCCTTGTTCTGGCAGTGCTTTGATATAATCCTTTTCATCTTTCAGGAAGGATAAACTGGAAGTGACATCATTCAAGGCTTCATCAATCTTCTTTTGAATCTAAAAAGAAAGAAAAAAAGCCTATCAAACAATGGCACTGGTCAGATTCTGAATAATTGTTGAGTGTGTGCAGGACAGGACCGGCTGCCTACATCTGTGATGTTGATGGAACAGAAAGGAACTGCTCTACTGGGAGCTCTGACCCCTTTCCTTAGTGCTTGAGAAAATACAACTCAAGGGAAGAAACCTGAATTTTTATCCAGCAAACTTTTCAAGTCACAGTTTTTAATTTACAGAGGTCTTCATATGCATTTGTACTTGGCCTCCTCTACCACCACACACAAGGTTTAGAAACGCATGGAAACAGAAACACAATAAAGAAATCTCCACCACAGGCACAGTTCAGAGATTTTCTTCCCAACCACACCCTGCACTCAGGAAACCCCAGACTTCTCACAACACATTTCAAAGTAAAGATTCTTCTTCCAGGCAACACAGGTGTTGGGATATTGACTTTTGGACATTGGAATGTCTCGAAGTCAAGGTCTCTTGTGAGCACCTGATAAGTTATCAGGTATCAACCTGCCAAAGAGCAGAAAGAGGACACAGATAGGACACAGCAGGAGTGCTCTGGCACAGGGGAGCAATGTCAGCCCTGAGAAGGGAAATCTGGACACAACAAGGATTGTATAAAATGTCGTTTTCTAACAGGCAGGCAAGAAACATATGCAGAAGAGAGTTTGTCTGATAAAGAGCTACTCAGGTTAGGAGGTGAAAGCTGGGGCACTTAACAGGCCAAGGAGGGGATTTAGCCCCTTTCAGAGGGATGTGGGAGAAATTGGAGAACTCCTTCTACCTCCATAGCAAAGGGAAAAAAATTCCTCTGTGCTACTCTCTTTGGAGAAATTTGCCTGGAACAGCTCTGACCTCTGGAATCGATGTGCAAATACACCAGCACAGCAAGCAGCAGGAAGTGCAATCAAGTGTGATACCACCGTTTATGAGGTAAAATAAACCCAGCTGTGCATTTCTTCATCCTGGGTAGTTAACGTGCTAAAACATGCTGACAGTTGTGGTTTCAAGTTTTTATGAAAAAAAAAAAAAAACAAAAACAAAACACCCCACACCAGCTTCCAAATGCTACAGTTAGTGTGCCATTTTAATGATTACACAAAGTGCTGATATCCTTCTGCTAACTTTTGCTAATAGTTATCTAAACCCTGAACTAATCATGGCCAGTTGCTTGATTAAAATAAATACCCTTCCACATTGCACAACAAACCCTTGTCTCACACTTCACACTGCTTCAGAAGAACAACTCCAGTTCAACCCTGTCTCCTCTTCAAGAACTAAAAATCATTTTCTTAAAATCTAACAATGAGGAAACGTTACTGCAGAATTCACTCACTCTTGGTTAATATAAATAGCTCAAAAGTTAAAAAGAGGTGGAAGCCCCTTCTTATGGGGGTGACACTGACAAAAAGATTGGATAGAAATCATATGTGTCATTAAAGCAGGAGGCAGGAGAAGCTCATTCCAGATCTACACCCTGGGTCATTAGGATCACAGTGACATGACAACAAAAATGCACAGAACTGTGTATTCTCCAAGAGAGCTGAAACAAGGACCTGCAATAACCCTGTAAGTACTTGTTCAAATACTTACTATAGCCCCAACAAATGGCATTTTTCTCAGCAGTTTAAAGAACTGTTTCTTAGTTCGGGATGTCAAACCTGAAAGACAAAAGGCAGAAAGGAACCTAAGAAACAACAAAAAAAATAAAGAAACTTCTGATGCAGCTCATGATCCAGGCTCAGGCTTCCTGATCCAAGCTGAAATAACACAGCGACCCAGGGGACATGGTGAGACAGATGAGGGAATCCAAGAGCAAGGTTCTCAGGGATGGACCATGCCATGGAAACATCTGGACTGCAGAACAGCAGCCATCTACACAAATCAGTTATTTGTTTCTTACTTACATGGGAATTCACACCCACGTGTGGAATTTTACAGGAAAAAGAGGGATTTCAGGGTTTGCTAAAGGCAAAGAATTATTATCATCTCCTGCCTCTTCAAACCAGAATAGCTACTTGAAAACAAAACCAGTGAGCAGTGTGAAACAGGCTCCCAGACCAAAGGATGTTTGTGACAATGTCAGACACAAAGCAACATGGATTTCCCCTTTTGATGCACTAGAAGGTGACTCAGGGAAAGGAGATGGACAGAGAGAAGAGCAGAAATTCCACCACAGCACAAAGACTCAAATGAGAGAAGCCACTGATGACAAGCACTGGGAAACTCCTCACGTAGCTCTAAAGGCAGGAATGAAATCAGGATGACACAGATGCTTTATAGCCACCAAAAATGCCTTCCCAGTCCTACCTGCATCCCAGCAGTTACTGGAAAAAGCAAAAAATAACTAAACAAAGTTCACAAATCAACAATTTTAAGACTTAGCATTTTTATTTACGCTTCATGTATACAATTTGAAAAGCTACCAAGGACACTAATTGGCACATTCTGTGGTAAATACTTGTTATAAATACTTGTTATACCTGAAAATATCATTTCCATTGCACATCTCAGCGTGCACATTTGTTTCATTAATAACTTTCACAGTGAGAAAAGACTACAAACTCCCGAAAAATTCTGACCATCTAATCAGATCTTTTAAGAGCTAGCCTGTACTTAAACAAAATACATTGTACAAAAACTAGCTGGGAAGGTAACTGTCCTGAACAAAAGTTTCATACCAATTTGCACTTTACAGACATTCCCACTGTTCAGCTGCCCTCAAAAGAGAAAAGAGAAAGGCTGCTTGAGAAACAGAGACACAGAAGAAGACATCAAGTTAAAAACTTGGCTGTTTTTAACCAGCTGCCACCAGAGTGCAACCCTAAGGCCTTTGGGAACTGAAATGCCCCTCTGGCTATCACAGGACCAGAGAAAACTGCAGGTTCTGCAGAATTCAGCTCTACTGAAGAGCTGCCAGTATCAGAAACCACTCAAAACAGGAAGATACTACGGAAATTTAAAAAAAAAAAAAAATTTACAAGAAGAAAATATCCTCACACTATCACATGCAATTGTCTTGAACATTCTGAGGATGAAACGTGCCCTCAATATGAAATCAAGACTACACCTCCTCCCCCAGCAGGAAGGGAAACAACTAAGAGTTATCCAGACACTCTGCAGCAGTGACTAAGCTCACAGGAACCCAGCTCTCCATGAATCTCCCCAGGCTTTGGACAAGAGGAGGGTGTTGAGACAAGCAAATGGTTTAGCCAAAGGAAAAAGGGAGACCAGGAAAAGGGAAGGAGACAGAAGCACATTCCATGCACCCTCTGACAGAATGGGGGAGCTTCATTTACCACCCAGGCCTTAACCTTAATTCAGAAGAGTTTGGTAAATATTAGGTGACAACAGAGTCTGTTTTAACAAGTGTTTGGCCTTGTTCCACCCTCTTTCCTTCCACTGCCCAGGAAAAACTCAGGGCAACCTCCCCTCCCTGCAAAGGTCAGAAAATCCCCCATGCCAAATACTCACTCTCAGGCTGGCAGAGGAAGCCATGCAGCCACACACTTGCAAGTGTGGAAGAAAATGTCAACCCAATGAGCTGCCAGGGCTCAAGTCCATCACACCGGGCGTTCACAAAGCTCGTCACTTTCTCCCAGTACATCTGGAGGATTTCCTTGTAGGGAATAAGGGCTTCCTGTGCAAAGGAGAACCAGGATATTGAGGAAAGTGCAAATGGAAACAAGCAGGGCATCAAAATGCCAACTGGTGATTAAAAAGGTGCTTTCTGGTATGCAGACCCCATGGTTTCCTTAATTCCTACAAACACAACAGGTAGGAGATTGTTTTTATTCACTTCCACTCGATAAAATACACACTTTGAGAGACCTCAAATACTGAGAGAGAGCACCAAGAGCAGATGAGCAATGTGGGATCCCAAATCTTACCACTGCCCAAGAGGAGCAACTGTGCTAAGAATTTTTTTCCAAGGAATTCTCAGGTGCTGAGTGAAGGTACCACCAAAACAGGTCCATGAAGTACCTCGGGCTGGAATTTTCAATGAAGATGGAAGCACTCAGCAAGTCCTTAATTTAAAGATCTAATTAGCATGTTACACACCAAGGGGGGATGGGAGAGGAAAACACTGCTGCTGCCAAAATAACCCCCAGAAAATGGTGATGCAAGCACAATTACAATGTCAAAGCAGGAATTACTGTCAGGACACAGCCCAAGTTCCTAATCAATAGCTGCAAACCAGATGCTCTTCAAAAGCATCCGAACAGGGTGAAGAAAACTGGGTGTGCACAGGAGAAAAAGCACCTTTCCCCCTAAACAGGGACCTTCCATCCAATCCTCTGGGAAGAGGTTTCTAGAGATAAGAAGAATAAGCAAGAACAGAACTCTCTTCCAAATGCCTCTTCCCTTTTGGGGAACTGGACCAGCCCAGTTCTGCCCAGTTTTACTGGGGAGACCTCCAGCACTCGAGAGCTTCACCCTCCGAACAACAGGGAGGAAAGTACGTGGGGCCTTTCAAAAGACTGAAAGGAACAAATCCTTGATTCCTGTGCTGTTGGACTCTGGGTGGGAATAGAGCAGTTTTTCAACAAATTGTTAAATTCCTCACGGGCCTCACTTCTGGATCAGACCAACAACAAAAGCAGCACTTAATTAGTTTTTTCTTAGGGGGTCATTCCAATACAACTGGAAATGCTACTAACAGTCTAAAAAACAGACACGTTTTTCCAAATAATCAAAGGAGGAAGCTTTTGTTACCAGAAGGCAACACTATCGAATACTCATTGCTTTGCAAAAGCAGTAAAACGCATGTAACGTGGCAGAGTTTGAAAGTATTTAAGCAACCCAAGCATAAATTCCAGCAGAATTAGCAGCGTTTACCCTTTGCAGAGGAGGGTTTTCACCCATGTCACAGCACAGGCTAAAGGGACACGGACTGAATCCGAGAAAAGCAGGCATGCTCAGCTCTGAGAAGGAAAATTAGCACCTATTTTACTTGGCAAAGGGCAATTTAAAAATACATCAGAGCCACTTCAGCCTCCAAAACAAGGCGGCTGCACAAACCGCTGCAATTAGGCAACGTCCCAGCTAATGAATGCCCCTCCTCCAAGCCACTCACCACAAAGCAGATTCAACCCCAGAATTTAAGGGAAGAGCCACCTTTCCCAGCTAACCAGAGGTGGTGCTTAAGTTTCAGCGAGTTTGCACAATCTTCAGTGGCAAATCCCTGGAAATGAGCGTTTAACCAGCAAGAATGACTTTGGTTCTTTGCCGAGGGTGAAACGCCAGGATATCGTTCTGTTTTGGAAGTGCACTTAAAGGATGGAAATGGAGCCACTAATGGGCTGGTGTCTCAATAGCTGTTCTCAACCCATGGCCAGAAAATGCTGCAGCATCAAATACAAAGTGGGCTGTGCTTTTTTTTTTTTTTTTATTTCCTGAAGATGGAGGACGCTGTAAGGTCTGAATCAAAATGGAACATGACCTTCTTGACAGAAGTCACTCCAGTCAATGGCCAGGTCAAAATAAATAAAACTGGCAAGAGATTGACCTCTGGACAGAAGGTCTCAGCTGTCTGCACATATTGTTGTCACTGAAACCCTTGAGAACTGGCACACAGGAACTCAACAGTATATCCAAGTTTTGAACAAATGATAGAAGATTTTCAATATGTTCAATCTAAGAAGAATTTCTTCCCCTTTCTTGCTTTAAAAAAACCCAACCTGAAATCAATCCACAAGTGTTACAGCTTGACCAGGTACAGTTTTCTCTGCATTTCTCACTTTCCTTCTTCACTCATTTCATACTTAGATGAGTTTGAAAGATGAGGTTGATCCCTTTAGGAGAATATTAAAAACTGGGATTAAAAAACCCAGTGAAAATTGGCACAGAAGATGAGTTAGCAATAATTTACAGTTTCTCAGCTCCCCGGCTATCCCTGGCTCAGTTCTTCCCAAATGCTCCTTTCCCTGAAAGTATCCATCAAGCCATGGGAATTTCTGAATTATCCACTTAATCCCACAGAAACCAGAGGCCATTTAGAAGGTTGCACTCGAATGTTTTTATTACACCCAGGAACATGCTGGGTTAAAATTTTCATGTAGGACAATAACCTGTTTATTTGTGAAGGCATCAAAAAATAAAGGTTCTCCTTCCCATTAGAAAAGAGTAGATAAGCTGTTCTTATTTCTATAAGAGAACCTTCTCCACGCAAAAGCTTCACAAGCCACAGGATTATTTCAGAAGCAGTTTAAAAACCTGACTTATGAGCACAATAAAGAGCAGGGAGAAAAAAAAAACACTCCACTGGAGGATTTATTTTTAATTCTCAGAGCAGTAAGACAGACCCAGGTATCAGATAAAATACTAATTGCTATCATTAGGACTTGCAGTGCTCATTTGTACTGATATTAATGCACTCAGCTACCTAAGCAGTTTACATATTGAATTCTTAGCTGCACAGATTAGGAATACATCCTTACTACTTTATTTCTGAAAGCCATTAGCTGGCTGAGCTGGTTCCAGGGATAGCACTTAGGCCACTACAAAAGAGCACAAATTAACTGCGGTAATGCCGTTCTGTCCCAGATGATAGAAGAAGGAGGGGGGAGGAATGCCAAAGCTAATGAGAGCACATTCTGCATTTTTGCCAGAACAGCATTTCCTCAGCTGTGAGTTTTAGGATGAAAAAAAGAATTAAAAGAAAAAAATAAAAGAGGGGAAAAAAAAAACAAAAAAGGCAATAAACTGGAGAAGCTCAGACTTTGTTACAAGTGCCTTTTGTTTCTGTGGAAATGGAAACACTGTCTGAATTTACCTGCGGGAAAAACGGGAAAAAAGATTTTGCCAGCTGAACCTTCCTTCCTCCAAAAGAACATTTAAAGTGGGTTTAAAATGGGGCCACAGAATAAAAGTAGCTTTTAAAGGCAAGTTTATGTAATGCAATACCATGAGGCCGACTGTGCAAGGAAGAAGGGCTAAGATCAAAGAATGACAGAAAGGCTTAGGCTGGAAAATCATAAAGACCAGCTTGTTCCAAACAAGGGACACTTTAAAGGGATACTTTACACTATCCCAGGTTGCTCCAAGCTCTGTCCAGCCTGGCCTTGGACACTGCCAGGGATGGAGCAGCCATGGATTCTCTGGGCATGCTGTGCCAGGGCCTCCCCACCCTCCCAGGGAATCATTACTTTCTAATAACCAATCTAAACCTACTCTCTGTCAGTTTTAACCACATCCTCAGCCTCCATCTGAATCCACACATATTCCCAAACCAGGGCCCCTCTGACCACTTCCCCACACTCTGAACTTCTGTGTCTGCCACCAGGCTCCCTCATGTCCTCAGAGCTGAGGCAGGAGGTGGCTGTCACACAGTAAATCCAGGCCAGGGGAGATGGCTCCAAACACGGGTTAGGTCAGCTCCGATTACGGCAGCACGGGAACACCGGTACTGCCACTGCAATTAAGGCTCCTGCTCCAACACAACGAGTTCTCCTGAGGAGAAGCTTCCTGAATCAAAGCCAGCAAGGACACGGCAGCCTGGCTCATTTATTCTGCTCCTAAGCAGGAGGAAGACTCCAATTAGCCCTGCCTTTGCTGACACCTGCACGTGCTGTGGCCACAACAGGCACATCTGACCGGAGCAACCAGCACTGGACTCACAGCCGAATTCCTACCGGAGAGCCGGGAATGGGATTGAGCAACACCAGCCCGGCCTCCTCAGAGTGCTGCCTGTGCCTGCGGTGCTCTGACTCGCACCCCAGCAATGACTCTGCTCCTCCGTCCCTCCCTGCCAGCCCCAGCCTGACATATACCTCTGCATAAGCACCTGGCAGGGAATATTTGTTAGTCAGCTCCTAATTACAGCTCCAGGTTTGGACCACGTGCTGCCCCAGCCTGACCAAAGGATGTGGGGAGACAGAGACACACCGGATGTGTGATCTCTCAGAAGTGAAAAATCACGAAGTTTTGGGTGTATGGGCTGAAGTGAAACTAAAAACACATTATCATCTTACCACAGCTCCCCAGTACCACCAGTTTTGTCTGCATTGCGTTTATTTCCACCACCGCCATACTGAAACTTCGTATTTTTCCAGAATGACAGCAGCTTGGGGAGGGTGGTGTTTGCCACTTATGATGTCTGCAAAATGAATGTATACATACTGTACCACCAGCCCTGAGAGTTCAAGAGGAGTGGCTAGACAATGGCTAATTATAGCTTCAGCACAAAAACAAACAAGGCAGCAAGTCAGAGTAAGAGCAGCAGCATTCCAGCTTCCACTGGGGAGATAGAATGCAAAACCACCAAAACAAAATGGGAAAAGACTGATTGGAGGCTCACAAAAGGTATGATTTTACAGGAGCCCAAAGGACTCCTAAAACCAAGTTCAAATTTCATTGAACCCAAAACACACTCAAGGTGTCGTGCTGACTTTTCTCACTTAGGTAGACCAATTTACAAAAGTTTCTGCAAACATCTAGGCATGCTCCAGGCAGCACAGAGACAGGACACACCATCGTGGATCTCTGTGGCTCACCAGAATGTGCAAGGAAACCTCCTCTGCTGACACCCTCAATAATCAGGGTAAAAGAAGTGCCCAGCTCCCTGCATGCTAGAGCTCATCTGGACATATTTCATTCCTCCACTTGGCCCCCTCTCAGCCTCAGATCCCTGCATGCCTTCCAGACAATAAAATGGGTATTTCTTTGAAATATTTTGTGAGCACCTGGGTGCCACCACAGCACTAAGACACGAAGTCTTGGCAGGAGCTGTCTGGGAGCAGAGCCTGGCATGGCAATTGTTCTGGGAGCAGGCATCCATGAACAAAGGCAGCCCTGGCACAGCTTCCCAGCAGGGTTATGCAAGCCTGGGACAAAGCCCCCAGTATCAGCACTAAACTGAATGCTGCTATTATACATTAAGGGCCCTGCTCTTGGGCAAGTCCGACCATAGGGCAGAATCCTCAAAAATTATCTTATCAATACCAACATGCAAAACTCTTTGACCCCTGCATTATCTAGTCACAAGCCCTTCTTGATATGGCACGGATAAATTTTGATGAGCAAAGAGGGACAAAGGAAACACTCAGAACGCAAAGGACTCTGAGTGACTTTTACATGCAAATTTCTAGGAAATACAAATATTTCTAATACAGAAAACCATATCACAATCACCACAGCAAATAGACCAGAACACCTGCTGCTACATCAACTGGTAGAATCCTAAATTTCACTTCATGCTCTAAGGGCAGGATAAAGCATACACAAGGTCTGCTAGTACTTGAAAGGGAATATCTGTCATTGTGTGGGATGCAAAGAATAGAAGCAATAAAATAATAGAATCACAGAGTCATTTGTTTTGGAAGAGACCTTGAATTCCATCTCATTCCATCCCCCTGGACACCTTCCACTATCCCAGGCTGCTCCAAGCCCTCTCCAACCTGCCCTGGGACACTTCCAGGGATCCAGGGACAGCCACAGCTTCTCTGGGCACCCTGTGCCAGGGCGTGCCCACCCTCACAGGGAGAAATTATTTCCTAATATCTAATCTAAACCTAACATTCTGTCAGTGTGGAGCCATTGCCCCTCGTCTCTTGTGAAGACTCTCTCTCTACCTATCTCCAGATACTGGAGGCCACAATGAGGTCACCCCAAAGCTTCTCTTCTGCAAGCTGAACAATCCCATCTCTCCCAGCAGAGCTGCTCCATCCCTTTAATCATCCTGTTGCCTCCTCCAGACTCACTCCCTCAGCTCCAGGCCCCTCCTGTGTTGGGCCCCCCCCCAGGCTGGAGGCAGCAGATCAGACAGAGACATCTTTCTATTGGCCATTTGGAAAAAGAGACAAGCAGAACCCCAAAATCCTTACTCAGAAAGGGGCTCTATGGAATCTCTTTGAGCACAGGAGTCACAGCAAGGCTGTGACTGCTGCCACACCAGGCAAACCACACACAATAAATGCTGTGATTAGGTTTATCTTCACACTACCAAGCACTGCTGGAGAAATCCAAGGCAGGAAGTGAGTGAGGCACAACCTCAGCAGATCTTCAGACACAACTTCTAAGGGTAAGAAGAGAGTGGGAAACTGAGTAGGCTGTACATCAGCAAAACATGGAAAAAGAAAGATTTTACTCTGTCAAGGTAAGAAAATTCCCAGTGCTTCGTGCTGCCTTTTTCTAAGGTCACAGGAAGGATGGCAGAGTGAAACCACAGTTCAGGAAAAGCATTGTGTATCTGCCTGTCTCCAGAGGAAGCCTCATTCCCCGAGTACAAAGCCAACTTCCTAAGCTTTCCAGAAGCCAGGAATCCTGTGCAGTAGCTACTGTCTAATCTAGTGAATAAAAGAGCAGAACCTGAGCAGGTCTTTCAGGTGCAATAAGCAGCAATTTTCTCCGCAAAGCTTCGGCACAGAAGGCACCGAGGTGAGAACAGCCTGACCACACAGCACGGCCCAAGCAGCCCCAGGCCAGTCTAGACCTTCCCCTGCACAGCAAGCAAAGTATTTGCCCAGTGTGAAATTTTGGCAGCTGAAAGCAAACCCAACACAAGCTGTGCAGGCTCTTGGTGCTGTCCCAGGCTATGCCAAAGAAAGAAGGAGCAGCAGCGCTTGGATGCTTGGGAATGGAGTAACAAAGGAGAGGGACAAAGATAATGCTGTTTCGTTTATCGCTCAGCAGCTGCGATTTCAATTTCCCTCGCTGATAGGAAAAAAAAAAACAATCAATCAAAAACCTAGCACCTCTTCCAGGTCTGAGGAATTGCAAAAGATTCGTGCCGTGCCAATGTGGGATAGGGCCAGCTATACTGCAAGCAATGCCAAAGTTTGCTCCTAGCTAAAATAATAACAGCCAATTAGCAAACAGCGTCTCTAAAAAGCAACAATCAATCAGCAAACACGAGTTCTGGGAGCCCGATCAGCACCTTCGCCAAAACCCCGAGGAAAACATCACTCTGCCCCACCCATGTGAAATAACCAGAGACGGGCGACAACACCGCCGCTGATCTGCCCCGAAACTCGGTGACTGTGGGGAATAAGGACAGGAGTGCACGAATAAGAGGCGGTTCAGGGGAAGGGTAAGGGGCTCGGAGAGGTGCTGACCGCCCACCCTCGCACCCCGCCGGCGGCCGCGCTCGGCCCGCCATCCCCTGAGGGGATCCCCAGCCCGCGCCGGGCCTCGCTGCCTCACAGGCCTCACCCCTCCCTCTCCGCCCCACGCCGGCCTCGCACTCCGCGCTCACCATCGCTGCTCCCGCCGCTCTTTCCTTCCTTCCTCCCTTCTTTTTCTCCCCTCTCCGCCTCCTCCTCCTCCCGCTGCCCGCGGGCTCCCGGCGCGCCCGCGCCCCCTGCGGGGAAAAGGGGTTTGGGGGGAAATGGGAGTTTTGGCGTTAAAAATTGGGGTTTTGGGGGGGATTTGGGGTAATAAAAGGGGGATTTGGGGGGAAAAATGGG